>CM053792.1:590304908-590499908 GCA_028749045.1 Cupressus sempervirens
TGAATTGACTATATGATGTGGAAGGTGGGTGGATTTGTTAGAAAAAGGTTGGTTGGTGAGCTTAATTAATTAAATGAGTTATTTAATTAAAAGGAGAATTGTTAGTGCATGGATTGAGTTTGGCAAATTGTTAGTTTAGGGGTGAGTTGGAGGGATTTGATTAATTAAATTAATTAAATAGAGAGGGAATTTGGGATTAAATCAAATGGGTTTTGTATATATTTGATTTAATAGAGGAAGAAGGGTTTAATTAATAAATTTGACTATTGGGTGTTTATTAATTTATTAATTTATTAATTGGACTATACTTAATTAATTAGGGGATAACACTAAAATTATTTAATATTTAATATTTAATTAAAATATACCTTAGAAGATGAAAAAATGTGATTATGTATTAATGTGACCAGATTTAGGTGTCTACAAGATTAACTTTCTCTCATAGACCGACTAGGCTAAAAAACCTAGTTCCAAAGAAAACCTTAAGGAGGGACCAATGACTAGGACCCAAAATGTAACCCATGTAGGGGTGCACTATGTCCCTAATTGGTCCAATAGGGGTACACTATGTTCCTAATTGGAAGGGATGCATTATTTCCTTAACAACCAAGTGTGGTAGTCCTTGGGGTCACCTCAGGATCCTGGAATAAGTCTCAGAACTCAAAAATCAAGTGTAGATTTTAAGGAAATCCCATTTCGATGTGGAAAAAAGAGTTGAATTGATTGGAAGGAGGGGAAGGGGAGGACCTAAGTTAATAGATCCTACCTTGGATTTTGTGTTATAGGATAGGAATGCCAAGGAGGGATTATTAGGTCCTAACTAGATCTCATTTAAGAAGGGAATAAGAGAGCTATGCAAATGCATCTTAAATGTAGATTTAACAGTAAATCATATTAACTAGAGTGCTTTCAATTTAAGATGGCACACCATTTCTCTGATACCAATTATTAGTATTAATGAGTACTCAAGGAGGTGAATCAATACAATCAAACTTCTACAAACTTTAATTGTTGACCAATAAAACTACTAACTTCCAAATTACTAAACATATAATTGATACCAACAACTACAGCATAATAAGATTATATTATCACACACACATTGTAGACACCTAAATTTGGTGACATAATTAAGCAATCCTATTTAATCATCTTGTAAGGCATTATTAATTAACTATTTATTTATTTATTTATTTATTTATTTATTTATGTTATCTCATAGTTAATTAATTCAATTAATTGGTTATAGTTTGGTTAATAAATCAAATGACAACCAATAGTTTGATTATTAATTAAATTCGTCTTCTTCTATTTGATTGAATAATTGCACAATACCTACTTAATTTATTTCCAAATTCCTCTTTTGATTAAATAAATCCCTTTAATCAAATCCCAAACCCTAACCTAACCTCTAATTCAATCATAACCCAATGGTTCAAACTTAACCTAACTCATTCACCTATACTAAACCTACTTGATTAGCTAATTAAACCTCGTTGATTAAGGCACCCACTTCCATTTCTCTAACGTTCCCACTTACATCCTAATCAATCTTTAATCCAAGCCTAATCCTATCGTAATCATTTGTGCAACCTAAGCATGAGAATTAAGAAATCATAACCCTTACCCAAGTCAACTCTTCTCACATTCTCTTACACACTCAACCACATGCATTAAAGTCTTCCTTAAATGACCTTACACATCTCTAACATTATGTTACATACTTCATATCCATCATTACTTTGTTGTCCCCTTCACAATCTTAAAAATGGTTGCATTATCTCCAAAACCCCAATCCCCTCACATGCATTCGCCTTGTGACACTTGTTAGAAGGCTATGCATTTGAGAAAGCACAATCCATGTACTTCCCTTTCCTTGCATCCTATCCTCTCCTTAGAATCCCCAAATCTAGCATCTTGATCATCTATTTCAATCACCCTTTCCCTATAAATTGAATCCTCCATCCTTCACCAATCATCCACCTTCATATGCAAAGTTATAATACTAATTTGAGAGCCCAAAGCTACCGAATTATCATTATTATGCCAAATTTTATCCACAAATCCCTCACTTGTTTCACCATTTGAATCCTCATCCTTAAAGCATTGAAGATTTATCATTTTAACACACATACCTCACCATTGAGATACATTTCAAGATAAAGAAGACTCTTGGGAAGTGTTTTTACCCTTGGTTATCATTGGAATACATAGATTTTGGCATGCCTAGTAGGATCCTACAATAGGGTCATTCTCCCATCCTTTATTATTTTTTATTAATTGAAAAACTAACCCTCAACTGATGTATTTTGTTGTTTAAGTGTGGTACAAAGAATTTTTTGGTTTTTTGTAGGTTGGAGAAAAAATAGGAATGTTACATCCCAAAATTTTCCTAATTTAAAACAATCTCATAATCGTTGAGAATATATGTGGAGTCTGTTAGCTAGTAAAGTTGTTGAAATATTTGATCATGTGAAATTGAATTTTGATTATTCATTATTATTTGATATGGAATGTTAGTTAATCATTATGCTTGAAATTTAAAATGATAATTACGGAAATTGAAAATGATTATTGATACTTTGAAGATTTATTTGATATTTTAAAATTGTGGAAATATGTTATTACTCTGGGACCTTACCTTTTTGTAGGAGCATGATGAAGGAAAAAAGTATTTCCAAAATGAGAGTTAGGAATGGGGCACCAAATCCACTGATGAACCATCGGGTATAAAATCTAACTACCTTGACCATGGATGAAACAACTAGACAAGTGAGAATTCAAAAGGGATAACTATGAGCTAACCAATTATAATTATATCACTAAACTATATAAAGAAAAGATTACCTTCATAATGTGGTTAATATCATAATATCTTACAATTTCTATCTTGTCAAATCTTGGTACACACTCATATATATATCACTATCACGTCAACAAGTCCGATATTATTATGATCCAATGATAGAAATTGTAAGATATTATGATATTAACCACATTATGAAGGTAATCTTTTCTTTATATAGTTTAGTTTGATATTTAACATATATATACACACTCATATATATATATATATATATATATATATATATATATATATATATATATATATATATATGTATGTATGTATGTATGTATGTATGTATGTATGTATGTATGTATGTATGTATGTATGTATGTATGTATGTATGTATGTATGTATGTATGTGTGTGTAATCTCTAATAAAATGTATACATGTGTGTATACACATAAATATACATATGTATACATATGTATATATATTTGTATATGTATGTGTGTGTGTGTGTATACACACATACATATACATCTCTCTCTCTCTCTCTCTCTCTCTCTCTCTCTCTCTCTCTCTCTCTCTCTTGTAAGGTTACATATACAAGCATAAGTATGTGCGTGTGTGTGTCTATAAGGCTACACATACAAGCATAAGGGGTGATATCATTATATTAAGGCACAAGTATGATTTTATTTTATTTTCATTTTCTAACCTTGTTATTTTGGACCTTGGTGATAACTTTATTATTTTTCCTTAATGTTAGATTGTGGTGACTAATCAAGAAAGTACTGTACATACTTCATAAATTCTTTGAAAAAAAAATTGGGCCCTATTTTATCGAGATTTTGGGCTAACGTGTAATTATTAATTGTAACTCTAAAGTGGTAAAAATATTTGTATAAAAGGGCTTTGGGTTAGGGATTGTTTCATAGTGGTGATTCAAAAATTGGTTGTTGTGGCGGTATTGAGCTATAAGGGATTATAGATTGTAATCAGGTTGTAATTACTAGATCATAATAATATGAGATTTGTTGTTTGCTGGACATAGCCTAGGGATTAGGTGAAGCATGTTAAATCTTGGTGTCTTGTATTCTTTTCTGTGTGATCTATTATTTTCTGATATTGGTTATATTTGCATGTAATTTTTTATTTATGTCTATGGTTTAATTCTAACAACTAGTATCAAAGCGAGGTTGTTTTTCAATTATACTCTACAAGAAAGTCTCATGGTTGAGTGGGAGTCTCATGGTTGAGTGGGAGCGATGGCAGACGAGGGTAAGCTAAGGGTTGATAGGTTTAATGGGTAGAACTTTCAGTTATGGAAGATGCAAATGGAAGACTATCTTTATCAAAAGGATTTATGGAAGCCATTGGAAGGCAAAACCAAGAATCAGGGATCTATGTCAAATGACAACTGGGATTTTTTGGATAGAAAGGCACTTGGAAGCATTTGATTATGCCTGGCACCATCAGTGGCATTTAATATTACAAAAGCAAAGATGATAAAAAAATTGATGCAAACCCTAGCGAAACTATATGAAAAGCCCTCTGCTTCAAACAAGGTATTTCTCATGAAGCATTTATTTAATATGAAAATGACAAAAGGTGGATCTATTGTAGATGATTTAAATGAGTTTGATACTATTACTAGTTAATTATCTTCTATGGTTATCAATTTTGATGAAGAAATTAGGGCTCTCTTGATTTTGTGTTCCTTGCCTAAAAGCTAGAATGGCTTAGTAATGGCTATGAGTAATTCTGTTCGTGGATCTAGTACCCTAAAATATGATGATGTGATCAATGTTATTTTGAGTGAGGAAATTCGTAGGAAATCCTTAGGTGGATCTACATCAGGAAGTACTTTAAACGCACAAAGTCAAGGCAGAACAATTGAGAGAGGAAGTAATTTTAGAAATCATGGAAAATCAAGAGGAAAGTCAAAGGGGAGGAGGTCTCAATCGAGAGGACCAAACGACTGCTGGTATTGTGGAAAACCAGGGCATAAAAAGAAAGATTGTTGGAATTGAAAGAAAAATGGAGATAAACCAAATGGAGACAAGGAGGCAAATGTGATAAGTAAAAAATCTAAAGAGGATGCTTTGCTTCTTTCTTTGGTAAGTGTTGATGATTCATGGGTTTTAGATTCTGGTGCTTCATTTCATGCTACACCTCATAGAGATTATTTCACTGATTATGTCCAAGGAGATTTTTGACTTGTTTATTTGGAGGATAATGAACCCTATCAGATTGTTGGAGAGGGAAAAGTTAAGATTAATTTGCAAAATGGGAGTTATTGGCTACTACATGAGGTAAGACATGTTCCAAGGCTGAGCATGAATTTAATTTCAGCAAGGCAACTCTGTGATGAGGGTTGTGTAGTTAATTTTAATGATAAAAATTGGAAGGTTTCAAAAGGTTCCCTTGCAGTAACAAAAGGTGTGAAAGTAGGCACCTTATATCTTTGTATAGGTCATATTGTTCCATCTACTTTAATTGTTTCAGAGAAAAATGAATGTTCAGGAGCAGTTGTTGCTGTTGAGTAGGGAGGACAAATAGTTGTTGTAAATTTTGATACAGCACTATGGAACAACACACTTGGGCACATGAGTGAGAAAGGTATGAAATTACTTCATTCAAAGAATGTTCTAACAGGTTTGAAATGTGTTAATATGGATTTATGTGAAAGTTGTGTATGGAAAATAAAAGAGAGTGAGTTTTGTGAAGACTAGGAAGGAAAACAAAAAGGAGAAATTAGAGCTTGTGCATACCAATGTATGGAGACCGGCTCAAGTATCTTCCCTTGGTGGCTCTCATTATTATGTTACATTAATTGATTAATGCAACTATAAGAGTATGGGTTTATTTTCTTAGATAGAAATTTGATGTATTTCAAACTTATAAGAAATGGAAATGCTTGCTTGAAAATGAGACTGCTAAGAAATTAAAATGTCTCAGATCTGATAATGGTGGTTATTATTATAGTTATGAATTTGAAGATTATTGCTCCGCTAATAGTATTCATAGACAGAAAACTATTCCAAGGACTTCACAAGAAACTGGAGTGGTCGAACGCATGAATAGGACTATAATGGAGCGTGTAAGGAGCATGAGGTTGCATGTTGGGTTGCCCTTACACATGTGAGTGGAGGTTATCAATATTGTTGTATATTTTATTAATATAGGTCCCTCTACTCCTTTGGGTTGTGGTATTCCAAAGGAAGCATGGACTAGTAAGAAGTTGAGTTATTCTTTTCTTAAAACTTTCGGTTGTGAAGCATTTACTCACATAGATTCTAAAAATAGAACCAAGCTAGAAGCTAAGTCAAAGAAATGTGTATTTTTTGGATATGGCATTAATGAATTTGGTTATAGGCTTTGAAATTTTGAAAATCATAAAATTGTAAGAAGTAGGGATGTCATATTCAATGAGAAAGTATTGTACAAAGATCTATTGTAGCAACATGCAACAACAAATACCACACACAGTGACTGTTAGATGGTCAACAAGGCAAATTAGACCTCTGAAAATATTTTCTCCCTCTTTGTATTCAATTTTACTTATTGATGCTAATGAACTTGAATGTTATGATGAAGTTGTGCAGGTGGATACTAAGATTCAATGGGACTCTACAATGAAAGATGAAATGGACTCTTTGTTGAAGAATAAGACATGGGATTTATGCAAGTTGCCTACAAGTAAAAGGGCTTTACAGAATAAGTGGGTTTACAGGTTGAAATAAGAGGATGGGGGTAAGAAAAGATTTAAAGCTAGGTTAGTTGTAAAAGGATTTGCACAGATAGGCATAATAGAAAATTGACACCATTTTAGGTTAATTATGTTGAGAAGGTGTTGCAACGTTTCTCTATGGAGAATGCTAAAGCTGTCAGCACACCTTTACCTAGTCATTTGAGGTTGACTAAGGAGATGTGTCCCAAGACACAAGAAGAGGAGGATAATATGTCCAAGGTACCCTATGCTTCAATTGTAGGAAGCTTAATGTATGTTATGGTATGTACAAGGTCAAATATTGCACATGCAATGGGAGTTGTTAGCAGGTATATGAGTCATCCAGAAATTGAGCATTGGAATGCAATCAAATGGATTCTCAGATATTTGAGACGAACATCCAATAAGTGTTTACACTTTGGGGGCTCTACTACTGATTTACAAGGCTATGTTGACTTAGATTTGGCAGGGGATATTGATACTAGGCAAAGTACTATAGCTTATGCCTTTAATATTGGTGGGGCAACTGTGAGTTGGGTTTCTAGGTTACAGAAGGTTAATGCTTTATCCACTACAAAGGTAGAGTATGTTGCTGCTATAGAGGCAACCAAGGAGATGATATGGCTTTAGTTCTTCTTGGAAGAATTGAGACAGCTTCAAAAGGATAATTATTTGTTTATAGATAGTCAGAGTGCCATTCATTTTGCAAAGAATTCAGCTCTACATTCAAAGATCAAACACATACAGTTGCGGTACCATTTCATTTGATTAGTTTTTTAGGATGGACAGTTAAAACTAGACAAGATACATATAGATGACAATCCAGTAGATATGTTTACAAATGTAGTAACAAGGGAGAAGTTGAACTCCTCTTTAGCTTTGGTTGGTCTTCTAGACTAACAATGAATAAAAGAACAATAGAGTCTAAGGTGGTTTGATCAAGTGGAAGCCTCATGGAGTAGTGGCATAGCTACAGGATCAGTCTCCAAGTGGGAGATTATTGTTTAGTGTGGAGTCTGATCAATCTCCAAGTAGGAGATTGTTAGATTGTGGTGACTGATCAAGAAAGTACTGTATATACTTCATAAATTCTTTGAAAAAAAAAATTGGGCCCTATTTTATCAGGATTTTGGGCCAATATGTAATTATTAATTGTAACCCTAAAGAGGTAAAAATACTTCTATAAAAGGGCTTAGGCTTAGGGTTTGTTTCATAGTGGTGATGCAAAAATTGGTTCTTGCGATGATATTGAGCTATAAGGGGTACACATTGTAATCAGGTTGTAATCACTGGGTCGTAATAATATCAAACTTGTTGTTTGGTGGACATAGCCCAAGGATTGGGTGAACCACGTTAAATCTTGGTGTCTTGTGTTCTTTTTTGTGTGATCTATTATTTTTTTATATTAGTTATATTTGCATGTAATTTTTATTTATGTATGTGGTTTAATCCTAACACTTAAGTAGACACCTTTCATACTTTTCCTTTTCCATCAGGTGTTATAATTATGGAATAATTATTATTTTTAATTATTTTGAATCGATGGACTTTCTAATCGCCTTACTACCTCAAAATTCTTGCGTAATTGAGCATGCATTTGGTGATCCTTTACAATCTATGCTTACTGTTGGTGTTTGAAAATGCAGGAGGGTTTTCAATTATCCCCATGAGAATATGACATATCTAGGGGCAACTAACTCCAATTCTCAACATATCATTTCTGACACAGGGCCAACTATAAGGCTTGACCCTTCTTCTACTTTAGGCTCTGCTAAACCTAGGCTGGTAGACCTCAGATTCAAATGATACCGTACCAGTGCAAAAACATATCTCTGAATCTATTAAGCAGATTTTACCCTTATTTCTCCTAATGACTCATGAAATGAAATAGATCTATAGTAGCTAAATGCAAAGCTATGAATCTCATAAGATGAGTGAGGGTTAATCATTTAGGTCCTTCAACATGAAAGGGAAAGAACGTTTGATTAATAATGTTGAATTCAGAAAAATGTAGCAGCATGAACAAGTGATCCTGAAAATGATCAGTGCCTTATCTATTGAGAAATTCCATGAATTAATCACATACATATATATACCTGATACTTATTTATATATTCAGGTACACAATCTATCAATTCACCTTGTAAATAGACATCCATGTTCAATCTGAACCTCATTCTTACATGATATCTCCATCAATAAACTTGTAACCCTGTTGATTTCCCTGAAGCATTTGCATAACCCCTTGAGTTATAGGCAACAATTAAACAACATATAGCCTTAAGGGACTGCAACTACAACCTAAGCTCTTTGTTCATAGATTGTAAAACATTGAAGATCATTGATAAAAGAGACGAGAATCAAAATGAAACTAATGAAATTCTTGCTCCTTTGTATTAATTTCCTTGAAATAATACATTTAAATGCATGAAATCAAGACATGAAAACACCTAACATATTAGAACTAGCTATATTATATTTCCTATTGCTATTCACATAAGAGAAATTGTTGAAAACTATGTGGTATCACAGTATGGGAACACATCAAAACTGGATCCAAAACATGGTATCACAGCAGTGACTGTTTTTTCTCCGAAGACTGGAACCAACCTTACAATGAGGAAAAGAAAAGAAGATATAAGAGAAGAGTTCATTCCCGGATCTGATCTGAACATGACATCTATCCACTTGGAAAACCTTCTCAACAAGTTAAAAACATCCTTCAAATCTCTCCCCTCAACTGGTGAATCAAATCTTCAATCATTTAGCCTCCACCATCACAAAATATTTGAGATATTTGATTTAACAAGTAACTGATTTGATTCCTAATTTGAACTCATAACAAAATCATAAAATCAGTTAAAATTGAACTCCAGAGGGATGAAAACTTTTTTAGAATTTGTTTTGGCATCAAAGGACTCCAATACATGTTCCCCAACTGATTCTGATGCTCCATGATGAATTATGCCCCTTTTACTGAGAATGTCCCAAAAATTGAAAATCTGCTTATAGACTGAACCAGTGGATTGTTGTGCATAATTTGACCCCAAATTTGAAAAATTCAAATCGTCCTAGTTCCAACGGTATACTGCACTACCTAGTTTGGACAAAAATACCCCTATTATGGCAGTTTGAAAAACAGGGTCTTGAACTATGGCTTGGCATTAAAATTCAAAAATTTAAAAAATTATATAGTCTAAACTATATAAAAATTTAAAATAATTCAAAATTTTCACTCAATCATGCCTTTGAATAAATTTTCTAAATTTTCATTTTGTTTTCAAACTCTCCTTATTTCCCCCAATCCTACGACGTCACATGGTGAAACCTGATTAACCATGAAAATTTGAAACCATTTTAATTAATTAATTAATTTCCGTTAATTCACATTTTTTTTGTTTTGTGTATTTTGAAATTTGATTTTCGTTCTCTCGCATAGCCTCTTGCTTTACGTCCTTACAACCTCAGCGTAAGATCGAGCTCTTTGAAATTTCCATTCTCGACCATATGAGCATGGAACCCCTTTACGCCTTTATGCTCAGGCGTATCATCGTGAGTCCATAAAAATTGCTTTACACCCACATGGGGCATTTCAAATTTCATAGACCGAAGCATTCCAATTTTGTTTTCCTAACCATACGATGGTCGTAACCCTGTAGAGCCCTAAATTTTTCTCTTTGCTCTTACATTGGGCGTCACATTGTAACTACTTTAATACCACCTTACGTTCATACGCATGGCTCAGCATTTCGCAAGTCAAAATAAGTTGATTGTGGACCCCACGGACCCCCGGAGCATGGCCGGGGGCATCTCTGCCTTGAAAAAGGCTTTGTCTTAAAGACAACTTGTATAGGCCATGTTGCAGTACTTAAAGACAAAATGTCCTCACCACATAACGAATGTGGGATAAAATGCCCTTTTAAACTATTCAGGTGTTATGGCTCTACGATTTCTCCTGCACTTTCTTTGGCTTTGGATGTCACTTCTCATTCTTCAACGGCTTCCCTTCATTGCGTAGGCTCCCCTATTACTAGTTGCTCTTTTAAAGAAGATGTGGATGACCCTCCTTCATTTGATTTAAGTCGTGGGCATTCTTTGTGCAAGCTTTGACTGTGTATTCTCCTCTTGCCAATGCATGGGTGACTAGTGGCTTGCCTTTGATAACTAGTGTCGACCTCTTTCAAAATGTCTGTGACTGCTTTTAACGGGCCTATGGCTTTCTTCCAACGTGGGGCTTGTTCCTGCTGCAAATTCTCCAACTTACGTCCCCTGCTCCATATAGGTGCCTTTCTTAGTTGGTTGCCCTACCTTTATTGGTTGTGGCTTTGTCTCTTCCTCATGTCACCCCTGATGTGTGGTGCTTTACCTTGGATGCATGGAATTTCTTTATCTTTTCAATGAGTATCCTTGCTAGACCCCTGTTTAGCGCAGGGTCTCTTTTTAGACACTGGCTTTCTTTTGAAAATGCGTGAGAGCTCATTGTTTGAAAATATCGAGTTCTTCTTTAACTCCAGCCCCTTACTTATGCATTGAATCCCTTTCTTTTTTACTATCATATGGCTTTTTAAATGCCTCCAAGTCTTTCACTGACATGGTTTTATGCCTCTCTTTTAAAGACATGACTGTTCTTTGTGTTCCCTGCGGCTTTGGCTCAACATGGAGCCTCCTTTTAATGGTGTGAGACCTTTTCATAATGGCATGTTTCTTCTTGGCCAAGCCGGTTTCTTAATGGTTCACTGCCCTGTTCCTTGTATGTGGAGAAGTTTCTATCAAACAGACCACTATTCCTCTTTATGTGCTCTTCTTGCAATGCAAATTGAATTCTTCAAATATGTTCCTATTTGAGTAGCAATTCTTCAAATTCCTAGTAGTAGCAATTATGTTCGTCTTTTTTGAGGCAATTCTTCAAATCTACCACACTTTTGGGTCGGTTATTAAACAAATTCTTTGTAAAACTACAACTCACATGTGGGAGCTCTAGACTTGTGACAACACGTATGCTCCCACATGTGACAACACGTATGATGAGGCTCGATTCTAGTGTGTTGGCATGGATTGCCTTTTACATAATGTGTGACCTGGTATGAGCATTTTCCATGTCTTGTTCTTTCAATTTTTCTTCTGCCTTTTTGAGAAGAGCTTCCTCCTCATCTATAGCTGTACAATCATGCTACAAATTTACAAGAGAATCACTGACACCACTTGCAAGCATTTATGTCTTCTTGCCGATAGTCAAGGCCCAAATCTTATCTTTGTGCTGGTCAAAAGTTACAATACATTCATTTGACTTAACTGTCCACAACTTCAACAAGCCATTAGCAGCAAAAGAAATAAACTGTGTCCCACGAGTTAGGAATGAAGCTCACAATACACTGGTAGTATGTCCTTAAAAAATCTGATCAGATCAGTCGGACCCCAAAATGGGTCCGGCTAAAAAAAAATTTCACTTTCAAACAACTAAACCATCAAATCAACCCACTGATCTATTGAACTAATTTGAATCAAGTTCGATCATTGATTAATCAACTGAAAATCATTTTACCACTGAACTACAGACTATCACTTTTGTGCCAAGAGGTCCAACTGACCCAAACCTCTGACTAGGCTCTGAAAACTGGAGCACTGATTCTCTGTTCTGCACACTTCTACCCCGTCAAATCTTGTCTCATGAAAAATTTGAGGTCAAAAGATATTCTCTATCAAATTTGACCTTTCAAAATTACCTACAAGCAAACACGTCAGAGAGTAATAAAATGGGTTTGAATTTGGCTTTGAAAACTAGGCAAATGAGTACATGGGGAAATGAAAACTAAGACATTGATTCTCTGTCATGAAGACATTATGGATCTGTGATTTGGGCTCATGATGAATAACAAGACGCATTTGACAAGCAGTAAAAGTGAGCTACTTGGATTTGCTGACTGGAAAGAATGACAAGAAATCATTTTTTGCAAATGGAATTGACCTGGAAAAGTATGCAAATGGATTCGTCATGACTTAAAAACTAACACACTTGGAGTATTTTTAGAGGAAAACATAGTGGTACAATCCATTCAATTTAGGAAATCATGGATATCAAGTTACGATGTCATGAACAGGGGTGCCAAACAATCTGCAAATGTTGACACTAGTAAAACTTTAGAAATTGCATTTGGAATTGCATTTGAAAACTGATCAAACGGATTCATCATAAGTTGAAACTTGAAACATAACAATTCCCTAATGTCTACAATGCAACACAAATATAATTTTAACATTTTGGTCAACTGGGTCAAAATTATAGCACGTCAAACAGGGATTCCCAGAAATGTGAACAACTACACAAAAGCATGAAATAGTAACTGACCAACTTTGAGGGATTCAAAACCTAATCAAACAAACTCAAAACGACTCAAAATTTGAAATATAGGTTCTTGGGTATGGACACTAGATATTCCCAAAGTGGCGGGTCATGAAACAATTCTAGGTGTGAGATATTCACTAGCAAATAGGGCCTCCTGTCATTGTTTAACACTTTGGTAAAAATGTAGATTTGGAACTAGCTCAAAACAAGACTTCACAAAATGGCTTGGAATGTCAATTTATCATCATGGAACACTTAAACACATTGAATGGAGGGTGTTAGAAACATTAAACACCTTAGGGGCCTCAAAGGTATAGCCAGGTACATATGCATTTATGGGCATTTATAGGGCTCAATTACTTCAATGGTGCTCAAAATTTGGCTACAATTTTGAGCGCCAACACTCATGATGGGAATTCATTCTCACTTCTCCCATTTTGGGTGTGTTGTTCCATCGATACTTTTTTCCATGAAGCCTCTAATTTTTTATAGCTATTATTTTAAACCAAGCTAGAGTATGTTCATTTCCATTAGTTACATTAAGTTTGCATAGTATATTGGCTAGACTACCAGTGTCCATTTATAGGACAAAGCCATTTCTATCATATTTGTACAGGTTTACAGGCCCATAATCAACATTGATTGGTTTACAATTAGTGTTCAACTCAAGCCTGTGATTCTCAGGTCATGTTTTATACTTGCCATTCTTGTGCTTCTTCCAAATTCAAACAATATATAAATAAATTTTGTTCTATCAAAAGAAGGAAACAATATCATTACTAAATACACAAATTAGAATGATTTACAACCCTGTGTATATCATATTTTACTTTTTATCTGCATCGATATAAGAAAGTACTATCATCAAGTATCAATGAGTATTTTTAGTTAATCTTTTTCAAGAGTGTCATCTTGTACAAAGGTATTGTCAATAATACCTCTAAGATGAGTATGATACCCATATGATATTGATGTAAGAAGGCCGAAGGGAACTAGGGCCAAAGGCACATCCAACTACCAAAGCCACCTACAAGAGTAAACACATTGGAAACGCAACACATAGAACAAAAACCAAAGGAGATAGAAGAGAAAAATACTTATTGATTCATCAAATTACCAAATACATGCTTGACTGTGAGGCCTTCTAGGTTAGGACAAACACTACAATTCAATCTTTGATCTTTAATTCTGATAGAGACTATAAGTTTGTTGGTTACTTTTGGAGAACTTTATGGAAGAAGATAGGTACTAAATTAAGGTTTAGTTCTACATTCCATTCACAGACAAATGGACAGATAGAGGTTGTGAATAGAAGCTTGGGTAATTTGCCGAGATGTTTAGTTGGAGATAAACCACATAATTGGGAGTTGATGTTGACACAAGTTGAGTTTGCATATAATAATTATGTGAATAAGAGTACAAGGAAAACATTTTTTGAGATTGTTATTGGAATGCATCCTAGCGGAATACCAAATTTGAGGGATGTTGCTAGTGAAGAAAAGAGAAGTGCTACAAGGGAAGAATTTGTTGATTTTATGGATTCTTTGCATAAGGAAGTGAATTTGAGGTTGGAAAAAAAAAAAATTAGAAGTTTAAGGAGAATGCTGATAAGTCTAGAAAACATCACGATTTTGAAGTTGGTGATGAGGTGATGGTTCATTTCAAGAAAGGTAGATTTTCTAGTGGAACATATAGTAAGTTGAAGATGAAGAAGTTTGGACCATGTAAGATCTTAAGGAAGTTTAACAGTGGTAATGCTTATGAGGTTGAGTTACTTGGTGACATGGATATATCTCCTATATTCAATATTGTTGATTTGTATAAGTACCATGAGTCAGATGATGAATTTGTTGTATCAGATAATTATCCTAAGAAGAAGGTTGAAGAGGTTGAATAGATATTGGAGCAGAGAGTTGGTAAAAGCACAAGAGGAAAAGATTACCTTGAGTATTTGGTGAAGTGGAAGAACAGACTAGTTGAAGATGCTACATGAATTTCTCAATCTAAGTTAGATTCAACTTAGGTTATGACACTTGCATGATTCAGGAGAATCATTTATTTCAACCCCAGTTGTCTAATGTAGGAGCATCCTAGGTTGCACTTTTATCCTACATGTTTTCTTGTTTCTATGTTGTTGTCAAGTTCCTTGTTGCTACCAAGTTCCCTATTCTTGTCAAGTCCCTTGTTGTTGTTGAGTACTCTATTTTTGTTGAGTTCCTGGTTGATCCCGAATTCTTAGTTGTTGTCTAGTTCCTAGTTGGTGCCAAGTTCTCAGTATGTGCCAAGTGCCTATTAGTGTTGAGTGCATGTTGATGTCAAATTCATGTATGTGTTGAGCATTGTCGAGTGCTAGTATTTACTTTAGTCTTTCTCTGGCTGAGTTGTCTGTGTCTAGTTCTAGTTTGGGCCGACCTTCCACGTATTTAATTTTGTGCTTAGTATTTAATATTTTTTGAGAGCCGACTTGTGGCTTGGTTATGCATTTAATGTAAGGGTTTATTTAGTTGGTAATTTGTAATAGGCCGACTTGTGGCCGTGCAAGTATTTAAGGGGTCTTGGGTAGACTATTAGATGGTCAATCATTCAAGGAAGAGTAAGAATAAGGGTTAGATAGTTGTCCATGGAGATTATAATTTATTATAATTTGTTTGGGTAATTTGATTGTATTGTTATATTAACTCTTATTCCATATTAATATTTATTATATTATATTATTTAAATATTATTGATATATTATGTTATTAATCTATATGTTTTCTTACAATACATAAATTTATGATATGAGAATTTTAATTATAATTTATCTTTGATATATACTCTAATTTAACTATGCAATCTTGATATCAAGTAACTTAAGTTAAAAATAATGTTGTCAGTCAATGGCTTATGGATGTGTTTTACAAGAGGTTTTTTATGCACAAAGATGATATTTATAACTTTATTGTTTTTGTTGCCAAAGATGTTTAATGTTATAATCGATTTGAGTTTTCTTATGTTGGAATTTGGAGATAAACTAACCACTAGCCTGTTAATACTGCTTTCATGTTTGGAGATTGGAATTTGAAATTCAATTGATGATATTAGAGCTTCATGTCAAGTTCAATAGTATTGTTGGCCTTGTGGTTTATTCATTATATTGTGTTAGTATTCATGCACAAGAATGTAAAATTTTCTTGTAATTGGTTGTTGAGCAATCATAAACATCATATCCAACCACAAGATGATGTAGGTCTCTATATCACCAATGACTAGTGGTCTATAAGCATTATGGTGATGCATAGTAATCTCTATTAGTTCCTATAAGGCTCATATTTTATTCTAATGGGATTTCTTTTCATCATCTTATAGTTTCCTTTTGGTCATCTTATAGTTTCCAAAGAAACTATGTTTCATGTTGTTGAGTTCTCACCTCTTAGTCCCCTTTACCCACTTTTGTTCTCATGTCATTAGCCTATTAAATTAGTATTCTATAAAAAAAAATAGGTATACCTCAGGCATCTCCTATGTGTGTTATCCTATATCACCATCTTCTGCAAGATGAGACTCTATGAAGCACATAAATATTTTGTCATTTGGTATTTTAGTTGACACATGAAAATACCATAGCCCAACAGAATAAACTACAAAATTTTTTGCTTATGGTTACTACTGGATTGGGGTACATTTCCAACTTTGAGCATTTTAGCAGACAAATGTTGGACTCTTTTGTTAGAATTCTTTTAGAATAACTGAGAGGGGGGTGAATCAGTTATTCATGGTCCAATAATGTCCAATCCAAACTTTCTAATAAAACAGAGGTGAATCAGAAGTACTATCCTTTTTACTTTCTTATCATGCATGCAATTAAACATTAAACAATCATGAAAAGTAAACATGCATCACCACATAACACAAAGGATTTTGGTGACCCGGAAACCCTCCAAAAATAAGAAGTTAAAACTAGCGTGGGGATGACACCCACAAAATAACTGGGCAATTGATTTCAACCACTTCTGATGGTTTGCCATGTTAAAGGCCTGTCCTGTTAAAAGCTTTACACATTGTAAAATGTGACCCTGTTAAAGGATTTCTACACCCTGTTAGGAGTGTGCCTTGTTAGAGGACTTAAGAACATTCAACTTAGAATGTCACCATGTTAAAGGATTTACATAGAGCTATTAGGCCCACCCAAGTCCATGGGATTTATAGTCACCTTCTCAAAAGAATATTTTATCCCTCTCTAAGGATCTCCTATCCTTCTGCTAAGGATCTCTTATCCTTCTCCTGGGGATCTTGTCATGCCTGACCACTACTTCTGTTCATTAGCATTTTAGACCTTTCTGTTTAGATTTCATTTCAGTTGATATGTTGTCTTTCATTGCAGAACTTGGTTATATTATGTGTCATTTTGGATCTCGAGATATGATGAATGATACTTAAGATTTCATGATTTGAAACTGGTACACTTTTATATATTCATTATTGCATGTTGTTTGGATATTGATCATGTTTGTTATGCTTCTAACTTGATGCATACTGCATTCAGTGTTTTATATTTTGGAAAGAAAGTTTTAAATATGTGTGGTTATATGTTGTATGTGTATGGAACTTGTTATTTTATTCACATATGTGTGACTGAGAAGGAATTTGATTATTGCATATCACCCTATGTTGGTTTGGATTATATGACGTAAATTAATTTATTAATTATAATTTCAATTGGCTTTGCAAATATATTCTTGTAATGGAAAGAGGTCTAAGTACTCTAAGTGGAGATTGACAAAACCATTTTCCATTTTCTATTTTTTTTTATAGGTTTAAATATTTCTTAAACAAAACATACAACCCTAAATGGGTCTCGAATGCTTTGAATAAGGTAATATATCTTTTGTTTTGGTAGCCAGATATGGCGGTGGCAAATTGACTGTCATTTGTACTTGGCATAGTGAAAGTGGTTCAGTTGTATTAAATGCTTATTATGAGGAATTATTACATTGAAGCCAGGTCAGCCATTTCTTTTGGGTTAAGTTTTTTTTTTTTTTGGTTGAGTTTGAGCCAGAATCCGAGCCGCATTGCTCTGTATGTTAGGCATCTGTGATGTTAGTTGCTATGAATCGGCATCATGGAGGAATTAGTCGAAAGAGCATTTGTGTTTATGAAGCCAAGCATTGTTTGGGTTCTCCTTATCAATCATTATCTTTCTCTTGCATATTGGTGTTTCCAGTTTTGGAAGTGTGCTTTTGATTTGGGACTTTAGCAATGAGTTTATTTGCAGAGTTTTGTATCAAGCATTTTGGGAACTTACTGTGACTTGAGGTATGGGGCATTTTCTAACCTATTCCTTATTGTTATTTGGGTGTAAAAAGGTTTGAAGGAAATAGGAAATGTTGTAGATTTTAGAATACTGATACCCAAGTATGGGTGTATGCAGATTTGGGCAAATGGAATGTCGAGTTATGTACGTATCCATATTTGGATTGAGGGTACTCTATATTTTCTTGCACTATTGTTTGTAATTTGGAATCAGTTGTGACTTACATTGGGTTTTCTATATGTCGTTTTACTAAACTGGGGTGTTAGTTTGGTGTGATTCATTTATGTGTATGAAGTAGGTTTTTGTCACATACTCGGCATATGAGATAGGGCACAGATTCTTAGTGAAATGAGTTTTAGTTTGAGTTTGGTCATTATGTAAAACAATTATTAACATATTTGTATTCAATCAAACCCTGGGCAGTGACTGAATGAACACGGGTTTGATGTGTAGTCCGACCTGCAGTGGCAGTATTAAAACAACAGTATTAAAAAACTTATATGGAATGCGAGATATATAAAACCAATAACATAGAAAAATTATCGTATTATTGTATGAAACCATGGGTATATAGTTTGTCGAACATTTATATGAAATGAGGGTAGGCTTTTGGTCATACAGTTAGCATGAAACATAAAGAATGTTGTATTAGCAATTTGCTATACTATGTTATTATATCATCAAAAGGTTATTGAACAGCCGATACTCTGTGTGAACGGGTATTATGTTTTAATTAAAATTTGGAATTTCGTATGTTGTCGGGTTTTGAGTTATCTTATGCTATTATGAGATTTGAAAAACTGGGCAGTGACAATTTATCAAATAGATAGAGAAAGCTTGAAACAGGTAGATATATTATTGTGATAGCATAAAATTGCTCAACATTGTTCTGAATTTTGTTTTCATTAAGAAGATTTGAATATATATATATATATATATATATATATATATATATATATATATATATATATATATATATATATATATATATATATATATTTGATTAAGTCGTTGGATCAACATGATATTTGTTGTGAATAGACATCGAGGGCAGCATTATGTGAGTTTTTAATATGAAGCTTGAAATTAACAGTGGTAACATGGAGATAGCTTAATTTGTCCATTATAATATGATGGAAATTAAGTCATTATTAACTGATGTTTTTTTTTTAGAAATACTTCGCAACTGTATATGACATCATTTGATCAACAAAGACATAGGAAGATGTTGTTGTTTCAATATCAATGTGGTCATTATGTGAACAGTTTGTTTACATCTTATAGTTTAGGGAAAATTACATCCTAATTATTTTGGTTATTGGCATAATGAAGTTACAATGCAAATTCTATGAATTGCAGTTTATATTATTTTCAGATATTATGTTTTTATATGTTGTTGTATTTATAATTGCGTGGTGGCCTATTGTCAAACAGAGGTGAAACTTCAATAAACACTTGCTTTTTAATAACCTCGTTAATGGTCATTTGTTAAGCATTGATTGTACTTAGTTTCTATTATGTTTAATTATGATTATGAAGTGTCTTAATAGCATTTATGAATCATTTTGACATAAGATGTTTGAAACAGAATTTGTTTATTATCTTGGTCATTTCAAAAGATAAGTTTAGTTTATTATAACAGTAGAAATAAGTAGTATAGTACTATGACTGGTAAATATCATTAAATTGATGTATCATTTTAGTTATATTTACAAGAACGTAATATTGTAGTATTTATTTCTGTTGTTAAAATAGTCTAAGTTTACTTTTGAATATGGCAGTAAAAGATGAGATTTTCAAAAGATGAAGAATGGAATATCATGAGAAAACTGAATTGTTATTCGTTGCTTGTGCATTCTTAGAATATCTGTTTGATATGTCTTTTAAGGATAGTTGTAATGAATGTATATCGAGGTGGCTAAATAACGATTTATCCTATTCAGTTAACTAACTCAGTGATAACTTTAAAATGAATTGGGTGGGTAATTACAAATAAAAGATAATTGGCCTTACCTATGACTTAAACCTATATGGTTAAGTATGGAGAACAAGGCATATCTCTATTCTGTCATTGACAAGTATAATAGAGAATATCGTTATGTGTTGATTATGAGCATACCATAAATGGATGTAGAATCTTAGTGCCATAATGATGACAGCTCAGTATATATATGATTCATTTACGAGTTATTCTTAGTGCGAGTTTAATTTTGCATTGTTAAGTAAATGTTTACTTTTTGCATATTAATTTTGGAACTGCACTATGTTAAGTGGATCAGATATCTGCATTATGGTTATGTATATGTTTATTCTAACATGTATGCAAGTGGATTACACTTTTCAACTCAGTGTGTACTAAGCCCCCTTTTTGTGTTGTGTTGCATTTCTATATGTTTTACAGGTGCTTCAAGTTGATTAGCAAGTAGCTAACGATGACTGTTGAAGTTTCTTCTTGAATTAGTTTTTAATTACTTGTAGGGTCCATATGTTGGACATTAGTGATTAAGAAAGATGTTGTACTTCATTATTGTATTGAACTCTATATGTATTCGCATTATAATGGATATGTACTTGGATGATATCATCTTTCATTTTGAGGTTTTCAGATTGAGAGTGGTTCAATCTATGTATTGTACTTGTATTAAGTTGATTTAATAAAAAAAAATTGTTGCATTTATTGTTCTTTGTTTCATATCTATCGGTTTGTGCTTAGTGTGGCTTTACAGATCTCCTATCCTTTTCCTGAGGCTTATCCACCTTGTTGTTAAGCTAACCTAGCAATGTAGGATTTCAATGTCTAATACAATGGTAAGAAAGTATTAGAAAGGTTTTGACCTAATAAAGATTGCAACTCTAACCTTGCAGTTTTTAGATCACTCTTCAGTTCTTTTCTTTGCTTGGCTTTTCTTCCTTACAGTGCTAACATCTTGTCCACCCTTCAAGATCTATCTCCCTGAGTTCTTCCACTCATTATGCCAATGCACTCTATGGTCACTTGATCAACTCAGATCTTGATGCTCTGTGTTTCCTCCTCACTATGTCCTCTTCTTGACACTTCACACTAGCCTTCTCTTGGCTTCTACGCATGACCACACTTATGACCAACTCCCTCTCACACTTGCTCCTGATTTCTAACCTATAACTCCTTATAAAGAAGTTATGTTCTTCATTCCCCACCCTAGTCTTCCCACTTATCAATTTGATTTAATCTTGAGAAAATAGTATTATTTTCCCTCCAAATTGTTTCTTCCAGAAACTGCATGATAGATCCATCAGCATTCGCCTTGAATTGGTTTGCATGATTTACATAAAATTCTATGACATCTACTCATCATCCTTATCATCCAACTAATTCACAAAATTCGATGTAACAAACTTATCGTTACTGATCTAGCAAATCTTTTGTCTTAACAAATAATGCAGCAACTCGGCATCATTGGTTTACTAATGCTCGGCACCTAAAGTCTTTTCCTGAGTTACTCGGCACTTGAACAATTACTCGGCTCTTGAACGATTACTTGGCACCTGAACAATTTGCTTAGCACACACTGAAGTTGAACTTGCTCAGCTTCAACTACAAATTCACTCAGCTCTAACTAGCTTAATCGGCTCTCTCTAATGATCTTAGTTAGGCTTTACAAATGACTTAGTTAAACCTTACATCTTTGATGTGTCTCAATGTGTCCATCCTCTTAGAGTATGTCATCAATACACTATTTCATCAATGGCTTAGCTAATCCTTATACTTCATTACAACATCATAACTTCAACCTTTCTCTAAGTGCTCTAGTTACATCTTATTGATTGCTTCCTCCTTGTCAATCAACCAATTGATAGTATTTGGATCACTTAAGCAATTGTCATCCCTGCAAGTAGCAAGTTTGACATCAATGACAAAAAAATGATTGAAAACATTCTTTACCAATTCCATTATTCTTCATTCATGATCTTTTCAATCATTTCCATCATCTTTATGCAAAGCTTTATATATTTTACACTTTATTAGTATGAATTGTAGCTTAGATGATGATGTGATTCCTATAGATTAATCTTATGTATATATAGAGCACAGTCAACTTATACATGTGACTACATATTATATCCATTATTTTGATTCTCCTACCTTTGCTTATAATTATCCACCCTATTTTTTGAGAATCTCCATTATTGAAAGGTGGTCAATGTATGGGTTCCCATTCCTACATTTTTTGGTAACCACATTTATATATAATATAGATTTCTTCTCATTTATTTGTTTGTGCACCTTAATTTGATTGGTGCTCCCATCCCTGAACCTATACCTGTATCAATAGCCATGTGCCTTGTGGAAACTTGGTTATTTAGTGTATGATCAAACTGGTACTCTAGCAGCATTGTTGTCCACCCCTTTCTTGTTCTCTTTTTCAGTACAAATTTCATGTGGCAATGACATGTGGAGTATTATGATGATGGGTAGTGGGGCTGGCAAATGGGCTTGAAGAATATACTCTAAAAATTAATTCCTACCTGTGATTCTAAAATGTCTTACTTGATGCAATTCAGCAGTACAACCCATCATGACCTATGTTAAAGCTTTCATGTACACAATTTGTAACTCAAAGTTTGTTTGGTGATGACAGCGCTATTGCATCTGGTGCATTGGTGTTTCTAGTCTTGTGATTTTTAGTCTTTAATGTTCATACAATAGATTGTCATTTTGAATGATTTCATTGGGTGTCTATTTCCAAAATTCAGAACATATGACATGACTACAAATATTGTCCTTCCTTTGCAAGGACACTAGTAAGTGATCTCTATAACTCTTGAGTTTCTTAATTCTAAGTTGGAACGAAGGTTCCACTTCAAATTTGTTATCTTGTGGAAAGATTTTACAAACAACTAATCTTTTCTCTTATTAGAGATAGTTTTGAAACCATTACAATTAATAAAAATTTCTTATTAAGGGGGATCACACTTATGTTACAGATGCTTAAGTGGAACCCAGGGCCATCAGTTTTAGTTTCTAGGCTAACTATTTTTCCTCCAATTTTGGATTGTCATGAATATATGTTATTTCTTGTTTTCTTTAGGTTATACATATAGTTATATAATATGAATATAATATGTTTTCAAGTTCTACATATTAATACTAAATAATATATTATGAAATTATCTTGTTTCCCCCTCTTTTCCAAGGTAATTTGTTCGGCAAGGTTGGTTTCTTTTTCGTTGAATGCATATTTTTGAGAATAGCATCTAAAAAGATTATGAAATGGTAAATATAATCTATATGCTTGTTTTCCAAACACGTATGTTTAGTTCTCTTCATTTTTTTGTAAAATATGAAAATATTTATTGAATATCTACAAGAAATATTTTGTTTGTACTAATTGTGCATGAAATTAAAGCTACTTCTATAATGTTGCTTAGCATGCAATCTAATTTTTGATATTATAGATGTTACTAGGAATTTGGAGCATTTTGTTAAAAAAAAATTAACCGAGCCTTATTTTTAACATAATTATGGTTGAACAAATGATTTTTTAGAGTGTACAACTTTATTTGACCATCTTTTCAATTTTCTTTGTAAAACTGTCTAGAAAGTGCCTAATTTCAGGCCACTCTTATAGTAATAATGATGATGAGTAGAAATATATTTTGTATGCTTTTGTTTGAAATATATAGGAAAGGTGCTTGGATATCTGGATTCAATTATTTTTAGTTGGCTAGGTCTTGCCTTTTATACAAGTACTGGTGGAGAAAGTATTTATGGAAAAAGGTTTGCAGGTTTGTCATTGTCCACCCTATTATAATTTATTACTTCACTTATCATCTTGTTGGCATTTTAATTGAATTTTTAATCTTTTCATATGAGAATTTTTGTTTAAAACATGAGGGACCTGGAATTCTTTCGATGGAAAATGTTGGTGCAAATACCAATGGATCTCAGTTTTTCATTACCTTTGTTGCAACACCTCATCTTGATGGGTATTTACTTGATGCTAAGCTTGTAGTCAGTCGGGTTATGTTTTGCTTTTGAAAAGGCATGCTTTGCCTATTTTTATAAATTCTAGTTTTATAGTAACCTGGGAATGTGTGTAAACTGATAAAATTTTGTTATCCTCTAAAAGAACAGGTAGTTGCCTATTAACATTTGACACCTTTTTTATTTTTTACAATTGACGTACAAATCTTCATAATCTTTTGTAGGTTATTCTCTACAGTGCAATTCAATTGGTATATATTCTATTGATGGGGTGAGGCTAATATTTGGTTGACAAGTATGGTTACAATTGATTGTCATTTCCCCCTTGTGAATATTTATGCAGTTCCTTTCTCAACAGTAGACATGCAATATTGTTTTTTGTATTACTTATGTAGGTCTCTTGTAGGCATTTCTTGATATGCTTGACATGATTTTTCATTTTAAAATATAAATGGCTACTCTTCTTTTTTGGTATCCATGCTAAAAAATTTTGCAACTTTCAATACATATGTCAATAGTTTAAAATGTAAATTTGAGATGATAAGTTATTTTCTTTGAGTATTTTGTTAATTGTGAAGTAACCTCCTATAGCTTTTAAGGATTTTTTTATAACTAACTAACCATCTTCCTTTTCCTATTCGATTACATGGAGGCAACTTCTCAAAATGAGATGGTAAACACTTGCACTTTACTATTATTTGATTACATAATAGCTGGTGTATCTCTTAAGTCTCCTGTTAAAACATACTCCCTATAAAGTAAAATATGATCTAAATCCAAAAACCTTCCCCTTTCTTTATTCTAGATTGGGATGTTTGCAGGGATGTTGAAAGCAAAGATAATACTCCTATGACTTCAAGTTTGAGTGCCCTATTCTACGAAGTGCATGTACATGCGATAACTGTTGACACTTTACCTAGAGTTCTATTACACTTTTCTAATATCTATGTTGGGTATATGAAGATACCCATGGAGCTCCATGCTTGTAAGAAGATCTTTTTTATTAATGATTCTTGATGTAGTACAAATATACTTGAACTCTTGAGATAACTATCTAATATAAACTATAGCTATCTTATTATTCATGAGAATACTATAGGCATTCAATCTATTGGGAATTCAGTGTCTAGTTAAAAGCCAAAACTATATGCATGGCTCTCTATAGGTGCATTGTATCCCTAATGCTATATTATCAATATAAATTATAAATGTGGATCTATACTGAGACATCCTTTTTTTTTCCTTTAGTTTCTTGCAATAGTGTGATATTAATTCCTTTTAGATCAAAAACTTTGTATAAAAGCTAGACAAGTCAATGTATACACCAATCATGTTATTTAGGAATCATGTCTAACAAAGATATTGATAGAAAAAATACTGACAGCAACAAGTGAAGAGGTATCATAGAGTATTAGGCTTTCATCCACATCATAGTGAAGAACACATTGAATAACCTAGGTATGGCAGGATACTTCTCATAGTTTTGTTCCTACAATTTAAGTCTAAGCATCCTCACATGCAGAAAGAAATTGGTAACATGCATCTATTGTAATGTTCCATGTCGAATAACTTAAATTTTGCCCTCAATCTAAAAGATCTAAAAGGATCCAAGGTTGCGAGTAACCAATTATTTCTAAAGGTTATATAAAATTATATAACTGGTTACAGAAATTTGCTAGTTCACCCTTTGTTTTATTCAAATTTGAACTCCTTTACACTAGGATTTATTAATGAGTGCCTTATAAATTGATAAAGGAAGGTAATAGATAATATTATCCACACCCAAGTCTACACCCTTGGTTTTATTCAAATTTGAACTCCTTTACACTATAATTTATTAATGAAGACCTTATACATTGATAGAGGAAGGTAATAGATGATATTATCCACACCCAAGTCTAATATGATTTAAGGTAATCTGTTTTGAGCACTAGTTTGATATTGAGTGTTGACAAGAGTATGCAGTTGTTATTCTGGATATATTTTGATGTGTATAAGGTAGTACTTATCCAATTGTTGTTTTCTAATCAAACCTCTATATCCTGCAGTGGCCTACTGATGATTTGTCTGATATAATACCACAGTACTAGTACATGCTTATTCTAGTCATAGATGGGTCATGTACACTCTTCATTGAATGTATTCTAGGTTATCCAGGATTTCCTATTTGAATTCTTCAAATATGTAATTGATAATTCTCCTCCAATCTGCTAGCTTGTGTGTGTGTGTGTGATTTCTTTGTCTTTCCTCCTAAATATGTTTCAATGGACTCTTGCTTGATAATATTAAGTGAACCGGCGAATGTGTGAGTAGCTATGTTTCACACCATTGTTGCCTTGTATAGGTCATGTTAACTGAAATGCCAAAGGTGCGAATATTGTAATCCTCATTCGACAAAATATTGGTGAGTTCATACGAAACATTGGGTTAAGCTTTATTGTTATATCTTTAGGAGGGGATGGCGTAACTCACTTGGATATTATGGTTAGAAATTATGTAAGCATTGGCCACACTAATTCCACCAAACATTCAGTGGATGTTTTGAAACCCTACCTTGACTTCTCTATATATTTCTTTGATGCCCCACCTCACTTGAACCATTGGATAAGCATTGGAATCTATCATTTGACATTTCATTTAACTATTAATGAGATTTATTTTGCACAGGCGCATTGGAAACCTCAATTGATAGAAATGTTGTTTCTTCATTTGATGTTTCATATACCGCTATAGTTACAAAAATTAGGCTCCATGAGTCAGGATACACTATAGTGATACATAGTATTTCACTATGACATATAGAGATCCCTTTTATCGCTATGCAAAGAAACTGCAAAAATAATATAGCAATGAGTGATAAAGGAGGCTTATCACTATAACATATAGAGATCATTGACAAACAAAAAATATATATAATAATTATAGTGATGAGCGATAGAGATGTTGTATCACTATAAGTCATGTCGATGAGTGTTTTCAGTGATCGAAAAGGAGATATCGCTATAGAATATAGGAAACTCTTCTACACTATACAGAGAAGGCCTAATATTGACATAATGATGAGGGATGAGGAAAGTATATCTCTATGACATATAGTGATCCCTTTTATTGCCATGTGAAGAAATTGCAAAAATAATATAGTGATGAGCAATAAAGGAGGCTTATTGCTATAACATATAGCGATCATTGGCAAACAAAAAACAAATATAATCATTACAACGATGAGCGATAGAGATGTTGTATCACTATAAGTCATGGTGATGAGTATTTTTGGTGATTGAAAAAGAGGAGATATCGTTATAGAATATAGCGAACTCTTCTATCATTATACAAAGAAGACCTAATTTTGACATAGTGACTAGCGATGAGGAAAGTATATAGCTATGACGTATATTGATCTCTTTTATCGCTATGCAAAGAAACTACAAAAATAATATAATGATGAGCGATAAAGGATGCTTATTGCTATAACATATAGCAATCATTGGCAAACAAAAAGCAAATATAATCATTACAATGATAAGCAATAGAGATGTTGTATCTCTATAAGTCATGACAATGAGTGTTTTTGGTGATCAAAAAGGAGGAGATATAGCTATAGAATATAGCAAACTCTTCTATCGCTATATAGAGAAGACCTAATCTTGACGTAACAATGAGCGATGAGGAAAGTATATTGCTATGACATATAGCAATCCCTTTTATCGCTATGCGAAGAAACTGCAAAAATAATATAGCAATGAGCAATAAAGGAGGCTTATTGTTATAACATATAGCGATCATCGGCAAATGGAAAACAAATATAATCATTATAGCAATGGGTGATAGAGATGTTGTATTTCTATAAGTCATGGTGATGAGTGTTTTCAGTGATCGAAAAGGAGGAGATATCACTATAGAATATAGTGAACTCTTCTATTGCTATACGGAGAAGACCTAATCTTGACATAGCAATGAGCAATGAGGAAAGTATATCGCTATGACATATAGCAATCCCTTTTATCACTATGCGAAGAAACTACAAAAATAATATAGTGATGTGTGATAAAGGAGGCTTATCGCTATAACATATAGTGATCATCGGCAAATGGAAAACAAATATAATCATTATAGCGATGAGTGATAGAGATGTTTTATAAGTCATGGTGATGAGTGTTTTTGTTGATTGAAAAGGAGGAGATATTGCTCTAGAATATAGTGAACTCTTCTATTGAAAAGGAGATATCGCTATAAGTCATGGCGATGAGTATTTTTGGTGATTGTAAAGGAGGAGATATCCTATAGAATATAGTGAACTCTTCTATCGAAATGGAGGAGATATCACTATAAGTCATGGAAATGAGTGTTTTCATTGATAAAAAAGGAGGATATATCATTATAGAATATAGAGAACTCTTCTATCAAAAAGGAGGAGATATCATTATAAGTCATGGCGATAAGTATTTTTGGTGAGCAAAAAAAGGAGGCTTATCACTATAACATATAGTGATCATCGACAATTTGGTCAAAATTTTGACCAAAGAAAAAATTGGTCAAAGTTTTGATGATAAAAATAGCGACAAAATAGTTTGTCAAAAATTTGACCAATTTCTGTCAAAAAAATGAGTCAAAATGTACTAGTGACCATTAGAATATTGGAATGAGGATGTCTTCAAAGGGTTATATGGATCCTTTGGGGGATTAATATTCAATATTCATTAGAATATTAAACTTTTCACTCTAAAGTTTAATATCAGAATATGATTTGTGTTGACAGGATTCTTCCTTTATTGACATCATTTTGGTTTACTATTTTCACTATCTCTCAATTTGGATGATCACTTCTTGTTGGCCTCTCACATTTCATTCTATATTTATGCAATAGTTGAGGATTATTGACACCTCACTATTTATCCAATCATTGCCTATTAGTTATGGGGGAGTCATCTTGTCCAACTGGAATGGTCTGCAATAACACTAATATATTCTTCCCATCTATGATAAGAGTCAATCTACCCAATTTACCGTCGTATACTCTACATATGATACAATTTTCCTAAGAGTCTTGTACTGATACATATGTGTTCATAATACTCCCTTTTATTTGTTGTGAACGGTTTGCCTTCCTATTATTAATTTGAATCTTAAATGCCTCTCTAGAGCTACTAATTGCTTTATATATCTGTAGAATTTACTTCTGATACTATGTAAAGGGTATGAAGATTTTTGCCATTTAATTATATTGTGATCGCTATGTCTCTAACTATGGCAATAAATTAATTCCATCGTCCTCTCTATGTTTTCTTGTGTTGAACAGATTTGACTATCTATCCTGATCAAATTCTAAATGGTTCCCTACACACTTATCATACCCTCTTTTGAGTGTTTATTAATCCATATCTTCCTTCAAATCCCTAATGATATTTCTATTGACTGGATTCTACTATGAATTTTTCTCCATAATGGTTGCTTATATTCTGCATTCAATATGTCGTTACTATCCACAATGGATAAACCTCGGGTTCAATCCCCACTATGAAAGAAGTTTTTGTTCGCTATAAATAATTTCTTCTTCCTTTCCAAGCAATGATGTAGTTGTACAAAAGAGTGTAGAAAGATGAAACAACACCCACAAGTAGAATCATAATAGCTAACACCAAACAAATTCAAAATAGGAAAGTAAAATAAAAATGCATTCACAAAACTCTGCTTCAGAATAGAGGATATCCCAATTAGACATGAAGAAGAATCCTTTACTTTATTGATGTTAACCAAAAACTACTACAACATATAACCATCATACTTATTTTATTACATTGAAGACTGACTTATAACATCTACTCCTTAATTTCTGATTGAAACAAACTGGAAGAATGACAGAGTCCTACGATGGAGAAACATATACTAAACTACCTGTAACAGTCATCACACATCTAAATGGAGTTATGAAAATTGAGCAAGTTGTGGAATAAATCTTTGTTTTATTGAATTGTGTGATCCTACCACTAATCATGCACTAACATGAGACTGTAATTGCGCATGATGACCTTGACTTTGAGTTTCTTGAAAATTTTGAAATAAGAAACAGTGGAACTAAAAGTTTCATGCTGAACATAACATCAATATTCAAGGAGGGGGTGTTGTCTAGTTATCAAATGTTCCATTTATCATTAGGATCCTTAACACCATTGCATTTTATACATCATCATTAGAGGTCAAAAATATCACTAAATATGTTACGTGGAGTCTAATGTATTTGTGTCTATTAAGAGGGCCATATTGTGTATGTCTTATACATATGCAGTTGCCTTTGATACTATGTTACAGTTACAAGTATCGTTTGTGCAAATGTACTTACACTATCATTGTTATAGGTGTGTTCCAAATGCAGATCCCAAACTCTTATAAATATAAGAGTAGGAGACATGTCTCATGAAGACACATGTCTCTATGATTAATCATTATTAGTTAATATATATTAACAATATAACATATGTGTTATATATAATATATATGTATATGTCTATATATATATATATATATATATATATATATATATATATATATATATATATATATATATATATATATATATATATATATATATATATATATATATATATATATATATATATATATATATATATATATATATATATATATATATATATATATATATATATATATAAAAGCATTGTATCTTATGATTAAATCAATCTAATTGTAGCTATAATGTTAACAACTATGATGGTGATATAGAGGGGAAGGTTATCATTTGATGAATTGGAAGGTATGTAGAATAAATTGAAAGTAAATCCATTTAATGGTATTAGATGACCCACAAGGTCTTGAAACTATCTAGAATCAATACCATTTGAGACATGCGAATTTTACAAGGCTTTAGTGAGGATCTTCTGATGGATAGGTGAAGTGTGGGGGAGATCTAAAATAGATATTTGGGTATATATATTTCCTAGGTGTTACAATATATTGATTATGCACTAGAGGATGATGTGGTACTAGTCCTAGAAATATATATATCCTTCCTCTTTGAGTAGTGATTGCACATTAAGTATTTTGTCTTTTGACACAAATCATTCTAATAGAATCCTCAACTTGTATGACACAACTGATAATATTGTTATAATCAACATGACTAGTTTTGTAGTATTTTCCACTATTGTGATTACTTGGGTTCTTATTACCTTAATCTTGGGAACCTTGATTGGTGTTGGATGGACCCACACTAGTATTATTTTTAGGGAACACTTCTTGATATATTTAGAGACCAGCATTAGATGAAGGGTGTGCAAGAGGCTTAACAATGATATCCTTACAATTGATAATATCTTGTATGTAATTCTTTAGTTTCAAGAACTAGATGGTAGTGTATCACTTTATATGATGTAGTTATAATACTCATTCTCCTTACGCCATGTGGGTTTATGCGAGGCTCATCAAAAGGGTGAGGGTATGGATAGATAATCAAATTGGCCTTAGCCATTATAAGGAAGATCATGTCTAGTGGTTCATCCAAGGGGGTGAAGGTGTGCTTTTTTATATTCTAAACTTGGGATTTCATTTTTCCTTAAAGGAATAAATTTGTATTTATACAATGTGTCACTTATCTAATATCATTTGTGGATGGTGTTGGAGTCTTAGAGTCAACTTGTACAGGCATATAATGTTATTTTTATTGTTCTAGCATTGAGGATGATCATTATTGGGTTTGTCGGTGTAACTTTTCTTATAGTGTTTTATGATGCCCTCATCTAAAAGGTCTCTCTCATTATCAAACCCATTCTCATATATGTCCTTTTAGGTATGCATATGATTTATTTGCATATGATGTCTTGCAATTCAAATTATGAAAGAAGATTTTAACCAAATGCCTTTTGGGGGGTTTATACAAAAAACAAATGGATAGGGTTGTCCACCTTTGAAGGTATTTCACAATCTTTCACCACTTTTTTGTTTGGCATTGTGGAGATTGCGAAGAGTAAGTTCACTGTCTACATTATAGGAATATTGTGACACAAGTTTTTCATATATTTTTGCAAAGGCCTTGATTGTTCCATATGGGATTTTATTGAAACAATTCTAGGTTTGAAGCTCCAAGACTCATTTGAAAGAGGTAGATAAGATCATTTTTGTTCACTCCACCTCTTCAAAATCCATGTGAAATTAATCAACACATTTAATTAATTATCATTCGCCATATATTTATTGAACTTTAAAGTCTTAAAGTGATTTGAGAAAGGGAGTGTTATGATATGCCTATCAAATAGATAAGGGTAGACCTCCCCAAATTTTAAGGTTTTGGTATTTGTTCTTACACATGGCTCTTATAGAACATTTTTTGTTTTATCTCACTTAGGGTTGATAGGTTATGGAGTGGGTACACAATTTATTACATTTGATATGGGTATGCTATATAGGTCAAGTTGTGATGGTGGATAGATAAGGCTTTAATAGGTTTGTTAGTATGTTTAGTATGAAAGTTAAGGAATTTGGTAAGTGGGATATCATGCTAGATAATCATGTTGCATTGTTGCATATGTAAACTAAGATTGTTGTTGAAATGGGTATTGAGTTTGATATTGAGGTAAATGGTGGGCTTGGCATTAGGGGTGTTGTTGTGGTTTTTGTTGAGCCTAGTACACAACTCATGGATATAACTATTGATGGGAAGGTTGTGTGGTTTTTTGGTAAAATAATATTGTTTTTTATTATTGAGATGGTAGGTAAGTAGATGATGTGTATGTTTGGCATGTGTAGGTTAGTACATAATGACATTGGTAAGAGGTATGCAATTTTTTTGGTTATGTATGACAACAAAAGGTGGATAACATTAATTTTCATAGGTAGATTGGGTTTGGTGTGAAAACTATCCTAGTGTGGGGCATCATAGTTTTCACAATGGTAGATATGGACACAACTAAATAGTTGGTCCATGTAAGAGAAGCGGTTGCAATTTTTTTAGGTTGATGAGTTGTGTTATGAACTCATAAAAACTTGAGAAGTGAAATATTGGGGATAAGTGGTGTGTGAATGGATATTTGATGCCTTGATCCTTAATGCAACTTGTGAAAATTTTCAAGAGGATGATGATATTACTTATGTGACACAAGGACCTTATGTGGGTTGTTGAAATGTGAATGTTTGGAAAATGGATGTAACTTGTTATGATTATATGGGCTATGGAGGTTGGGATGTGGATGCTTCTTGAAAGATTGATGATTTTTTTATGGTAGATGTTAAAGGTGTTGGTATTGTAGGATGATTGGATGGCCTTGTGAGTGACATTCCAATGATGTATTGTGGGGGTTGGTCTTGCATTTTTTGGGTCACATATTGTTATGAAGGTTGTGTAGGGATTATTTGTGCTTTTTGTGATGTGTACTAATGTAATGGATTAATGAATGAAGCCTTGCCAAGGGTAAATTGATGTTTTTACAACATGGTGTGTACCATGAGTTTCATGTCAGCTAGTTGAGTGGGTTTGGATATGGATAAAAAAATCTAAGTGAATGGGATACATGGATCAAAGAGTTGTATGATAGTATTCCATGTCTTATATGTAACATATATATACATACATACATACATAAAGGTTTTTATCCATATACATACAAATAGATACAAAGAAGATAATACCCTTCTCAAACAAAGAAGGATAAAATAGAATATATCTATCATCGATATATTTCATAACTTAATTCAATGATTTGTAGCACACACACACATACACACACTTGCACAAATATACACAAATGTCATGCATTTTCATTAATAATTTTGTTGAGATTATGTGTGTTGCACACATTGCATATTATTGTTATATTGTATTATTTTATTTTATTATGTTCTGTAATATTGTACCTAAGAGCACCTAAATGGATGTGCAACATGGAGAGAATGGGATATACTTGATGAGTTGTATTGTAACATTGTGATAATATTTGATGTAATTATTTAATATTGGAGAAAAGAATTAAATGTCCAATTTAATGTGGGGTCAATGAGTTAGGTAGCACACTGTTTTAGAACATGATTTATGTAATACCGCATGGTGGTTTTGTGGGACTTGCTACTATATAAGCAGCCACAAGGGTAGTTGAAGAGACAAGACAGAAAGACAAAAGGCAAAAAGGAAAGTCAAGCTAGACAAGACTTGATAGGTTAGTCAAAGGAGCATTTGTGAAAGTTGGAAGCATGGCATGGGATGTAAGGATTCATGTTTTTTCACATAGATTGTTTGGTTGTGGTTATGGCTTTGAAGGCTTCCATGGTTGTATTACAATGGTATTTTGTTGAATAATACATGGTGATGGATACTTTTGGAGGCTAAGTTTTTCCCTCAGTGAGGGTTTTATAAGATATATCTTGTGTCACATTTTTGTGAGTATATCGTCTATTCTCTTACATGTGAATTTTAAGTACATATTTATTTCAGATCTATTATGGGTTATGTGGAAATGGTAATATCTTTTTGTTGCAAGTTTCCTTACAAGTGGTATCAGAGCTATGGTTTTATTGTTGTAACCCTAGATTGAATCCATGGGAATGCATGAGAGGATAAAAGAAAGGGTAACATATATGAGTTTTTAATTGTAGATATGAGGGTTTTGTATTCGTTGTTATGATAGAATGTTGGAAAATTTTGGGCATGTGGAATTGTTGGTCAAAAGGTTTTTTTGGATGTTTCATTTAAAAGAAGGTTTTAGAGGGGAGCTTGCAAAAATGACATCCTAGGTAAAAATAGACCTCGCCACTGGATCCAAGTTGGTTTTTCCATAAATTTTGATATAGAATATGCCCTAGCTTGGCCATGTTGATAGAAAATATAAAAGGTTTTTAGTTTCAGCCCATGATGGTTGTCAAATTTAATCCTGTTGGAATTTTTGTCACAAAAAAAAAAATCATAGTGAAAATGGTAAAAAAATTGTCTTGGTAAAATGACCATAACTTTATCTTAGGATATCGAATTTTGGAGTTCTTATAGTCATTGGAAAGCTAATTTAGAGAACTACAATGTGGTGTAGGTTTGATTCTGTGATTTTAACATTTTGTCATATTTAAGAGCTCAAAAGTTAAATGTTGCTTAATTTGGGTATAGATTAGGGCATAACTTGGGCATACAGAGTCAGATGTTGGACTTCAAGTAGTCAATGAAAAGCTCTTGGAGAGCTCTATATATTGGTTCAGATTTGGTGCAGGTTTGACATGATTTATTTGGTGATATATAGATAAGAGTAGTTTATGATATATACTAATTGTGGTAACATTGTGAGTTTATGACATTGTATATTTTGGAGATTTGATTTTGATGTCATTGTATACTTAACTTATATTTTAAATTGGTCTCATGATGATATGGTTATCAGTATTTGGTTTGGATACATATGATGAGTTGTTGGGTCTACAAGTTTTGCAATGTTGTAAGCGGTCTATACTTATAGGTTGCATTTATGGGTTGTCTTTACTCATTAATCTTTCATTATTGATGCATATTCAGATTGGTGGCTTGGATTTGGGTTGTCTATGCCCTTAGTCACATGATTTACTGATATATTTTTATGCAGAAGGGATGAGATGTTGTTACCAAGTACAATCATGGTGGAAGATTATGGTTGACTATTTCATGCTGACAAGTTGGAAACTTTGAAAGTTAAATGCTCGATTCATGGATGTGATTATGTTATCATGTATTTTGGCATGACATAATTAGATATAGAGATACATCTTTGATGTTCATTGGTTTGGATTCTTGATTTGGTTATGGTGGTATATCTTCTTAGTTGAAGATCATGGTTATTTGGTTTCTTTTGAGGAGCTCATGATGTGGACTTTGAGTTCTTTGACGATTTGATGCATTGGTTGATTCTCATGGTTAGAGGAAGGTTTTTCACCATGATGTCATGGATATCTTGGATACACATTTTAACAGAAGCTTGTGATAGTGATGAGGTGGCAATATGGGGATTGGTTCCTAGTTTGGTTTGTATCTTCTTGGTTTAGATATTTTGGTTTCACTTGGTACTAACACTTTGGTTTTGTGAGAGTAGACCTAGGGGATCTTCATGTAGGAGATGGGTTTTATGATGCCATGGGTTACTTGGTATAAGGAAGCATCTTGGGATAAGGAAACACTTAATGACTTGTGTAGGAAGAAGCTATGCTTTTTTTGCAAAGGTCCCTATGAGTTTGGTCATGATTGTCCTATGAAGCCTAAGGGGAAGGCTAATCGGGTGATGTGGGCTTATTATGAAGGTTCAGATTCAGACATCTCAAAGCATCGTGATGAGGATCCTGATGAGGTAGAGGGTGAACAAGAGGTAGATAGTGCTGAGAAAAAAGAGGCTCCAGAGATACATTTACAGGAAGCACGTCTATCTAGTATTCAAAGAGAGGGATCTTTTAGATTTTGAGGAGTCTTGGCAGGACAAAAGATTATTACTCTATTGGATATAGGTGCCACGCATAATTTTATTGATGCACAATTTTTGGAGAGGCGTGGACTCATTACTGAGGAGTTCGAGGGACTGAGAGTTAAGGTAGCTGATGGATATACTCTTCGTTGTAATAGGATGGTGCGAGATCTACCTTTGCGCCTGAATAACTATGAGTTTAAGGCAGACTATCATGTGGTCAACATGGGTGACATGGACATAGTACGTGGGATGCAATGGCTACATTCTTTGAAGGAGGTTACCCTAAGATTAGAGGATATGGAGATATGATTCGTGGTGGACAGCAGGACTCATGTGCTGAAGGCTATCCGTAATGGTGATGTTACGACTATCTTATTTAGGCAGTTGGAGAGATTAGCCAGGCATAATAATATAGAGTGGGCAGCAATATGTGCCTTGATGCCTACCTAGGGGGAGCAACATAAGATTGAATATCATCCAGATATTCAAAAATTGAGAACCAAGTATGGGAAGGTATTCAGTGAGATTCCACCAGGTAGGCCACCAGACAGAGGTATTAAGCACATTATTGAGTTGGAGGAAGGTGGTAAGCCTGTCATGATCACACCATATCGGCACCCAAAATGACTCAAAGATGAGATCGAGAGGACCATCAACGAGTTGCTAGCAATGGGACACATCAGACCAAGTAAGTCACCCTTTGCATCTTCTGTTGTTTTGGTAAAAAAAGAAGGATGGTACTCTACGAATGTGTATTGATTACAGGGTGTTGAATAAGAGAACTATAAAGAACAAGTATCCCATCCCACACATCGATGAGCTAATAGATGAATTGCATGGGGCTTATTATTTCACAAAAATTGACTTGAGATCAGGCTATCACCAGATTAGAGTTCGAGAGCAGGATATTGAAAAAACTACTTTTAGATGTCATTACGATCATTTCGAGTTTGTAGTCATGCCTTTTGGTTTGACTAATGCACCTGCCACTTTTCAGTCCACTATGAACAAGGTCTTCCACCATTAGTTGAGGAAATTTTTGCTAGTGTTCTTTGATGATATTTTGATCTATAGCAAGACATGGCAAGAACATTTAGAGCACTTGGAGACAGTATTAAGCATTTTATAGAGCGAGTCCTTGTATGCCAAGGAGTCTAAATGTGATTTGGGGATGATAGAATTATTGTATCTTGGACACATCATTAGTGCAGAAGGAGTGTGAATGGATCCTAAAAAGATCTGTGCTATTGTTGATTGGCCACCACTAGAGAACCTTACACAGTTAAGAGGGTTCCTTGGTCTATGTAGATTCTATCGCAAGTTTGTTAGTGGCTACTCACAACATGCAGCACCCATGACAAATTTGTTGAAGAAAGGGGCATTTGTGTGGACTCAGGAGGCACAGGAGTGTTTTATGCAGTTCAAGGAAATAATGACTACATGCCCAGTATTAGCATTACCTGATTTCACAAAGCCATTTGAGCTTCAATATGATGCTTTTGGAGAGGGAGTTGGTGTTGTACTCATGCAGGACAAGCATCCTATAGCTTATGAGAGTAGGAAACTCAGAGGGGCTGAGAGATCATTAAGCATATATGACAAGGAGATGTTGGCCATCATGCATGCCTTGGCCAAATTCAAACACTATCTTGTGGGCAGAAAATTTTGTATTAAAATTGATCATAATAGTTTGAAGCACTTTTTGGGATAGCGGGACCTGAATGATTGTCAGCATAAGTGGGTGAGTAAGTTACAGGCATATGATTTTGATATCACATATGTTAAGGGGACATAGAGTATTGTTGCAAATGCTTTATCCTGTAGGCCACACCTTACTTTCTATGATTCAGATATCAAAGGATTGGCGACACTTGATTATAGCAGAATATGCCAAAGACACGTAGGCATCTGCTATAGTGGAGGGGACAACAATCGACACCAAATACACTCTCATAGATAATTTGATCATTTACAAGAACATGATTTACTTATTCCCAGGATCGAAAGTGAAGCGGTTGATTTTGAGAGCATTCCATAATTCACCTACAGCAGGCCATCCTGGGTATTTCAAGACTTATAGGTTAGTACAGGAATGGTTCACTTGGAAGGGATTTAAGGCTGATGTTTTGTTGTATGTGCGAGAGTGTCATGTTTGCTAGCAGAACAAACAAGAGCACACTTATCTAGTAGGGCTCCTACAGCTTCCTATTCCTGACAGGAAGTGGGAATACATCTCTATGGATTTTATTACGAGCTTGCCCATGGCCCAGGGGCGCGATTGCATCTATATGGTGGTGGATAGGCTAACAAAATATGCTCACTTCTTCCCTATCGCCACTACATACTCAGCAACTCAGGTGGCATAGGTTTTCTTCAGGGAGATTTTTAGATTACACGGTTTGCCTCAAAGTATTGTGAGTGACAAGGACAGCCGCTTCATGAGTCACTTTTGGCAGGAGATATTTCGGTTGTGTGGCACTGAGCTTACACCTAGCCAGTTATTACCCATAGATTGATGGTCAAACAAAGATCGTAAACAAATGGGTGGAAGGGTATTTGAGGAATTATGTGGCAGATCAACAACGAGCTTGGGTCAGATGGATATATCTCTTAGTATTGTTATAATACTACATATCATATGACTATACAAATGACACCCTTCATGGCACTTTACGGTTATGAAGCACCTAGTTTCTTAGATTTGTTGTTGGGAGACAGTCGAGTACCCCGTGCAGGTGAACTATTATAGGAAAGTAAGGATATAGTTGCTACTCTCAGAGACAACATTGCTAGAGCTCAGAACCAGCAAAAACAATATGCAAACAAGAAGAGGATTGAGTGTAGTTTTGAGGTAAATGATATGGTTTACCTCATGTTGCTGCCATATAAGCAGTCCACTTTCAAGAAGAGTGGTACAGAGAAACTCAGGCCACACTATTAAGGACCACTCAAGATCATCAAACGAGTTGGTGAGGTGGCTTATGAGTTGGAGCTTCCCATAGATAGTAGAGTGCACAATGTGTTTCATGTATCATGCCTCAAAAAGGCGTTGGGTCAGAATGTGATGCCTTCTGTAATATTACCTCCCTTGGATGATGAGGGGAAATTGATCTTAGTGCCAGAATCCATTCTAGATAGTAGAGAGAAGCAGCTTTGCAGGAGAGTAATTAGAGAGTATATGGTTAAGTGGAAAGATTTACCTGTTGAAGATGCTACTTGGGAGGGAGAAGTGATTTTGCAGCATCCAACATTAAGATTGCTTGAGGCCAAGCAATTTTAGGAGGGGCGGACCTGTAATGTCCCCATTTTTTGGAGGAGTTAAATTATTTATAAAGTTATCAATAAAAATATATTACAAGATAACTTTATATTTAATTAACTCAATAAAGTGATATTTTATAAAATCATTAAATAAAACAATCTTCTAGAGGTTGCTGGAAGAAGAAATGAATAAATAAAAAGGAGGCCAACCTATCGAGAAAAAAGAAAAAAGAATAGGCATTGAGGACTCATTGCCTATCATCAATATTTATTATTGAATTTTGTTTATGTGCGTTGTGGAGCCTAGGGTTTCTGCAAGTAGTCACAATAGGCCATTGAGAATGAAAACTCTCAATTGGTACACAATTTTGAGGGTGTGAGAGATCACCTACATTATTGTAGCTGTAGAAAGGATATTTCAGTCCTTTCACTTGTGCTTAATTTCTGATTTGGAGTTTCAAGTGGAGTTGCACTTTCACCATATCATCTTCAGTAGTCAATCTCTAGTATGTGATCAATCCAGGTTCTCGTTTCAATCTATAGTTGCAACAAGTTCTTAATTGTATACAACCAATTAGGGTTTCACTATAATGTGCTATGTCATAATATTTTGGTGCTGAAATTTTCCATATCATTTGTAAAAACATTTGGTTTTCATTGAATGAATACATTGGCACTATTATTTCTTTAATTTCAGCAATATATTTTAGCAGTGTATTAAATTTAGGGTTTTGTTTAGTGGCCTATTGGTACGGATCATTACATTGTTGTGGCTTCTTGATTTAGGTATTATGGAGGAGATTATTCTTGCACAATTTACATCTAGAGGTGTGTATAGAAGGACATGATGCAGGTTATTATTTGCATAGTTTTTCTCTAGTCTTGGTTATCTTTATGGATGTTCAGTTTTCACTTACATTGGATTTGAGATTGTTTGGAGATTGTGATCACTCGTTTGTGTTCATGTATGTCATGTGAGAGATGGCATGGTTGTTCCTTTATCTCTTTCCTTTGTTGGTTGTGGAGAACTTGGGAGAGTGTTGGAGACTTTTTATGAGAGTTATTCTTGCAAGTTATCAATTTATGTGTTGTGTATGTCTTTAAGACTATATGGATTCACTTCTTTATGATGTTGTGAGTGGATTGGTTATAGATTTGGCATTATCTTTTGCAATGGGAGCTTCTTGGTATAAATGTGGTAGGGATTGCTCTTGAGGCTTGTGATTGCAGGTTATAGATTGGATATGTTGATGATATGAGATTCACTTGGTATACCTTTGGAGGTATGGATAGTTATATGAGTTGACAATTGATGTTGGTGTTATTTCAGCTATGGATATTTGACAACTATGGATAAATGTGATTACCTTTGGATCAAGTGTTTGTACTTAGCATTTCATTTGGTATAGGATTTTATGATCTTCTAATGTGACAGGTTGGGTGGTTTTCTCTTTGGATGGCTTCTATGTATGTCTAGTGGTAGTGGCATAATAGGAGGTGGTTTCATTCATGGTTGAGATGCTATATACTTTGATTTTGTTGTAGGTACCAGGACAGAGCACATGGTGTACTTTGATTCATGATGGTGGATGGGCTAGGAGGGATTGTTCCTTGTTTATTTATGTGGCTATAGATTGATCCTATCTAATCTATACAACAAATGGGAGATTATTGAGATTGTGTGTGTGTTGCACACATTGCATAATATTGTTATAGTGTATTATTTTATTTTATAATGCAATGTTGCACCTAGGAGCACCTAGATGGATGCACAATATGGAAAGATTCCCATGGGATATATTTGATGAGTTGTATTGTAACATTGTGATAATATTTAATGTAATTATTTAATATTGGAGAAAACAATTAAATGTCCAATATTAAATGTGGGGTCAATAGCTTAGGTAGCACATGGTTTTAGAACATTGTTTATGTAATACCACTTGGTAATTTTGTGGGACTTGCTACTGTATAAATAGCCACAAGGGTAGTTTTAGAGACAAGATAGAAGGGAAAAAGGTGAAAAGAAAAGTCGAGCAAGACAAGGCTTCATAGGTTAGCCAAAGAAGCAAATGTAAAGGTTGTAAGAATGGCATGAGATGTGTTGATTCATGCTTGTTCACATGGATTACTTGGTTGTGGCTATGGCTTTGAAGGCTTCCATGGTTGTATTGCAATGGTATTTTGTTGAATAATACATAGTGATGGATGCTTTTGGAGGCTAGGTTTTTCCCTCAGTGAGGGTTTGTCAGGGTATATCTTATGTCATATTTTTGTGGGTATTTTGTCTATTCTCTTACATGTGGATTTTAAGTATATATTTATTTCATATCTATTATGGGTTATGTAGAAATGGTAATATTTTTTATTGCAAGATTCCTTACAAATTTATCATTTATTCTTATCATCCTTTCATTTGGATAATTTCCCTTTATCGAATAAGCATCTTACTTGAAAACAAATTAAATTAGGTTGGAACTAAACATTCCTATGATGGGAATGAAGGAGAAGCGGACCACCAAATGTCTTAAAAGAGACCAAAATAAACATCATACACATTACATTTCGTATTACATTCAAACAAATAATTAAAGTGTAAACACTTGAGATTGGTCAACTCATCAAATCTAAAGAAATGTCTCCAAAACTCATAACCACATACCAACTAGATTGAATTAATAAAAAGACATGACAAGCCTAGTTCCCAAACCACAACATTAGAAAAAAAATAGACATATAGATGTGGAGCATGATTTTCATATAAGACACATTGTCATACTTTGATGAACACCAATCGCAGTAAATTGCGATCCAAAATAAAAAGAATCAAATCCAACATCTTTTGACACTACTCAAAACTATACCAAAACCTCATAAGTATATTTTTAATATGAAGAATATGTAAAGAAAACTCTCAACATCATGACAAAGGAAACAATTTATAATTGCAACAATAACATGTTGAGATCAATGACAATCTTTCTAACTAAACCATCAACTAATTGTTCTTAAATCTACAACACAAGACAAGGTATTTTTTTATAGAAAATAATACATTGGAGGGATTCAAAGAATACACGAGGATGGAAATATGGTGTTTTTGTTGGTATTTCACTAGTATTTTTTTTATTGAATTCATGACATGGTTTAATCACCTCCTATGAATTCTATAAGTCTAGTAGACATATTAAGATTAAAAAGTCCATATTTTGGTGTAATGACAATCATAATTGTAACATGGTATCAAAGCTTGGTCAAAGGTTCAAATTTCTTTTGTGAGTAATGTGGGCCTATGGTGAAAGATGCTAAGTGGGGATTATCAGTAGTGTGCCAATGTTTGTGGAAAATTTGTGACATGAATTAATCAACTCCTATGGATTCTATAAGTCTAATGGTTATCAAGTATGAAAGTTCAAACTTTTGGTCCAATGACTATCACACTTGTAACAATTTGATAACCATGATAACATTGATCTTTTGGATAAGCCAAGAGGTATCAAGCTTCAATTATGTTGATATAGTAGAATAAATGGTTAGCACATGTACACATATGATTTGATATCTATCATGATTTTTTAGAGCTTGAATATATTATAGCAAAAACCAACTTATTTTATAATGCTAGGAATGATACATACAAATTAGAGGAAAGAGATCACAATATTCTTTATTTATTTATTTATTTTTAAAAGAATAAAAATAAAAATTCAAAACATTATATTTTCTTCATTCTTAAGTATTTCCATACATTGGGTTGTTTATAAAATGTTCTTAATCAAATCTAATATTGGTTTTATACTTTTTGGCCTCATTTGTAATGAATAGTCTAGATGGTGAATGTTACGGATAACTCAACCAATTTTTTACTGCCTTAATCTTGGTGTAAGATTCTTTCATTGTCCATTTACATTTTGTAGTGAAATGAAATTGGAGAAAAGATAAAATATATTCCAAATGAGATTTTAAAAAAAAATTGGGTTTCACACGGAGATCCAAATGTGTAAGTAAACAGATTGAGGAAAAGTCATATTTCAGTCATGATGTCAGTGAGACATTCAAATCAAACCTAAAGGAGCTAGAAGGTCATCACTCAAACAACTTGACATCTTGGAAGATGGACAACTTGCCCATAACTTGCATTTCTTAATACTAGTGATGATGATGCAGTAATTTCAAAGGTGGATACTTTATAGAGTCAAATTAAATGAAATCAATTGTATTGATTTTCTTTCAACAATACAAACACAGCTAAAAAATTCACAATTTCTTATTCTTTACACTAACACTTAACATGTATTTCCATTTAATTCTACTTATAGATCCAAAATATATTCTCACATTCACTCTTTAGTCAACTTATACCTTTAATTCTCTTATCGAAAATAAAGCTAAAATTAATTGACTAAATCCCATAAATAATATATTGACAAACTCAAATATGATGAATATATTAAACTCATATGAAATATTTGTGTATATTTGGGTGAAAATATAATGGCAACATAAAATCCATTAATTTTGTACTATTATTAAATTTGAAAAAATTGCATAACTTAAGATATTCTATCTATAAACTCCTAGAACTTGATACTATTCTATTATTCTCCACCAAATAATATTCTTGGAAGAAGAGTTCTAAATGGCAATGATATTCTCTTTATAAGATGTGAAATATGAAAAAAAAAACATTAGACCAATTCATTGTGTAAAATCGTATAATAACAAATAGATTCCCTTATCCTAACTATAACTACTCTTGTAAGGAAAAAAATAACCTTTAAGTTATTGAGAAGAAATTGAATCATGGGAAAGGGGGATCAAATTTTGTATTATTTGCAACAAAGTTGGTGTATCTTTCCATAACTACATGAAGAAACCAAACTAAAGATAAAGAAAAAACTGGTTGAGATATTTGAAAAGGCACTAATCACATCATCTCATGTTAAACTTCATATAGTTTTATTCACATCCATATAGAACCCGTGTGAAATAGTTAGGTTAGACAAGGGGTAGAGCTAAAGATAATTATATAATGGATTAAAATTGGTTATTGATAGAATCATCACAAGTGTCTCCTACTTTAAAAATTTCAAAAATGTGGTTCCCACCAATAGTCACAACTAATCCTTCTCTTGAAATAGCTCCTCACTCAAAGCCTCAACTTGATCTGTAGTAGGTCATTCAAACTCTTGTATCTATTACAAAAAGGTTGAAGTCTCATTGCATTTTGTATCTAGGGCATTTCTAACATCATTAGTAAATGTGGTCTATCCTACATTTATTGTATACAATCCATCCAATGCACTATGATATACGTGCATCTACAAATTATGGTCATTATCCATCTGATAATATTAATGCACTAAAATCTTCTTCCCAAATATCTAGAGATTTCATTTTCTCTTGTTCATTCAAAGTATTGGGGATCACCCAATGATCAAATGAATCAAAAATATCAATTATCCCCTTAATAGTCTGCTCCTTCAATTCAATAAATAAGAATTTCTCAACCACTACCTTGATCATGTTATTTTTTCAACTTAATCTAACATGGTTCAACAGTAAGATCTCTAATCGAAACTACTAAAAATCTAAAAGTCACTATCTTTAGCTACCATTCATCATTCAAAGGTATCAATTTTGTCAATACTTCTTTGAATATTTAGGCAACATGAGTCAAAGAATAATAACTAGTATATAATTAATAAATTTTATTTTGAGACTTATTTACCATGCACTTCAAAGTACTTTCTATCACTTCAAAAAAACTTTGTTCCCCATCTCTCTTGCCCCACACAATATTTCCTTGAATTTTTTGACATTAGTTTTTATTTTGTAATTTCTTATTTAGAATAAGTTTTACTAGCACCTGCTATAGTTTCTCTAAAAGTCAGAGGGGGGGGAGGGGGCATGATGCAGAGCAAATATGGATGTACACCAAAATTGCGGTGATCCAAAATCCAACAAACCAACATAGCGGAAACACAACAACAAAACAACAACAATAAAAGATCTAATACCAATCACAACTCTTTATTCATATAATAACTGATTGCATGCAATATGCCTAGCTGTAAGGCCTTCCGAGTTAGGCCCATACAAATAGCAATTACAAAACCAGTTCTGCAAGATCTCGCAAGATCTAGTTACCACATGCTAATTCCAGCTAGTCCAGATCCACAACTAGATAAGAACACCAAAAAGAATCCACACTTGTACACTTAGGTCCACCAAGCAATCCTCTTGTTCTTAACCTGCAACCCTAGCTCTTCAAAATCTGCATCTACACTTCATCCCTTTCTCCAAGATGGAATGAACACTTCTTACAGACTCCACAAAACCCCTTACTTATACCCAACTAAACCACAAGTCGGCCCATCTCATTACAAACTAAATTAAATCCCATACATTAAGTATAGGTCGAGCCACAAGTCAATACCCATACACAAATTAAATGCCAAAAGTTAGCTCACGGACAACTCAACACCAATAGAACTAAGACCAAACTGAGTGTCAGCAAAACCAAGCCAAGCACCTATAAATTCCTAAGCACTGTCGAGCTCCAGAGACCTTGTCAAGTTCTCAGACCATGCCAAGCAACCAAAGATCATGTCGAGTTCCCAAACTATGATGACCAAAGACCATGCCAAGCAACCAAAGACCATGCTAAGTTCCTAGACTATGACGAGCTCTCAAACCATGCCGAGCTACCAGACCATGCCGATCTTCTAGAACACTTAACCAAAACCCCTCCAAACATGCAGGATTGCAAGCAAACCCAAGATGCTCCTGCATCACACACCCTAGGTTCAAAAAGATGTTCTTAGTGGCTAGAAGAATATCTTCTGGGATTTAACACATAAATTCCAAACTATTTCTTCACATAATACTTGCCAAGTTTGCAACTTGCATGCTCTTTCCCTTGTTCTTCTTTAGCTTCTTCACATTCATATTACGTGTGCTACAGGTCTGCTTTCCATGCTAATCTCCAACCTTCTTAGAATATGCCAACTCAACTCGCCTACCAATACTCAAGTTCCTCCTACCGAGTTCTTCATTCTGCAAAGGAATCAGGGAAAACTTCCCACTAGCTTTCTCAATAGTAAATACATTCTTGACACAATCATGCATAACCCTATAATCATATTGCCAAGGTCTACCAAGCAGCACATGACAATTATTTATGTCCACAATATCATACAACACTTGATCCTTATACTACCTAATCTGGAAATCAACAAGGCATTGCTCCCTCACTTCCAAAGCATGTTCACCTTGCAACCAACCAATCCTATAAGGATAAGGATGTCTCACTCTCTTCAAACCAAGTTTTTGAACCATCTCCTCAGCAACAAGGTTATTAGTACTACCACCATCTACAATCATCTTGCAGGCTTTACCACTAGGGTTACAACAAGTCTTGAATAAACTAGTCCTCTAACAAGAATCCAATGTCCTCTCACCAACCAATACTCGTTGAGCCAAAAAAAATTCTCCTTTATCAGGCTGACTATCTTGAACTACAACATCATTCACAACAGCAACTGTCCTACCAATTGAACATCCAAAAGACCTATGCCCTTCTTGAATACACTTGAAACAATTACCTCTGAATCCACTTCCACCTGTCCTTTTTTGTTCAATAGGTTTTGGTTCACCTTCTGCATTAGGTTTAGCTTGTGCCAAGCCATCCTTCTTTTCCTTCCTTCTAGCATTACCTTGACTTTTCCTTTTCAACTTATCTTCTTCCTTTAGAGCATATTGATAAGCATCCTTAATTGAAGAAATATTCAACATACCAACCTCATCCTAAATATTAAATCTCAAACCATTAACGTACCAAGCTACCTTTTCCTTTGACAATTCTCTATGACCAGACCAAATAGTCAACTTGTAGAACTCCTCGGTATAATCTTTCACAGTCATCTTTTTGTTTTAGATTCTGAATCTCTTAAACAACTCAAGTTCATAATCAACTAGAATGAACTTAGCCTTCAACTTAGTCAACATCAATCTCCATCTAGAGATCTTCATTTCACCTTCCTCTTCTTTGTCTCTTTGCAATTATTTCCACCAAAGAGAAGCATGTCCTTTCAACTTAGTTTGTGCCAACCTCACTATGAGTGGATCCTCAATATCCTCAAGCTTAAAGTAGTCTTCCAATTGACCAATCCAATCAATCAGGTCTTTAGGAGTCAAAGAACCTGAGAAATTAGAAACCTCCATTTTGTGCTTCAGCTTCAACTGAGATCCAGGTCTAGCAAATTGACCAACCCTAGTTCCAATAGGTTTCTGCACATGATCAGTTCTGTCCTCACCACTAGATCTAATAACTTCAAAGTCTTTAGCAACTTCCTCATAACTACCTTCAGTGCCCACATGCTTAGGTACACTACCTAAAACACTTACAATTTCAGCAATCATGCCACCTTTCATCAATGCAATCTCAAATCTGAACTTTGCTCTCATCTTTTCTAAGATCCTTTCTTCTACAACATCACTAAAATCATTAATTGACTTAGGGTCCAATCTTCTTGGAGGCGTCTTCTAAAATTTTAGCAAACCCAAGCAATAGATCCACCAATCCAAAATATTAGTTAGCCACAAGATCAACCTTCTATGCAAATCTTGGTGTAAACTGCCTCAGCTTTGGTGATCTATCAACATACTCAGGAACAACTTTGCTTTAATACCATCTAATGCAGAGCAAATCTGGATGCACCCCAAAATTGTGGTGATCCAACATCCAACAAATTAAAATAGTGGAAACACAATAACAAAACAACAACAATGCAAGATCTAATACCAATCACAACTCTTTATTCATACAATAACTAATTACATGCAATATGCCTGATTGTAAGGCCTTTCGAGTTAGGGCCACATACAAACATCAATTACAAAACTAGTTCTGCAGGATCCCATAAGATCTAGTTATCACACGCCAATTCTAGCTAGTCCAGATCCACAACTAGATAAGAACACCAAGAAGAATCCACACTTGTACCCTTATGTCCACCAAGCAATCCTTTGATTCTTAAGCCGCAACCCTAGCTCTTCAAAATCTGCATCTACACTTCATCCCCTTCTCTGAGATGGAATGAACACTCCCTAAAGACTCCACAAAACCCCTTACTTATACCCAACTATACCACAAGTCAGCCCAGCTCATTACAAACTAAATTAAATCTCGTACATTAAATATAGGTTGGGCCACAAGTCGGCTACAACACTAAATTAATACCCATACACAAATTAAATGCCAAAAGTCAGCTCACAGACAACTTGGCACCAATAGAACTAAGACCAAACCGAGTGTCAGCAAAATCGAGCCAAGCACCAGTAAATTCCCAAGCATTGCAAATCTCCAGAGACCATGTTGAGTTCCTAGACCATGCTGAGCAACCAAAGACCATGTTGAGCGACCAAAGACCATGCTGAGTTCTCGAACTATGACAAGCTCCCAGACCATGCCGAGCTCCTAGAACAGTTAACCAAAATCCCTCCAAACATGTAGCATTGCAAGAAAATCCAAAATGCTACTACATTAGGGTGGGATGATTCTTGACACCATATTGAAGATTCATCCTTTCACATTCAAATTATTTTTTATTATAAGTTGATTTTAAAGAAAGTAAATACAAAATGCCCTTATCGTACTTGTTTTGAATTAATTCTATAGTAGCTTAAATAGATATTGAAATGTGTAATTTAATCTTAGATGTTTCAAAACCCAGTGTTTATATCATTTATTTTAATATAAATCACTCTCATTTATTCAACTCCTTTCAATATCTTATTCATATATATCCTTGGGGAAACTACCCATTGTGCTAAGGTTTTCAATCTAGGGTGATACTATTGGACTAATCCCCAACACTCCCCTTCGAGATTTGTGACATGTCCTAACACCCTCTTATGTTCTATAAGTATAGTCGTTGTATATGTAATTGATAGGTAGATCTTTTGGTACAATGACAACCCTAGCTTACAACAGATACCCTATCCCTATAACGCTTAATTCATTAATCATATTCCAAAAAATTTCTTGGTCATATTGCTTCTTTATTTGATCAAGTAAAAACATCTCTTAAAGATTATATGTTGGAGAAAGTAACATGTCATTCTCAAGAATCATTTTCTTGGCTTCCTCGGGTGTAGTTTTGATATTGTCCAAGTCAATTTCTCCAAGTGGTGCAATATCCTTTGTAACTTCCACTGTCTTCCTCCTTAACCAAAACCATTTAGACTCTTGGATTTGAATAAATATATCATCTTAGAGAAATTATCTAGCATTAATAATTATTTCATCATTATTCATTTATAATGGCTTGAAAAAACATATATCCCACTCTTTGGGTATCTCATCCAATAGAATTGGTTCTAGAGGAGAAGGTAGTGTTGAAAATGGAAAGGAGTAAATGAGAGGGGAGGGATAAATTAATTACAACAAAAACAAATCCAAAAGTCCATTTGAGATGTCAACACAATATAAAACCAATAATTTATTGTAACTTGGTTAACATTGAATATTTTGTTGTAACTCAGTTAACACTGAACATGCATATCTTAAGATATTTAAATGTGATTAACCTTACTTAACTTAGTTGCAAAAACATAAAGCAAATAACATGAACACAAGAGACACCAAGATTTAACGTAGAAACCCAATTTGGGAAAACCACCAATTGCAACTAGTTATTGTTTTTCACACTTCTGAAGTGAGCCCTATTAGGAGCCAACCTGGTTAAAGGTTACAAAACACACTCTTAGGTGTGACCTTGTTAGAGGATTTAATTCACCCTATTAGGAGTGACCTTGTTAGAGGTCTTCAAACACTTCAATATAGAAATGCCACCTTGTTAGAGGATTTGGCAAATAGTTGTTAGGCTAACTCTATTAGGAGATTTGATTCAGTGCTACAATTATTAGAGAGTAACAATGACTTGACCTAATTGCTGATGCAACTATCTTTTCTGATTTCATATCTCTATTCTAGCTTGAATACTTGATACTCTTTAATCAAAATGTTCTTTGCAGCTTGGTCAACTAGGATACTTTGATATCCTTCCAATTTGCCTTCTTAATTTATCTTCTCCAATCCCATGCTTACACTATTCAATCCTCAAATTGACCTTATACTTATATGAATAAACTTGTCAAGTCAACTTGAATATACTTTTAATCAAACAATTCTCATCCCTTAAGTCAGCTAGCATTAACCAATAAATCTATCAAACTTAATATGTTGTCAGTTGGCTAGTATAGAATTGACTACTTGATCAACTCAGAGAAACTCTGTGTTAACCTTCCCAACTCAGTCAATACTGATTCTTAACTTTCCTTTGGTAACTGAGTGAACTTGGTTAACCAAGATCCATGCCAACTTTCCTTTGGTAACCAAGTGAATTTGATTAACACAAGATCTTCCTTTGATGCTCGAGTGAGCTCGGTAAGAACTAACTTTGAGCTTGGTTGTAACTAGAATGCTTGACATACATAAGAAATTGTCTTCAATGCCTAAGTGAGCTCGACAATCATTGACTTGCTCGATAAGGCTTGACATTTTGTGTAACATCAAAGACAATGTAAAATTGCATAATTATTTTCAACAAGGAGTGGTTGAGAAACCTCTTCATTGTATTATATGGTGTACACAATGTCAATTGCCTTCTCTAGATTTTTAGTCTATTGTATCTCTACATATTGAACTATATGGGTTGGTTTAATCATATTTGATTTCTTTGAAGAAGGTATCTTGGGTGGTTTTGAAGGGGTTACATCTATTGCATGTTTACCCATCTCTTTTATTATTATTATCATTTTTTGTTTTAACTCACCTGCTATAAGGGGCACATAGTCTTTATTTTATTTCATTACAAGAGCTCTAACATTAATTTCTTCAAATTTTTCTAACATTATTTTCCATTTGGCATACTGATAATCAAAACATACTATACATCATGTAAATAATGACTCATGTTGAATCTATCATGCTTTAATTTGAGCTATGTAATCCTTAGGGTCAAAATGCCTAAAGTTTTCATGTATTAGGTGTTACAAACTCTTCATATGTTCTCAGAGTTGTTCTAGTGTATTCCTACCAATTATTAAATATTGAAATACAATGGCCTATGGTAAATGTGTCCCTTTTTTGAGACTAGTAGTATGCTTTATTCTACATCCACATCATTTTCTATATGAATTCCATAAATACAAGTCTTGGAGACACAATATAAGGTAGAAATAAAAGAACCACTAGAGATCCATAATCTCTAATGAGAATGTAGTTTACAAAGAAAAACTAGCTAGAAAATTTGTGTTAATTATCACTATTGGGCATGATGTTCTCGAGCCTCAATAAACATTTGATTTTAGGAGTCATTCTAGTATAATTTACACTACACCAAGTCATATGTATGATAGAAAAGTGTTGATAAAAAATAATATAATTATTGTTTCATTCTGATTGTCCCACACATAGAACCAATATTGTACATGGAAATTATTCCTTTGATTATCGACCTTTCTTAATTTCAAACTTTCACTCCTTACATTACCGTTTGCAGAAAAATCAAATGGTATAAAAGGGAATACAAACTAAAAATCAATGTAAGTGTTCTTCTACTTAATCCTCATCAAGACCTCATATAATTATGTGAAAATATACAAGGAAAAGTCATATTCAACATGTACATTTGGGTTTGGGATATGGGGGCTATAAACATGAGATTCATAGGTATTTTTTGAGGGTGTGTATCCATCTAGAACACTTGAAATTTACCATAGTAGGTCTATACAAAGCACTTGTCAAAAGGAATCAACTCAAAATGATCCCACTTGTACAAGGCTATCTCAATCCTTATGTATTTTTTTTCTTCCCACTTTTGGTAGTTCATTAAATCTTAGTGTGTTTATTTCCTTAAAATTATCAACTTTAATATTTCTTATATCCATAAGAGTGAAGGTCCGCCTATTCAAATTAAAAAATCTAGTAATTGAATCCTTACTGGTATTAGAAAATACAAACCCATTATCCCTTATTAATTATCAAATCAAACATTTCTTCTATTGCTCTTAACATATCAACTTCGATGAAAACATTTGTTATAATCAATCATGCTAGTTCTAGAAATAGAGGGTTCTCATCTCTATTATCAAATAAATAATTACATATTTGTCAATCAGAGACAAGTATGCTAACACCCATAATATTTAAACAATTATTCTTAAAATTGAATTTAGTGTCATATTTTTTTATCACACTAAGGCAATATATCTAGAATGTTTTGGTATAAAGCTCTAACTTCTTTCTTCAGAGGTCTCTCTAAATTTTCCATATCTTCATCCTTTTTTGGTTGTTTACCTCTTTCTTGTGTTAGTACATGATCCTACACATGAGTTTTTCTATAGGGCCATTATATTTTCTCTTTCTTCTCCTCCTCTTCTTCAATTTGTTTTATAAGTCCTCGTGTTTCCTTTTTTTCTCATTCTCTTTCTTTTTCTTTCCATCCCTCTTAGGTTTGGAGGATTCTCCTTCCACCTTATTCTTTGTGGTTTCTTACCTTCTAAGCACATTTACATAGAGGCAATATTAGAGCTTTGAGCATTGTTTTTTTTCATACTATAAATGTAGAGAAAAACTTTATCACTTCCAAAGGAAGCCAAGAATAAACTACTACTAGTAGTTACAAAAAATGTTGGTTGTGCTTGATAGGCACACCTTCAACTTGCAGAGCTCTTTTGGTTGGATTTAGGAATGTAGAATGACATGGAACTCAAGTAGGTTATCAATTAATATCATTTAGGATGATGAATTCTATTCGCCATTAATATGTATGCACAATATAACTTAGGTTTCATGGTTGTTCATGAGTTTAAACTTCCATAGTTGATTTTCTCTTGATAAAAACTCATATTTACTTGATTGTACATGACTTGATGTTTTAAAACATAAAAATATACCCCATGATCATGCATCAGGTCAACAAGGTATTCAAACTCAGAGGGAACATATGATCTTTACTTTTCATTATTTTACATATCTTACAACCCTTTGACTTATTTCCTTAAACCATTCATGGACTTGAGGGAATAAGAGCTTATGTCACTTTTATCTTGCTTCTTCTCTCCTAAACATCCCATGATGACTTATGTCTTCATCCTTATGCTAGTGAGGGAACATGTGATAAGCATTTTTCTAAAACCAAATAAATTTGGGAGTCCTATGTCAATTTTCACAAATTCATTTTGAGAAAGGGTGATCCCCTTAATACCATAAACTCATAACAGAAACAAAGAAACAATAGCAAATGTGATAAAAAAAATGGACTTCTTATTTATACTGCAAATGTGGTATTACAAAATTCAGAAGTACAATAGGCGAACCCACATGGGTGCCTCCATTACAATCATCTGCAAGATAAGCTATAAACTATCACCTAGAGATATCCTAGACAATGTTCAGGCCTTTCTTAAATAGACAATTTTATGCCACTCAGGAAGGTTTTAGACAATGAAACTTAATACCTAGGGCCAACGGACCCTAACAATACATATAGAGTCGATTAAATACATCTTTGACAATTATTTTAGATATTTCAGGTAGCTCAACTTCGAAAGGCCATAACTCTTGAACAATTGCTCTGATTGGCTATTATAACCACTTTTTAGAAACACTAGGTCTTGATCTACAAGCTCTAAACAATGCAAACACCCTTCCATTGAGTTTTCAGACCTCATCCAGGCACTCTAAGGCCTCCAACAGTGAGCTTGAAGATTTTTCTACACATTTTTCCACCGAAAATCCATAATAACTTCTTTGATACTTAAGCTGGAGCAATGATATTTTTATGGTAGACTTATAACTCTAAAATGAACCTTCCTATAGAAAATGAGAACATTCTGAGCTCATATGACAAACTTACTTAAAATAGCAAGTTCCCATAAATAGTAACCACCTTGTCTACTAGTATTTATTAAAATAAAAAAGACTAAAAATAAAGTATTTTTGGGTGATGCAAGATTGCTCTTACACCCAAGATGCTCCTGCATCACATTCAATATCTAAGGGAATGTAAGGTGATATCTTCCTTTACTTTCTCTTACTCCCACTATTCCTCAAGTTTCTCCTTATCAACTCACTAATGCATGAATGACGAGGTATCTTCAAACACTTACTTGACTTCCTATCCCAAAAATCCATTAGTTAGGCTCATCACTTGGTTACCTTCTACGAGGGAACATAAGACAATACTTTCCACATTATTTTCTACATCTCATAATCCATCAACTATTATTACTAAACATCCATTCACCACGAGGGAATGCAAGGTGATAATATTAGTGCTTCTCTTGTTTCTCCTGCATTCCCACATATAACAAAACTATTTGATCTTTGATCAATGATTAAACAAGGGATTATCATCCATGCGACATGAGGAAACACCCCACATTGTTGGAACCCAAAGAAATATCATCAAATATTTTTAGTGGACATGAGGACAATAATTAACTTAAATATTGTGATTTTTTACATGGCTTTAAAAATGTTTTAACATGAGGGTCCAAAGAGTCGTAACTAAAAATGTTTCAAATGCATTCTCACTCATGGGACCAGTAACCAAATGTCTAAACAACATAGACAAAGACTTAGATTTTTCATTAGGATTTCATAGGTCAATGGTGAAATATATCATAGATATAATACCACAAGGGTAAAAGTGACACTTGGATTTTTCTCGATGACCATAGATAAAATAAATAAATGTTAATATCAAGTCCTTCTACATAATCTATAAATTTTCTTAAATACCATTCAACACTTTATCATGAAATAGTATATAAATATAAAGGGGCATGGAAAATATTAATGAAAAAATTGACAAATACACTATCTTAGTAAAAATAAGGAGTTTATTTATTTATTTAGGGAATGTATTTGGAGGGGGTGACAAGAAAGGAGTTTAGGGCAATTTTTTTAATTTTTAAATAGGGGGATCTTTAGTATGGTACAAACATATCTAATATAACTCAAGTTCACCAAGTGAAGCTCCTGTGGAATGTCCCTTGAATGAATTCTTAAAATCAACAATTTGTTTTCACCAACTTGACAAAAAGAAAAGTTGCTTGTGCTTTAGCCTCATTATTCATCCTCTCTAAAAGATTCTTTGTATTAAACATCAATTATTTATTGTTGTAGTCCATATACTATTATTATGTGTATAATATTTCCTACTTAATAGCTAGACTAAGATATAGTAGATATATGTATTTAAATAATGTTTTGTTACACATAGAACTCTAAAGACCTTGTAAGCTTTGATTCTTACTTTACATCATATTGAAATCTAAAAATACAAGGTAAGAGAAACAAGTGGAATTCTTCTATCACTTCATTCTTGTTCATTTGTCTTTGAGTGAACACACCTTGTGTAAGGTAGTAATGGTCCTAATCCTCGTGTGATTATTTAGGATGCTTCAATATGATGTAAATCCTATGTATTTTTAGGTTCACGATCCATTTTATTGACCTTTGAACCTATTAAGAGAAGGAATATCTCAAAGGTTTATACTTTTGTTTTAGATTATTTCATTTGAAGATTCTTCTTATGCATTAATAAAGTGGCGATATTTTTATTGTGGCTTACTTTATGCATTGGTTGAATACTTTTGTAAAGATCTTTTGGTACCATCTTTTGTTTCATTTTAATAATCATGCAAAGATTCATGTTGCACTATGTAATTGTAATACTATTTAACAATAAGTACACATGCATAGAGTATTCTTTTGTTACTAAAAAAACTTGACTTTTATAAGATGTGAAAGACAAATGCTTGTGTACACAATTTATTGATATTGGTGACTAATTATCAAATAAGTATTGCATGATTGCGCTTATAAGTAATGTTTGCTTTTTTGTGCATTTTTTGTGCTTCATGTGTTTATGAATGGTACCAAATGTATAGGAACAAAGAAGGGTAAGTTTCTAGAGAAGGGAAATTCTATGCTTTACCTTATCTCCAATAGTTGTCTCGAAATGATATGTTGGCTAAAACTTTTGAATTCTGTTATTGAATGATTGTGTTTCATACGCTCTACCACATCATAATATTAGATGCACAATTTTTCCTATGTGTGTGCAATTATATGCTAGATATGCACATTGCATAAATTCTTTTACTCATTCTAAATTTAAATTATTAGACGTCCTTGAGTAGGGTCATATATTTTTCAAGTTAGAAAAAAATATGAGGTGTAAAACCTTGTAGTTGAATGAAAAATACTCCAACAATATTCTTATCTATGATGTGTTCAAAAGAAATAAATGTGAGAGTTCCTATCAAAATTGTCTTCATAGTTTGTATTGTATATATTCTATTTATTCAATTTTATGATTTAATATAAAGAAATTTGTCTTGTTATTTTATTATTACTACTTTATGTCACATTATATATATATATATATAGAACAAAGTGCTTTAATTAATAATGAAATATGTATATTTTGTGAATTATGATCCCCAACTTATTTATTATTATTATTTTAAAGTAATTATCTCAATATTTAACAATCTTTAAATATTAAACACTCGAATCATCAACCTCTATTAAGTAAACACAGAGGTCATAACCATGGTACAAGGCAAACATTTACAGACCGATATCATACTTTCTGATACGGATTTAGAGACTGCAGGGATCTTGCAAGTACTTACTAGGTACTCAGTTCACGTTTCTACTTCATGGCAACTTTATCATAAGCAGTGCTCACACACCCGCCAGAGGGAAGGTTTTTCGAAATAGCGCAATGGCAGAGGCCGCCAATCTTAATTTCAAATAATCTCAACATGCAGCAATAACTGTGAAGCAACGGAGAAAAGTGAGCTGCAATGGCTGCAGCTAAAGTTTGCTACAATACAAAATGTGCTGCCACATGGAGTGACAAGTGGAGAAGCGGATGGGTTCTTCGTTCGGGAAAATTCGCCGATCTTTGCGATTCTTGTGGGTATGAGTAATTCTGTCATTCTTCCTTTTGATTTTCTGTCCAGGGATTGAGTTTTTTTTCAGCTTTTTTGAATTGATCATTCTATGATTAGATAGCTGTTTAATATTATTATTTTTTGTCCTTTTTTCCTTTAGGTCAATTAATTGGCCCATTTCCTGGATTATTGTAAGTTTAAGGGAAATGCGAGCTTTCAGCTTGCAAGGTTTAATCTTGACAGAAAGAGGAATGTACTGGTTAAGATTATCCTTTTGGCATTTCCACAAACTTTTGGTGGGGTTGTAGTGCAGCTGGAAAAATGTTAATAGATATTTTATCCTTTTCCCTTTTCTTGTGTAAGGTAAAGAGGGAAATGTTATCTGTCGTTTCTTTTCGGGTAAGGAGGACCCATGTGGAAAGGTGTATCTTCATCTCTGTTAAGGCATATGTCTTCTCTGAAAATTCCCTCGTCCCTTGAATGAAGTACTTCAAATACAAGTGATTGTTTTTGTTTGTTTGAACGCACTTGGGGAAATAGGAAGCCATTTTAATTACTAGTAGTCCTGTGAGCGTATATTTTGAACTCCGTCCAGAGGATGTCTCTTCTGTCATCTAAGAAGAAGAAATATGGGAGCTTATCTTTCTTTCCTCTCGAAGAAGTATCTCTTTGGCTCTCTCGTAGAACTCCTTGGATTTGTGAAATCGACCAATTCAGCCAACAACCATCTAAGGCCCTAGATCACATTCTCTAGCCCGACAAATTTTATCATTATATGTATCTCTACCCTCCATAGTGCCCTCACAGTTTTTCCATCCTCAATCTCCTGCAACGTATGCCTACTTCTAATATCAAGTCCCTGTAGTGTGCGACGCTACAGAAAAATTGAAGCACAGAATTGATATCCTTAAAATAGACATCCAATTCTAGAACACACTCCATCAGTGCGAGTAACCTTGATCACTAAGGAGCAGAGTTAGATGCTTAGTATTTTACATGATTTTGGTAGAATATTTTATATTTGTGATTTTGGCATTTGCGTAAACACGGAATTAGGAATCTGTTTTTTAATATCCTTAGACTAAGAGATGGACATCTGTTGTTTCGATACTTGGATCATGGTGATGTTTTTTTAAGTACCTTTTTAACTATAATAGTTTTGAATTTTTAAGACAAAAGTTTAGCTGTCAAAGTCTCTAATGAAAATTAACAAGTGTGAAAAATGAAAGAGAAGAGAAAACACACATAACACAGAATTTATGTAGAAGAACCTGGTAAAAATGTATGAACAATCATGAACACATAACTTTATTTCTCAGGAAGTTTTACAGTTACAACAATGTTCTAAATATATGAACAATCATGAATTCAAGTTGCATATAACAACCAAGTTGCAGAGTCCAAATTACAGGCCACTTACTAAATTTAGTAAGTTGCAGAGTCCAAATTACAGGCCACTTACTAAATTTAGTAAGCGTGACTTGTACAACTACATGTGAAACACTTGTCGAGACTACTATGTTTGGTAAGTCACCGAAATGACTTACTATTTATAGTAAGTCGACTCACACAGACTTTTGAATAATGGTAAGTCTCAAAAAATATTGCGCCTTCGACAGTGCACCTTCGGTGTGTTCACCTTATGGCGAGTGCCTTAATGGTGCACTGCATGAGCATCTTTATGGCGAGTGAGTCAACCCCATTTGATGACTCAACCACAACTAGTGGTTATCTATGACGACTTCATATTCCAACAGTCTTGATTGTCTAATTTACTTAGGCATTGATAACACAACATAAATAAGCCCCAATATTTTACCACATTCTTCACATCATCAAGGCAGTTCTATTTTTTTCTCTTCTTTTGATAGGTAAAGTGAGGGTCGGCCTCTCTTTCATTTTATTAATTATTAGACAAGATACATATGCAGTCTGATAAGGATCATAAGGACAACAAAGAGATCACAATAGCCAACATGTATCCGATATGACATGCTCATTTCCAATAGACCAATAAATTTGGTCATGGGATGACATGGCGCTGACAACTAAAGGATAGAGATAACAAAACAGAGGAACCCTATTAACCATAATACCATATAGAACAAAACAGAGATATGAGTGCTCCAAGCCCCAAAACGGACTAGATCATACTTGTATCAACACCCTGATTTCAGACTGAAGACTAGAAACAAATGTAATGCTTGATTTGGATTGGGAATTAATATTATTGCAAAGAATATTGTAGTGGGGACAATGCCATTATGCATTTGATGAGAAAAAAATCTTTGAAGGATGAGTGAAGGGCCTATTCCACTTTGCATTAAGGACACTCATCATGTTCCTGCTATGCTTTGATAAACTATTTGAACTTTGGAGCCACTGATATAATACTATCTAGTTTGAGTACCAATGCATAGAAACTCTATAACAGTAGGTGAAAGGTATTTATTGGATGATTTGTGATGGGAAGGGCGAGAGGCATATATTGTTATGGTCCACTTTATGAGTTTTCAATCCTTTATTATTCTTTTTTTTTGATAGGTAATGGGCCGAAGCCTGGATTAATTATTGTTATTTGTTGAGATTGGGTAGAGTTGAAGCCAAGACCTCCCAAATTAGAGGCTGACAAGTTACCATTGCGGTGTAGGCTCTTGCCTCAATCCTTTTTTATTCTTACATCGTAGTCATATGGTAAAGTTAAATAACTATTATCACTAAATGATCATACATGTTTAATTGAACGTTCATTAAAGGGCAAATTGCACGTCATAATGAGGTGAAGCTGGCTTTCTATTTAATGGATGTCTAGAAATTCCCACCAATAATAGCAGATGTTTCTCATTAATTGTTAAATGCAGGTCCGCCTTTGAGCAAATGAGATTTTGTGAAATTTTTCACTTAGGTGATGATGGTTGGAGGACTTGCAAGATGTGTGAAAAGGTAACAAGGCATATATGCTTAATGTACACAGCTGTATGAGATTAATATATTGTTTTTCATTTTGGAGATTTTGTTATTATTGGATTTTATTGTAGTTGTTTTCCATACTAGTAATTTGTAACTCTTATTGCTTCCTATTACTTTACAAATACTGGATTTTAGCTTCATGTAAAGGAAAGGGCTAATCTTCAGCTATCATTCTGCAGCCTGTTCATTGTGGGTGCATTTCTTCTATCAATTTATTCATGCATCTTGATGCTGGAGGCATTGAATGCATCCTTTGTGCTAGGAAGAGTGGCACCCATATCTTGGTAAGACCTTTTCTGCATTAGTTAAATAGAGATATTGGTAAATGTCGAAGTCTTCTAGCTTTTCTTTGGCATCCTATGCCAGAATTTCAAGGGAATTGAAAATACACTATAGTGATTACATTTCACACTTGTAATGGATTTCTGACGATCTATAAACAGATTGGATTCTTCATGATTTATCTGAGCACAAGTTAATCATCATCTGTATTTGCAATTCAAATTTGTAATATCATTATTGCTTGTTTTCTACCTTGCCATCTAAAGAATTGAAGAGTTTACCTATTACTAATTACATTGGATTTTCATTTTTTAAATGCAAAACAGTACCATAGTTTGATGATTCATTTACAATATTGAGTGATACGAAGCAAGCTGATATTGCTTACAAACATTTTTTGTTGCAAGCCATTTTGCCATGATTTCTTCTAAAACAAATGCACGGAAGTCCAAATGTTTCTTTCAGGTTTAATTTATGCTTTGAGTTGCAAGTTTCAAGTATACACATTTTCCAATACTACTATCATTTTCTTTTGTTGATGGTGAGAGAAAGTTTTGTTGTAGCCTTAACTTTGCAATCATTGCAATTTTAACTTGGGGCAAAATCAAAGACTTCTCTATAGGCAAAAGAGCTAAGATAATTTCAGATAAGAAGGAATTGAGTCATTAAAATTATATTTATAAAGAAAAATGACAAAATCATAAGATTTCTAATGAAATTCAAGATTTATCGACTACTTAAAAATTCAAAAATGAAAATTCCTTGCAAATTTTTATAAACTCATCTTACAAAGACCTGGAACTAGTATTTTACCTTTGGAGAACCATAAACAAGATCTTCTTATGTCAAACATTTGAAGAGTACTGGAAGGTGCACCATAAAATCACAATGCAATTGATCAATAGAAAAATACATGCATATGCAATATTTTTAAACAAATTGGTTGCTACGATTAAAGTTGTTGAACCATAACATCCTTATCACATAATTTGTCCTTGCTAGCAATCTTATTATGCAGAAAGATGATGAAGTTTTTATTCATTCCACAAACCTGAATGTTCATAAAATACCACATGCGATCTTTTAAAAGTGTGTATTACATGTTTGATTTCATCTTTTCAGGCACATACATCTAAAAGAAAGTTGATTAACACTTACATAAAAATGCAGGGACTCACATGATTATCATAATCTACGTTTGACAATACTTGCCTCTTCAGTATTGCTTAACTTCTTAGATGGGTATCAAGACCCTTAATGACATGGACCAATAGCTTGAAGAGCCATTTAGAGAAACCCATGGTTTCCCATAACAAACTTGGCGGGTTGCTTATATCAGTGATGTAATACTTTGTTAATCTTTTGAATAATATATTATACATCAATTAATTTTCTTGAAATCCACATCTCTGGGGTTTAAGCTCTTAATATTATCCTATTTCTTAAAGATCCTTTGATCTCAATGTTTCATAGTAACAGAAAATTAACCAAGTTATAGAGCTAACATGCTCTAGATAATAGTGAGACAGGCCATTGAAACCTGCATAACATATGCCTTCGATTCTGTGGTAATCAAGTTTGGAATTAAAACCCATAACGCTGAATATGCATCATAATTTGGGTCTCAAATGATCATTACAAGTCTTCATATTATTCAGGGTAATTAATAGTTTCCAATACACATGCAAATACCATAATTATATAACTTGCCTAGCCTTGGCGAACCTTGAGCTGGTTGCATCCAAATGAGGCCAACAGATTTGTGATCCAAGCACTCGTCAACCCTGACACATTGATCCTGCTAGATTTTCCAAACTCAATGAATGCTGTTGATTTGGCCACCCAATAAGCCATAAAAAGCAGAAAATTGAGGCAAAAGAAGACTTGAACTTAGCCATAAATTAGATTTGGCCACCACGCTAAGCCATAAAAAGCAGAAAATAAAGGCAAAAAAGACTCAGACTTAATCTCAGCCAAAAATATTAAGCCTTCACCACTTGGCCTGCTGAAATTTCTATTTTATGTATGAGCGAAAATTGAAGATGGAGATAAGGAGTGTCTTATGCAAGACACTGTCCGAGAGATCAAATTTTCACAAGCTCTATTTGTTAAATCATTTGGTGCTGGTAAACACAGATTCTCCATTTGCTTTGGGTGTTATCACTTTGAGCTAAATAGGTATATCTTAAGTTTGGTTGTTTTGTTTATCTCTAAAAGGACAGTAACTGTGAAGGAAAAATTCCACACACACTACTAAATATAAGATGTTTTAATAAGATACTTTACTAAGATGATGGCATTTATAAATCCACAATACAAGCTGGCGTACTGTGGATAAAGGTAGGCTAGAATATGTTTTGTTGAATGCACAAAAATGAAACTGACGTATGTGTGGCATTTGAATCCTTTGAGCTTGGTTGAAAGTGATAAAATCAAGAATAGTGGCTGCTCCACAAGACCCACATTCAAATATTAAAAATCAATATATGAAATCAATTTTGGGCATGGGGAAAAAATACCCTCCTAAGTACTTGAAAGTTTTGAAAAAAAACCAAAAAAATGCAAAAGAATTTGTAAAATTAAACAAAAAATATTAAATTTACCTTGAATAATGGAGACTTGATCTTCTTTTGCTGTTTGGTCACTTCACTTTCCTTCTTTCACATGGTTTCTCACGGCTGTGCTCTTCATCCTTTTCTCTTTACACTTTGCAAAATGATGAGCTCTTTTTTTTGTTTTGGATGTTATAGAGCTGTTTGTAGGTTCAGGCTTTGTGCAAAGGTGGACCTATACACCCCTTTATTTTTCTTCACTTGTGTGTTTTTGGTTTTAAAAAAAGATACTTTTTCTTGTTGGGCCATAGGGGATGACTAGCACTCCCCACCCATTACTTGCATTTTTCCAAATGTACAAGGGAGGGCGTTTTTGATCCACCCCTTCTTCTCTAGAATATTTACAAGTACGGATGACCCCATTTTGGCTGGGGAGACATTTTGTATTCATGTTACATAGAGCGAGGGAGGGTGTGTGTGTGATACTAGTCCAATTGTTTGATATTGGTGTCCTTGGGGATGAGCACCTATTTCATTGTGTTCATCTAATTTAACATCTGTTTTTTCTTTGTAGATTCTTCAATCGTAGTGTTTAAAGTTCTCTTTTAGTAAACCTCAATGTTCTTGATAGAAAACAACATGGAAACTATTTGGCACATGCCTTATTTAGTTGGAATGAGAAGATTATGTATGCTCTTTACTCTACTTCAGTAGTCTGTGTAGATGAATTCTACTACAATTTGTTCTTCTTGACTTAAACTGTCAAGGTCTGTGGCCACCTCCTTGTTTCCTTTGCACTATCATTCCATATTGGAGTAGATGTGTGTTAGCTTGGTGCTCTTCCTAGAGAGCGCAAGGTCTTTATCTTCAAGTGGACTTGGGGGTTGATCACATGTCAACACTACAAAGTTTTTAGGGAGGGTCAAGAGACAATTTCTTGAGGCATTCCGCCTACGTGACATTTGTCCAAGTTGCAACTACATTGGTCACAAGTGGGTGGACCTACAACTTGCAAGCTCAAAGTGTCTCAGACAATTAATCACTATGGGTGGATTCAGACAATTAATCTGTCATGATGAAAATTAAGTTGAGGAAAGCATAGCTAGCATTTATGCCACACACATAAAGAAAGCTAATGATTCAAAGTCCCCAACATGGAGGGAGTTGTAACAACCATCATGATTAAATTGCCACATGACCAATATGATGACTTCTAAAATCTCAAAGGTTGTTTCATAGGACGCATCAGGTACCACACTTGTGAAACTTCCTGATTGCACTTATTTAGTTGTGACCTTCTTAAGGATCAACAATACTTTCAAGCATTCTTTGTGGGACCTATTGGATTTCATTGTTGAAGATCTACCTTGTTCTTTGGCATTTTAGCTTCGAGGAAGCGATCAAAGCACTTGGTGACACTGCATGCTCAAATGACATGATTAGTATGTGTCTTGTTCCTAGGTAATGATGGACTAAATGATTTGATATGATTCCTTCTTTGGAGATTTTGTTATGGAAAGGAGTTATCAACCTCCAAATCTCCCACCATATTATTTTGTTGCCCCTTGTCCAAGTACAAAGAGGCTTGTTTGCGCAAATGTTAGGGAGTTATTGTGTGAATTTCATCGAGAAGTGGAGGCAATCGAGGTAGAAAGATTAAGGCATTAGAGCCTAGTCTTTTGTTATGCTCAAGTATAGTGACAAGAGAGTAAAACAAGAATGAGAAGGGATCAATTTCTTGTAGCTCAAGCAGTGGCTGTAAGGAATGATGGATGGTTTATCCATTCAGAAGAGGATGTTATCTCCAAAGAAACTAATATTAATGTAGGAGACTAGTTTTCCCTCTTTCACTTTAAAAGGACCTTCCCTAGGAATCTCTATTCTAAGGTGAAACTATAGTTTGGAAATCAAACTAGTCCCCTGAACAAGGCATGGAAACATTTCAAAGACTTATGAGGCATCATGTTGGTTGAAGCCTTAACTCTGTAGGAGGTAGAGAATATCAGCCATAGGTTCAGCAAGAATGGTGGTTATGCTTTCAGAGAGTGCAAAAAGGAAGAATTTTGCTTGTTCTCCAATGACCTTCCCTTCCCCTCTGAGACTAAAGATTAGAGTGAATTTGTTTTAGTGTCGGAGGAGCTTGTAGATGCCAATGGGGGCAAGACATGGTTTCAATTTGAAGATTTGAGAAGAAAAATCCTGTGAAAAGGACACAAAGTAATTGGATTTTCCAAGGGCAAATGTGAGAAGCAAGAATTGAACATGAATGGGACCTTGGCCCAAGATTAGGCTATTGATAAAGAAGACGAGGCTCAATTTTGGGAAGAGCTGAAATTTTTCTGCTCATTGCTTGAAGATTTGTTGTTGCCTCAAAAGATAGAGTTTTATAATGAGCACAAAGAAGATGCCAACCCAGATTCATTATTAGGTATGGTTTACGTTGGAAAACAAGTTGCTGGGGCTTGCTATGGTTTTATCACTCACATGAGGATGCGTTGTAAGGTACTTGACACAACAAGTAACTTGCCAATTACTGTTGGTTAGTTCACCTCTAAACATGAAGGTGATTTTCCAATGTAAATATGATCACCCTTCCACCTTTAGGAATTGATACCCCGACTCATAGCTAAACTTCTGTTCCTAATTTGTTTTGATGTTTTGAGTAAATCTATTTCTATTTGCTCCGCCATCTTGCCATTTGTATGTCCAAAGTTGTGTAAAGTAAAAAAAACTAGGTAGCAAGGGAAGATATTCAAAAGACTAGTTAGTGGGTACCTTTAATCTTTAGGGTTGTTGATCTAGGCAGTTGTAGTTAGGTTGTTTTTCCTTTCAAGAATTGCTACCACGCATGGTTCCCTTGTGAAGGTTTCTTGTAAGATGTTTGTGCAACACATCTTTTTGGGCCCCCACAAGGGTGATGGATGCAAAGGACTGATTCATTGATTATTGTTGTCACGTGACCTAAACAAAGGTGTATTTAAAGATGACAAAGAGCAATTGGTGCACTTGTGCTCTTTTACAATCAAGTATTGTTATAGAGCTGAACATGCTAAGGTTGCAATAAGGTTCACATTAATTCAACTCACAATTTGGTCAGAATCCAACGTTTTCTATCCATTATTGATAGCTGTATAACGTGAACAAATCCCCTATTTATGGTATGAAGATTATGGATTTTTGCTCCAATTAAATGGTGCCATGCATTATAATTAAGCTTTTCCTTTTGCACAAATTTACAGGGAAAAGTCATAATCTAAGAAAATTGTATTAATTTTGGAAGTGCTTTTCCCATACATGCAATTAAATGAATGTGCAAAGAAAAAGTAATTGTAAATGAGACACCATTCATGCATAAGAAACATTTAATAAAAGCTATATATGTATATATTCATTCATACAACAATTTTTTATATGTATATGGTTTTATGCCAAAATTTTAGAGAAAAATGTTAACAATGTTGTCAAATTTCTTTGTATTGTGCAAAACGGGAAAAACGTTAACAACATCGCCAAATTTCTTTGTATCATGCATAGTGGGAATTTTTCTAGCAACATCAAGGCTCAGGTTAGTTCGAGAGGTCGTCATCTTTGTTCAACACCTAAACCCCATTCTTGTTCATTTGGTTGTTGTTGTCCAAGTCCAAGTCCCAGTCAAAGACCATTACCCTCACAAGCAAGCCTTTACAAAACTCTGATGTAGGGGTTGAGTAGTCTTGGTGTTCAGCAATGGATGTCATTTGAGCCATGACACAACTTCCCTCTCTAGAGAGGTCTTAAGCTCTGTGGCTGCAGGGATTCCAGTTCCATACCGGTCCACCTCCAAGACTTAATCTAAGTTACTTGTGGACTCATCTCCAAACCCATGGGTTAACCTTGCTATCTCAAGCTTGGGTTCATTGAAGTCTAGCAAGGACCCTGCAAATCTAAATTTGATCTCTATGTTTACCTTGTATCTATCTTTACTAAGTAGAATATTAGCTTCCAAAGTCTATTTTATATTAACTAGAATTAGATCATTGTCAATATTTAGAAGTGCTTGAGTCGTTGGTCTCTAATTAAGCCTGAGAAGTAGTGTTGAGCCTTGCTAGTTGTTAGTCTAATAAGGGCATCCATTTTGCCTAATTTCTCTTTGCTTATACTAATACTCCAAGTAATATTGTGCTGAATTTGTAAAATTGAAATGTCTCTTATTAGTAGAGGTTTTTTGGTCTTATAGTTGTGAGAGGCTCTTCACATGTACAAGCTTTGTTTTATTTTGGCAGCTCATTTTTCCTAGAGAAGCACATTTAGAAGCTCTTCACATGCATAAGCTTTCTTTTATTTTGACAATTAATTTTTTTCTAAAGAAGCACATTTTCTGAAAGTATACCTTCTCCTAGTGGACATTCAATTTGTAAATCCTTCTGCACGACAATGGGGATAACATAAGGTAACTGTACTCCTTAGGTTCAGTGAAGCATTAGGCTCAAGGAAGAATTGATGCATAAAGCATTAATTTATTGTATAAAGATTTGCTTAATTTTATTGAGTAATGACTTTTTAATGAAGGATTTGGTGTTATTATAGCCATTTTCAATTGCAGGTGCAACCTCCATAAAGTCTTGTAATCTATACACACTAATTACTTTTGTGAGATGGAATTTGACAGATTTTCAGACTTGGTTTAAGTGAAAAATCATGTGGCCACTTCTTGCTATGACTTTGGTTTCCTACTTAGTAAAAGGATTTCGTAGTCAACATTTTTTAAAAGAGAAAATAAAGGAAAAAATATAAAAAATAATACTGGTAACTCTAGTAGGGCCATGGATGCTTGGTTGGTAGTAGAGCTGTGCTTTGCAGAAACCAAAGCAATATCCTTGTTGGGGCTAGGGATGCTTGTCTAGTAGCAAGGCTCTATCTAGTTGGCTATGAGGGGAATGATTCAATAATGTAGCTTACTTAGAAGACAATATCTGCCCTATACCATTGCCTAGAAGGGAAAATAAACACACTGCACACACAAGAGTGCGTGGTTGACATACCTCATGACATGAGGTTCTATATACTTAAGTTATTGATCTCAGAGTTTTTGGTCCAATATATCTTATCTTGTTTTTCATGTATTTTTCCTTTTCTAACTTGAAGATGCTGTTTTCCTATGTTGTTTACATTGGTCATTTTGTGTCGGTTTGCTTTGTATTTCTTGCGAGGACTTTTTCGGCTTGGTTGTGGCTTCGTGTTTTGTGTTTTCCTTTCTTAACCCTTCTCCAATTTTCCTATTGCTCTTCTTAAAAATTCTAATCTTGAAAGCCATGTTGCAATATTGATGACATACATTCGAATTCACTGAGTAAAAGGTTTGATTTTCTTTTAACTAAATTAAACACATGAAATTTTTTGGTTATAGGAAATTTGGAGAGGGATGATGCATTGTGCAAAGAGCAAACTCAAAGGCTTCTACTTAGTTGGATTCATCACTAATATCTGATCAAAGATATCTAACTTGAACTTATGAAGTGGACGTGTCCCAAAAGCTGGTTTGCAAAGCCAAAGATCTTGAGGTTCATCCTTCGCAAGTGAAGGTACTCTGTGAATCACCAAATCTATAGATGTTATCTACAACAATTAGCTCTTCCTAGCTTAAATTTTTAAGGTTCGCAACCCCCTCCTTGTTTCCTTTGCACTAACATTTCATATTGGAGCAGACATATGCCAGTCTGGTGCTCTTTCTAAAGAGTGTAAGGTCATCATCATCAAGCGGACACCTAGGTTAACCATGCGTCAATGCTATGGATTTTTAAAGCAGGTTCAAGAGATAGTTTCTTCAGGCATTTTGCCTATGTGACATTTGTCTGGGTCACAACTATGCCGGTTACAAGCATACAAAACTCACACCTTGCAAGCTCAAGGCAACAATCACCCTTGGCAAGCAAAGGTCCCCTGCAAGTTGCTAAATCTATAGATGTTATCTACAAAAATTAGTTCTTCCCAGCTTAAATTTTCAAGGCTCGCAACCCCCTCCTTGTTTCTGTTGCACTAACATTTCATATTGGAGTGGACATGTGCTAGTTCGGTGCTTTTTCTATAGAGTGTAAGGTCATCATCGTCAAGTGGACACCCAGGTTAGCCATGCTATGGATTTTTAAAGCAGGTTCAAGAGATAGTTTCTTCAGGCATTTCACCTACGTGAGATGTGTCTGGGTCACAACTATACCGGTCACAAGCATACAAAACTCCGACCTTGCAAATGCAAGACACCATTCATTAATCTCACAGGACATTGTGGAAGAATCCAATTAGAAAACAAAATCTTTGCTACGTGGTAGAAAACAAGTAATCATTGTGGGTGGAAGTAGGCATTTAATCTCTCATTATAGCAATTAAGTTGAGAAAAGCACAATTGGATTGTGGATCATGTAGGTCTTTTACACTTCCATTTTCCTTAAATAAAAGTTAGATTATACTCCATATGATTGAAATCTTGTTCATTTTCTCTAGACCCCTATTGGTGCTACCCATGGCAAGGATTTGAGTATTACACTCTTTATCATATGTACTTAATGTGTTTTGTTCTCATTTCCAACAATGAAGGTTTTGTGGTGTATCATGCCTCTCATTTGGAAACTAATATTTCCCTAGTCTCCCAGAGGAAGGTTTTAAAATGCCATAAAAGCTTGAAATTGATGTATTGCCTCAATCTAGCTTACCTTGTTTAGTCCTCTCCCTTTACAAAACCCCATGAAAACTTAGAGCCGATTCTTATAATCTCGGAAGTTGTTCCATAGGATGCATCTTGTCCCATTTTTGTAAAACCTCTTGACTGCCTTCATTTAGGTATGAGCCTTTTAGGGATTAGAAGTAAGTGATAGCATTACAAAATTTTCATAATTTTCTATTAGTTTGACATGTTTTGGTCCTTTGGAGAAGTGTTTAGTGGCCTTTTATGGTTGTGGTGTCCAGATTTCTCTTTAGCAAATTGTTGTAGCATTTTGTGGTATAATTCATTATTTCATGTCTGTTTAGAGCTAGAGGTTGCTGGATGTATATAGTTTCAAAATTGTGTTGATGTGTTGCCTATTGATTGATTTATAGACATAGGTAGCATTAGAATATCCTTATTTGTGTTTACCGTACAGGGTAAAAGGATACTTATCGCATGTAGTATAGTAAGATATAACACAGAATAGATACTCTATTCATATATGCCATATGCTTATTACAATGATTACAATGATTACAATTATGATGATCCAAAGTCCCTTTCAGATGGTGTACATATACTTTCCCGAAGGGGTGACTCAACCGTCACGCGCCCTTTCAGATACAATTCTACTTGTCGGCTACAATATAGAATTTATTGATAACATCATCCCCCCAAAAAAGTAAAGTCATCTCCGGACGATAATTACAAAATTATCGAGACAAATTAACAAAACGGAATACATTAATTGTGACTAATTATAACAGGATAGATCCTTTTTCATCACACCACTTTCACATTCGTCTCGTGCCTTCACCAAGGTGGTCTTCAAAAACACGTTGCATCTGTAACCTTTGCTAACACATTACTGTCACCTTAGCCATCTGACCTTGATAACCACCCATGCTGCCTTTGTTGCTAACAACTCCTGGGTACACTAAGCCAAGTGTTGCTCTATTGCCTTCAACTGGATGATCAGCTCCTCCCGAGCTCTCTATGCATCCACCAAGAGAGCCTCACGTCCAACACCTACTCTGAGTGCCTCAAAGCGTATCACCCCTCTCAAAAGGCTTGCTCCATGCTCTCTCCACCTCTGGCACACAGACACTCCATGCCTGCAGCAGTTCCAGGTCTCATCAACTGGTCACACTTCCCACGATTGATAATTGAACTGACTGGGGGTCTATGGGGCAACGCCCCTAGCGGGGTTGAGGTGCAGAGCCTTAGGCGTGCTCTCAAAGCCACACAAAAGTCCATGGAACACATCGATTCCATACTCTTTCAGCCAATCGCTTATGTTTTCTTCACTACCTATTTATGTCTTTCCCTTTGGCACTTTATGTTATTCATTATGAACTGTTTTGATTTGTCGCCATTTTTTTTAGAACCTCCTATCACTCTTCTTTTGTGTCCAAATGGTGGTTGTCTCTTGTATCTAAATTGGTGTAAGATATTCTGTTGCACCGTACAATGGTCCCTCGTTGTCAATACCATATGGTGTATGACTACACCATACACTGCCTCTGCATAGTATTCCGTATGGTGGATCACTGCAATTATCTGCTTACTCTTCACAAGGTTGGGTGGTCCAATATTTCCTCTATTGCATTCCGTACGTCTGTATGACCTTGAAATTTGTCACTCCCTTTATATTTCCTCCTTTCGTATGGTGTTCATCCAAGTGCTTCTTGTGTACAGAGGTTCTTATTCCCTGTGGTCGTATGGTCAAGTCTCTTTCCCCAACGTTCGTACGGTCTCCTTCAATATGTGGTCGTACGATCAAGGTTCTTTTTTCTCCAGTTTTCGTACGGTCTCCTTCACTATGTGGCCGTACAATGTTTGTCCCTAGTGTATTCTCCAAGTTCGTACGGTATCCTTTGCATTGGATGGCCGTATGGTATGCATTAACTTCTGCTTTTGAGTGTCGTATTGTGCCTTAGTAATGTCTCCCTTCTTCTGTACGGGCCGTACACCACACTTCTTTGCCACCAAATAGCCGTACAATGTTTAAGTTTCACCCTCCTTTCGTACAACTGTACGGTGGTTGTTTGTGTGCACAATTCCTCTTTGCACTTTCATGAGCTGTACGGTAGACTGTTCCTTCCCCCCAATAGTTGTACGGTTCTGATTATCTCCTTTTTAGGTTGTACGGTCCTTTAATTTAATAATCCTATTCTTTATTACATTATTACTTCCAGGTCCATACTCAGAAAATATGCTCAACTTTATATTTTATCTACATTTACTTTTCTTACATATATATATTATTATTTATTATTTTTATAATGTCGCTTAGTTGTTCGTCTACAGAGGTTTGTTATTTCTTTCATGATAGGCTTTCAGCTTCGATCCATTCACTGCATTGACTACTTCCCGTCAAGCGTCCATAATTTTATTGCTCTGTTATCGCCCACTTCGCAGATTTTATATGGCCCAACCCACTTTATTTTAAATGCACTTGGTTTGATCTTGTTGCACCTCATATACTTCAAACCTAATTGTCCCAATTGAAATCTGTTCAACTTCAAGTGCTTGTCGTGCCATGCCTTATGCCTATTCTATGAAACCTTCGTGGCCCATTGTGCTTGCAATTATCGCTCATCAAGTTTATTGAAGTTATACAATCTCTCCCTCAAGCTTTCCATATCGCCTAGTTTGTTCTCGAAACTCGGTACCATGAATTTTGTCGGTTGCCACTCTTTGCTGTCAATAACTGTATTCTTGATTCTAGAGCCTTCACTCTGTACAATTGCAATTTTTATTAAGCCCTTCCTCTTTGTTTCCCATGCAGACTGTACGATGTGTTTTCCTTGTTGTTGGCACCTTTCTACTAAATCCGTGGTGCGGTGTACATTTTCTTTCTGTGCGGTTCGTTCACCATGTACCGTACAGTGGAATCTTTCCATTTGCTAGGTTCGTACTGTATGTTCTTCCCTTCAGCTTTGGCTGTAACCGCCTTTTCTTCTTTCGCTTCTCTATATTCCTTCAGACATTCATTTTCCTCTCCTTTCTCACCTTTGTCGACCCTTAACATATTACAACTAGGAAAGAGCTCATAATCCTCCATCTGCCAATGGAATAGGCTATTCACCGAGTCTAGGTCGTCATCATTCGACCCTCCTTCTAATCTCAATACTCCATCCAGTTCCACTCTCTTTTTTCCTTCATCTTCACTTTCACCTTCAGAATTTGACTACGTCGCCTCCTCACCTACCATCTGTGTGTGTAGGTCAATTATAAATCTTTGGCGTTCGTATTCCATGGATAGGGTATTTCATTTCCAGTCATGTTTCACTTTTGCTTGCACCAACCAACCTCGTCCAAGGATAGCATCATACCCTTTTTTTCAGTGGAATGACCACAAAATCTACTAAAATGGTTACGTCCTGATAGTTACCGGCTATACCATCAAGGTTCCCAACGGTTTGATTCCGTGCTGATCTGTTGTAACTGGAATGTAGGTGGCCACAACGTAGGTTGTCCCAACTTTTTCCATATATCCTCTGGTAACACGTTCACGCCTGACCCTCCGTCCACAATTGTGCTTGTAAGTACTGTTCCCAAGATACCCATCTCAACTACTGTTAGATGCTTTCCCGTCGTGAGTGCCAGTAGCATTGGGCCTATTGCAATCGTTCCACTACTGTCCTTTCCTATTTCCTCCATTGCTTTTGGAAGTGGTGTCATATTTAGAATCATCGTCTGTAATTGAGGCATTGTAAGAAGAAGGTCATTTAATTTAATAGGGACTTCTATTTGCATTACCTGCCTTATCATGTTTTGTTTAATTTAATAGGGACTTCTATTTGCATTACTTGCAACTTTCCTGTTTTCATTTTTCTTTCCAACTCTGTTGGTGCTTGCTGCAACCTCTCCTTTCCTTCCTTTGCATCAGGGTAATTTGCCTTCTTAGCTTGGTCACGTGTAATGACTAATATCTTCTCATCACATGTTTCGATGCTTAACAAATTTACCCCTTGCTTTGGGCATTTTGAATCTTCGTGGTCTCCCGGACCACACCATCTGCATAGCAGCTACGACGTCTCCTTCGTGGTACAATCTCTGACGAAGTGTCCCCAGAGGTTGCACACATGACACTGTATCGTTGGCCCTCCATTCGCGTTGTATTGTATCCAATTCCGGCCTCCATTGTTACTATTGTTATTATTATTACCACCCCTTCCGCGCCGGTTATTGTTGTGATATCCTCTTGAGGTTGCATCGTTGTTTGTGTTTGTTTCGGCGGACACTTCCTGTGTCAGTAATACTTGCTAGTGTCCTTTTGACTTCATATTAAACAGGCATTCCTTTATAGATTGTCCCACAATCTGGTAGATATCACAAAATTTTTTTTTGGGCAGGAGCCCTTTGTGTGGCCTTCCTCTTTACAGTGTGTACACCACAATTCCCCCTTCACCGAGTCAGGATTCTTTTTCAAATTTTCAAATTCTTTCATCATCCATAGCATATTCTTCTGCAACGCTCGGACTTTCTTGCTTGATTCTTCATCGCTGCTACTACTTTTGGACGATGAGTTGTTTGAATCTGACAATTTGTGCTTCTTCTTGCTTGTTTTTTGTTCGCTTTCCAGATCCATCACTCGATTATAAACATCTGTGTACGATGTTGGAGGTACAATCTTCATTTTCTTCTTCAAAGCCGGCTGTAGCCCCTCCATAAACCATCGTTTTTTCAATCCGTCAACTAGTTGAATTTCCATCTTCCCCACCAACTCTTTCAATCATCTTGCATAAGCCCAGATCGTTTCATTCTTTACTTGCTTTGTACTGTATATTTCTACTACAATTTGTTATCGTCTCGTAGTAGTTGGAACTCTGTTATGAACTCCTTTCTGACGTCTGCCCATGTAGTCAATTTCTGAGGATCCGCGTTCGCAAACCAATCAATTGCCACACCTTGCAAGGTTGCTGGAAACTGCCGGACCCAATCATCCTCGTCTGTTACACCATTTGTTGTCTATATTGTTTCACATGTCTTGCAGTGTCTAATCGGATCTGCTGTTCCGTCACCATTAAATTTCGGCAATATCTCCTTTGGTCCTGCCATTGTTACTTTCATTTGATTCTGTGGTACTTGCTGTGGACTTGCGTTGTTCTGAGCACCCACGTTGTTCTAAGCACTCGCGCTGTTCTGCACAACTGCATTGCTTTAGACAACTGCCCTCCTTCCAACAACCGCGTTACTTGGTGAAAGAAAATATTCCTTAAACGAAGCTGTTCGATTCTCTGCCTATATTAGGAATGAAGAGTTTACTCCACACTCGTGCTCCTTTGGCACTTCGAGCCGTGTGAGTTGCTTCCCTTCCGTTTGGATGCTCTACCCTTGGCGTATACAAGTTAAGGAATTCCTCCCTTGTCTCTTCCACCAAATTCAATCGATGTCGAGTCTCTTCTAGCAATTCCTCGGGTCTCCTCAGTCTACTAGGTGAATGCACTACCTCCGTCTATGCTCCTTCACCCCCTTGGTGCCCGTCGGCAATTTGCTGAAGCTTCTGTCTACGCTCCGCTTGTTGTATTAAAATTAAAACTTCCTGTGTTGTGCATATTTCATCCTTATCTTTTATCTCATTTCTATCCTTGTTAAGCAAATTCGACATTAATCTTCATAACATTTCCTTCCAACTAGTTTCGATTGGCAACGGCACCAAATGTTTATCATACAGGGTAAAAGGATACTTATTGCATGTAGTATAGTAAGATATAACATAGAATAGATACTTTATTCATATACGCCATATGCTCATTACAATGATTACACTGTTTACAATGATTACAATTATGATGATTTAAAGTCCCTTTTGGACAGTGTACATATACTTTCCCGAAGGGGTGACTCAACCGTCATGCACCCTCTCGGATACAATTCTACCCGTTGGCTACAATATAGAATTTACCGACAATAGTCGGATCCATGTTTCTTGAAATTGTTGATGCCAGTAGGTCTTGGCTTTACTGCATTGTGACCAACTTTTGTATTAATTGTTACTTGTAGGCTACCATTTATATGGAATCCTTCTTGCTGGTTTAAGTAAATATACTGCCAAAGATATGTTTATTGTGCCTCCGCATCTTGAACTGGGGATGCTTCAATTTCTGCAAGAATTTTTTCATGGGACATCTTTTGAATATTTTCCGCTTCCTTCTTCCATTTTATGATGCTGAGAGTGAAGTTAAGATTTGTTATTCTTTGACTCAAATCTGAATTGCTATTTAAGGTTTCTCTTACTTTATGAAGAGCATGGAGAATACATCAGTAATTTAGAGAGAGTGGAGTCACTGACAGAAGCAATCATCTGGATGTTAGGACCTGTGAATTCTCAGAGATCATCACCTGGTTTAGTTTTTCTGCTGTGCTGTGTCTTCCTTTTCTTTTGGTGAATCAAATAAAATATCCATTCCATAATTCATTCATGTTGACATCAACAATCTACAGTGTGAATGTCTCTGCTGCATTATAATTAGATAGAGTGCCTTACTTTTAAATTGTTACCATCGATGTCTCATATAAATTTTTATAAAAGAGACATTTTATTAAAATAGAAGTTTATTTTAGAACAAGAAATAGATACGATGTAACAACCCACCAAGCAACCCTTGGAAACAAGCTAATAGAGGTTGAATCTGTTTTTTTTGAACAGTTATAATCTATAATAAGTATTAGTAATTATCTTCCATTCAAAGGACATTTCAATAAACAATAGCAACTTATGTCAAATGCATCATTGAGTGGTAGGCGATTATGCACTTCCAAGGGTCCTGTGATTTCTCATCCAATTCTTTTCAGTTTTCACAGACCTAATCACATGTACTTATGATGTTTAAACTCATATTATCTGTATTCGAAGAGATTATGGATATAACATCAATCATAAAACATAACTAAGCCCCTCCACCCCCCAAACAAAATTAGAATAAATTAGGGTATATGAGTATTACAAAACACTATACAAGCGGAAGAATTAAAAACCCAAACTTCCCAAAATAGCAACGAAGAGTTCTACTAACACTTTAGAAGAGTTCTACTAGCAAATTTTCCTACACATTTCCCAAGGGCTCAATGACTTGAATAGCTTTGCAACACAGCTGGAATGGAGTCAAACAGGCACTTGGAACTCCTGAAATCGCATTTTTTAGTGTAGGTGTTGAAGTACAATGCTTAGGTGCTGAAAGCTTGAAACACATTCATAGGTGCTGAAACACTTGTAGAGGCGGCAAAATACAGTTCCATGCACTAAACACAATGCAAAGGTGCTAAAACTCAAAATTTGGCCTAGATTTGTCTCAAATAAGAGGGGAAGTGCTTAAGTACAGTCAGAGGCGCCATTCTAGCGCCTTGACCCCAAAACTTGATTCAAGGGCATGAAATGGCTAACATAAATGCAGCAATTAATGTTGATACGATATACATACCCAAATACAGGGCTACTACATGATCTTATTGTTCATTTGATTATGTAATGTTACAAGCATGTTACTAAGGTTATAGATACATCATGGAAACATCATAGGAGCATGAAGAGGAATAAATGATTACCTTGTGATTGCTCAATGCCTGTACACCAATTTGCTATGGTAATCAATCTCGCAATAAGGATTACATACACTTACATCCAAGCATCGAAACACAATGAGCATCCAACACAGAGACCAAGTCCACAAAAATATCCAACTACATCAATTTCCTAACCAAAACGAATACAAAAGAGCCATTGAGTGCACTGTTGCAAGGTTCACTACTCACAACTACACAGGGTATGGGTGGAGAGCCCAAGAGTGGGAGTGTCATCAGTTTATCTTTTTTTTATGTGTTCACCCCCGTTTATTTTATTAGATTATTGTGTTATCACTTATATTAAGCAACTCCCTAATTGGCTTTTTCTAGTCGGCCCCTTTGTGCTGCAGCATCTCAATTGGGATATGGACCTGCTTCTCTATTGCTTAGTTACCCAGTTCTCTCCCCAGCCTTTCGAACCAGGCGAATTTGGAACCGGTCCTTGCTTCTGGTCCTGGTTCCCTTTTGGGTTCCATGGGTTCAAACCTAGACAAGTTGGTTCCTCCAGGCCAAACCTAGGTAGAAACAAGGCAGACCCAGGCAGACCGAGTGTGAACCAGGTAGATTTCCATTCAGATACATTCTATAATTTAGTGCAGAAAATGATTATTCTTAAGTTCAGATATTTACTACATCAAATTAAACTAGCACTCAATAGATCTTCTAGTGAAATTTTATATCCAATTGCTGATAATGACCCCTGTTTGGTTAATTGGAAGTTTTGTATCATCATAAAAGATATTTTAAACATTAAACAATATCTCTGTACAATGAAAAAGTAATAAGGATTTGACAACTTAGAAAGCATAAAGTCATTAGTGCAGCTGATACCATTGACATTGGCACTATTTGTGAATGAACTAATGCCTTTGATGATGAGAAGAAGAAGATGAAGATCTAGATAATCCATTAGATGATTAAAACCAAGTATAAAGTTTTAATTGGTGAAACTCAAAACAATGATACTTGGACTTGATATTATTTTAATATTTTGGTGTTGATAATAGATATGATGTTATAGTTTCAAGTTTATAGTGTTTTTGATGTTTTTATGATAGTATGTGGCATTCTAATCTTAATTCATTCTTCTTGGCTGTATACATATGTATGTGTGTGTAATTTTTACATGTTTTTGTACTAACGCACCCAAACAAACCCAAACCGCTTTTCAAAATTTTGTCGTACCAGTGAACTGAAACTTGAACCTGAACTCGGAACCGGTAACTTAGCTCTATTGGCTTTTCCAATCAGCGTGTTGTGAGGTTTTCATACGATTGCTCCATTGGTAATTGGCGACCCCCTTTTTTGCTTGGTTAGCTAGTAGTTTGAGTTTTGCTGTAGCTTTGCAACATTTCAAGATCTTGAAAGAGTGTTGAAGGATTTAGAAGTTGAACTCTTATGCAAGAATGGGATACAAATTGTCTTGGATGTGAGTCAAAACCTTATAGGCAAAATGAAGGTTACAGTGCTCTAAAAGATGAATGCTTTGGTAGAGATCTTGTAAGGGTGAAGTTTGTCTTCTGTTGGAAAGTTGACAAGCCTTGGCAAGCATAAATTAAAACCAAACCTAAAACCAATTGGCAAGATTAATCTGAGGGTAAAGGCAAAAAGAAGTAACAAGGTTGAAATTCTGATTACACACTTTGCATTTTTACCAAGGATAGTAAATTCTGCCTTACACTAACTTTGAGCCCATCTCCCTTCTATTTCTCGCCTAAGGTCAAGCTTGACGTGAAGCCCAATCACATCCAAACTTCTGCCGAGTCTCATTCCTAGCATGCTAAAAGGTTTGGAACTTGAATATTTATCCTAGTGTGAGTTCCAATGTAGGTCAGAAGTTTGACCTTGGTTGGAACAGGATTCCAATACCATGACAATTCTTGCCCAAGTAGTGCAACGAAATCTTGAAATAAAATGACAAAATCTGGATCTATATGGAATTTCTAAGTGCTTTGATTGAATTATCAAACTTTGAAATAAGATTAACAAGAATTAATCATGTGAAATTTGGAATCAAAATGGTCAAGTACAAAGGGCTTAGCAATTTTTTTAGGAAAGTTTCAAAGTTCTAAGGAGAGGTCGGAATTGGACCTTCATTTGGAAAAAAATTCCTAGAAGAGGTTAGAATCCTAACCTCCCTTGGAGTTAAATTCCAAGTGTCTCCACTTTTGTGCCATGGTTTTGAAACAAAATTCTGATCAATGCCTAATTTCTGTCCAATCATTTGCAAATAATATCCAAGGGCAACCCAAATTCCGTTCAAGAGGTTTGATTAAATTTCCAAGACTATGCTAATTTCCCCCTTAGTGAAAACTAGCTTGTGGGCTATCAATTGACAATGAAATTGATGATTCAATTAAAGGTTGCATTTAAAAGATGAAGATGAATTGTTTTAAAATGAGAGTTGCCTCCTTATTTTAAATTTTTCTTTTGTTAGGAATAATTAAATTTGATCGCATGAGGAAATCAGCCAGCAGTCAACAAGGGGGTTCGATTTAAATTGAAATTGCATAATCTCCTTGAGGTCGGTTTGTAGTCATGAAGGTTGGTGGCCAAATGAGCTGCTGAACATTCAAACACAATTTGAGCTTCAAATATAGGAGCATATCAAAATAGAGGAAGAAGCTAGCCTAGTCGAGCAACTCAAGCCATATGGGTGAAGAAATCAATATTCATTGAAGTCTAAAATCAAAATACATACACAACCCACTCTCCCTACATTGTTCCTCAGATTTTATCACTTTCAGCAAATAAGATACAATTCAAGAGGGTTCGATTTAAATTGAAATTGCATAATCTCCTTGATTGGTTTTTAGTCATGAAGGTTGGTGACCAAATGAGCTGCTCAACATTCAAACACAATTTTAGCTTCAAACATAGGAGCATATCAAAATAGAGGAAGAAGCTAGCCTAGTCGAGCAACTCAAGTCATATGGGTGAAGAAATCAATATTTGTTGAAGTCTAAAATCAAAATACATACACAACCCACTCTCCCTACATTGTTCCTCAGATTTTATCATTTTCAGCAAATAAGATACAATTCAGGAGTAATTTCCAGAATTTCCAGATTTTGCAATTGATTGGTGCTAGCATTAAAGTCATGTTTCACTTGCACCTGGTTCATTCAGCCTCAGTTTTAGATGTTACATTACGATGATTTAAAATATTTTTTTGCAAATGGTTATTAATTTCCAGCTTCATATAGGTGCAATGTTTGGAGCACAAACCAGATCCAACTCAAGCAAGCAAGATGGTAGGGGATGATCATTTAACATGCAAAGGGTGATGTTAAAGATTGTGCATTTTACAATTACAACGGTATGGGAGCATCGACAATGGAAATTTCAAGTGGCATGCCAAGTGAGCAAGAAGGTTTAGAGTTGGAAAGCAAAATGAATATCCGACTGCAATGAAGAGGATTATGAGATGTGATGATCAAACTGCAAAGTAGATCTCCAAAGAATGAGGAAATCAAGATGCAAGTCAAGTTCAAGTTGAAGTCATCAAGATGGAATTCGAAGAGTAAGTTGTACAAGGAAAGAGAACAAGTCTAGGAATGGAGAAGATTATCATTGTCTTGAATTTTCTTTGGAAATCCAAGATCAATTAGAATGATTCAACTACATGGACCTCATTTCTTCTACAAGATTAAGGTGATACATAAGTTTAAATAATTCAAAATGAATAATGTCGAAGTATGGAGAAAAATCATGAAGATGAACCAATTTGGGAATATGTGCTATTGCAATTAATTGAGGGGTTGATAATGTTGAGTATCAAGAGATATCTCTTCATTGATGAAGTTTACAAGATAAGCATGCTAAGATGGTGCCTACTCAACTTCAAGCAACTATAGTTTTCCAATCTCATGTGTCCAAGATCATCCAATCAAATTATTCAAGTGTACATGTGGGATACATTTAATGCCTCCACCTAATAGATTTTCTGATTGCTTGATTTTCAAGTGGATGTGTATCTCAAATCAATTCAACTTTCTCATTGGCCTACAAATTGGTGCCTTTAAGTAGTAGTATTTAGGGAAAACTCTAATTAGGGTTGTGTTGGCATAATCTTAACCATTTTCCAAATCAATTAGAGCTGTTCATTGTACTTGGAGCAACTATTTAAGGGCTGCTCAAATCATTTATAAGGGGAGACACTTGGAGAAGCTATTGCTATATTGCCAAAACTATTCCTAATTCGTTGTCATCATGATGGATTACTTGTTTGTACCCTTAGAAGAAAGCAATCTCCTTTGCCTAGTTGATTAGGCAAAGAAAGGACTAGCTTAGTCTCACCTCACCATCAATGGTTTTTTGCATTATTAGGATTAGTTTAGATTTCTCAACACTTTATCTTTTTTTTTTTTTACTAGTAGTAGTTGAAGAGTCATCATTTGCATTTGCAAACTTGATAGTTTGTCCATTGAATGAATAGTGTAAGTCCCTGCGTGGTTACTGCAAACCACATCATAAAACTGAGTTGTGTCCAACAAGAATAGGAACCTTAGAGTCTCCTTTATAATCTTTTTGCAATCTTAGCATACATGGTGTCTGCATACAAGTGAAGATTAGATATTTGGTGTTTCACATTGAAATACTAAGTGTTTTATCTTGCATGTTGGAGTAGAAACAAAACTCACATCAGCAGGCTAGTGCATCCCAAATGAGGTATATAGAAACTCCTCAATTGGCTTTTTCAATCATTCCCTTTGTGCTGCGACATCTTAATTAAGAGCCACTCTGCGGATTTGGCTCTACATCCAATCCAAGCTCATAACCATAATAAAGATGCAATGACAATGAAATGAGATTCCAAGACACACTAACCGATTTCCCAATATACCCCTTGCCAGTCTTGTTCATGACATTCATACAATAGATCACTTCCAACAATACAGATTCACATTGATCCCATATTGAATCTCATGTTTCATGCCATTATTTACACATACATAGTCAAAACCACACGAACCATTATTACAATATAAAATTCATAACGAATTCACTCATTAAATCATCCTAGTTGAAAATATTACCCAAAACCGGGTGCAATCTATCCTCCCAAAGCATAAATCATTAAAAAGTTGAACTCCATTAATACAAAGTTTGAAGAAACATATTGATTCCCAATACAACCCATCACAAAAATTTATTCATTTCATCCATTTGTTCACTCAAATAAATTTCGATATCATACCACTCTAAAAATCCTCATTACTCATCAAATACATGAAAACCAACCAAAACTCCATCAAATCTGTTCAAATGAGTCTAAAATGTATGGAATTTATTTAACAATGCTAATCCAACCATTTCATAGCTATTCAATCAAAATTTAACAAGTTATGGAGAGAGATTAAAGGACTCTCCTCTCATGAGCAAATTCGAAGAAAAAGCAAGAAGTTGTGAAGCACTCCTTATAATGCAACAAAATTTTAAATATGACTAGTTCTCAACAGGAGGAATCTACCAAGTAAATACCCACAAATAATTTACTAGGAGAAGAACTCATTAATTTTTTTAGGAAAACAAAACCAATTAATAATAAGAATGGACTTTTTCATTATATAGAAAATGGCTTGTTTTAAAAAGAAAAAAAATTATTTTTTCACTTAAGTTAAAATCTCAAAATCAAACTTTTAAAATATAAAAGCTACAATAAACAATAAAGTTCCAACTTATTGAAAGCCCTTACAAAATCATCTGCAAAAATGATGATAGTAGTATATTATTGACCCACAACACCGACAATTAAATGAATAAATTATTTTACTCATGCACCAACTGACAACTATTATGGAAAACTAGAATGCACAAAAATAACACATTGGTCTCATTACATTATGCAAGGGTAGCCCATGGGTTTTAATGTGGTAATCAGATGGGTAGGCATAGGTAACTAGCGATTATTGCCTAAGAGTAGGAAAGAAAATTAGACCTAAGAATATGATTGGCAATATGATCAACTCCAAATGTTAACCATTGTGTGGAATATGATATGCACACTCAAACCTGTGAAGCCAGGTGTAGTCGCTGCCTAATACTCGCCATCTCGCAAACACCACATGTCAAGTATACCAGATCTTTTATGCATAAGTAGTGAAAACACATACACCATCAACTAAAAATGATCGGTGAAAGGAAACTTTAGCAACGCAATCATTCCACAAATGTTACGACATTGCCTTGTCTCACATAAATCATCATCTATCTAATCGCCAAATATTATTTATTAACATTAACTAGCATTACCATCATGTAATGTCCTCCATTTTATCATGATGTAATGTCCTGCATTTGGCTTGATTAGTTCAGCATTTCGACCCTTGTGAGCTCATAGTGGGAGTTGAGGGTCTCAGTTGTGGGTTTATAGGCTTTCCAATAACCTATGATGTGTTTTGCTTCTATTTGAGGGACTTACTGTTTATAGTAAGTCAAATTGTTGGTTCTGATGAGCTTAGTTGAGTTAGAGGCGTTGACTGATGCTCTCAGTTTTTATTTCGGGCTTCCGGTTTGAGCTCCAAGAATCTTGGAGGGAGCGTCTCTTTATAGTAAGTCATCCCGTCAAGTTCATTCATCGTCTTTCTTCATTAGCATCAGGATCACTCTAGTGTTGTCATATTTCGATTCTAATGGTTCTTCTGTTGTTTTCGCAAGATGAGTGAGTTATTATTATTATTTATTTAAATATGATGAGGTTGCTATTTTTGTTGTTGTATGTTGGTCACCTCGGTATCATAGCTCATTGGAACTAGGATGAAAAGTTTTAAATTGTGGGCACAAGAAACAGTGGCCTTGTGCATCAGAATATAATGATATGGTGGAAAAGGTCATTTTTGAAGCCAAAAGCAATTAATAAATTATATTATAATGACACTTTTTTAATATTTTAATGTTGTGTGGATGAAGCTTCGTAAGTGAAGTTCATTTGGAAAACTTGTACCATCTGAAGATTATAAATATGAGGCCATTTGGTGGGGAAGGCATCCGATTGAATATTATATTTTCTCTTGTTGTCTTTGTGACACTTCTGAAGTTCAGAAATTTTGTGTCCTTGTTGAAATATAAGGATTTGGGATCTACAGCTGAAGCATTGTAGATTCAATTATGAGGATCACATTTGCAATTGTGCTGAGGTATACAATTTGCCATCTCTCCTACTGTTATCTACTGTGTCTAAGAAGATCATTGCTGCTGAAAATCATTAATTGATCTGAGAGGAGGTTAATTGGAATTATTAATTCCAACCTGCAGCTGCTATATAGAGCCACGTTTTGGGCATTGAAGGCTGTCAATTCACCTGGGAGGCAGCGTCTTGGCATTAGAGACTTCTGCAACCTTTCTCAAGGTTGGGACACCATTCATTGGAGGCTGGGTGTCTTTCTCCAGGACCTGCAATTATTATTTTAGAGGCTGCAAATTACAGCAGGACCTACATTCCATATCTGGAGACCTGCAGCTAAAACCAGAGACCTGTGATTTGTTATTTGAGCCGGGGTTTACGTTCATTGGCTGCGATTTTGAGTGAATGCACCTGCAAATTGGTTTCCAGGTTTCTTATACTAGTTATATTTATGTTGTTAGCATTGCCATTTTGTAAAAAAACTGAATTGGATAAATAAGTATTTGCAATCTTAAGTTTGATGATGAATTAGAAATTGTAGTGTTTGCGAATTTCAATTGTGCGTAAAACAATTATCAGCCTAGCATCAATAAATTTGTATTGGTCTTGCATATTCATTGCAGAAAAAGAAACTCAAGTTATACATATTTCAAATCAAATTGATAGACAATTAAGGAAATTATCAATAATTTTGCCAATACGGTTAAGAGCCAACCTAGGGTTATTATACATCGTTAATCATCATTTAAACATCACGTAAATTAAAATAATCTTATCTAAGCTATAATGCTAAACATTTTCAGTCATCATCAAATGATACAATATATCATAAACACTATTAACTAACATTAATATCATTTAATCTAGATTAACAAACACATGATAAATCCCCGAAACACATGATCAACACAACATAACCCATTGAATCGCAGGCACTACATCTCACCCATCTTGAACTCATAATAAATGCCAAAGGCCATACTACTGTCTATGCATGAAATAGTATCCAGACATCATTGTAGAGTTATTATACACATATATAGTCATCATTGGAATCACAAGTAAAATCCTTATCTACAGTAATAGTGGCATCACATAAACACAAGAATATAACTGCAGCCAACGCATTCCAAGAATGCCAATACAAGGAATAAACCTGTGAGCAGTCATATAGTAGCCATACACCAAGTCTATCTTGGATTGTAATAAACATGCTAATAGAATCACATGATCCATATCACAAAAGAGGCACCATCTTATCATGAACCAACATGATCAAACAGCATATATCCATCCAACATACAATGAGCAGACACAAAATTGCACAAGATAATACTTTAGCATCCAAAACCAGATCAGGGCATGTACAAAGATCCACATCCAGGAGGACACAATGCAGAAAGAAGATGGAAGGGGCACTGCATGCCACTTTTCTTGTGGTTCAACAAAAACCTGATAAAATATAATCACTAAGTGTCTAAGATTACATTTCGTTATTGAATGAGATTTTAATAATGATTATTTGATCTATTCAAAATAAAATACTATATTACTTCATAAACTAAACTGATTGTAACAAAAAGTAAACTTTAAAAGTCAATATTAATTCCAGTAGTTTCTATGTTTTTGCTACTTAGAAGCCATTACAATGAATACAAGCAGCTTAAAGGTTTAGATTTCTTGGTAAAAAGTCTGGATGCTGCTCAAAGAAATCAATGCTTATGATTTTCCTCTTCTGGGTATGAGTTTGCCTTTGTACAATGTTAAGTTGTCATGGTACTAACAATTTGGATTTTGGTGAATACTAAGATGCTGATTTTCTTTTATTTGGCTTTGTTAATTAGTGAACATAGGTCAATCAGAAGAAAAGATAATCGTGGGCTTCAAAAAGGCCTCAAATTCCAATGCCCAGGTTTGACATCATAACATGATCAGAAGCTAATAATAAATAATTAAAACGATAATGGATTGGAAAATATTAAGCTCAAGATAATTGTGTGTATCTCAGTGTTCTGTTCGATTATTTATTTTTTCTTTTGTTGGTGTCAAATGACAGAACTTAAATTATGGAGAACTTAGTCATGATTTGCTAAACAGTGTCTGTCTCTTTGATCTGTTTGAGCATTTTTGAAAGCTTAGTTTTCAATTAGCCAACTTCTTTTGGTAACTTCCAATGATGATATCCACAAATCTCTATTGGTGGTTCTACCAGGAAGGAAATGATTTTTTTTCTTTGATGTGTATAATTATCAAATTGGTTTAATGTAGTCATCAAATTGGCCAAGTAAAACTAGTTAAGATGCCATGAGCAAGGGATTCCAAGAAAAATAGAAACCGCTTAAGGATGTAAAAAATGAAGAGATGTGTTTATAAGATTAAGAGAACAATTTTTACCAAAAAAGACAGAATCAGTCTTTCATAAAGCATAAGAGCTATCAAATAATATCAGAAGACAATTTAAGTGACAAAAAAACCCTCCAAGTTACGAAAATTCAATAAAGGCACCTATTAAGTTTCATAATATTCGAAGTCCAGCATCATTATATGGCATGGTGAGATAGCTAGACTGTAATACTAGATCCAAGCTGCTTTCATACAAATTGATACATAGCCTTCAGTTTCATTACTGCTAACAGCACTTTAGCTAACTTGGTCACATACCAAAAACCTCAACTTTCATGGTTATGAACATTGCAACACCATGTTATTTAAATATAGAAAGGCACAGCTTATGTTTATACAAATACTCTACCTGCCTCGCCCTTCCTGCTTCCCTCCCTGCTCTGTCTGGCTTTGTCCAATTTTCAAAAAAATAACCGTGCACACACACACAGACAGGCATGCTTACACGAGAATGGGCACACAAGCTAGAAAGTCTTGTTGAGAATAACCCCTAATTCATTATTTGACACTGTCTTGTTAACATTTGAAGGTAGTTTAATCATGTCTATAATGGGGGTGTCAATCTCAGCTCCATTGGCTATCTATTTGAGTTTTGCTACATGGTATAGCAGTTTTTTTTGATTTCATGGGACCTTTTTTCTTGGTTTTTGCTCTGAGATTTGGCAAAGAGAATCCTTGAGAACATTGAAGAGAAATCTACTCTCACTTTATTTGCAAGGCATTTGAACAAAGATATTTGACTTGAATTTGGACTTGGCAAATTGCAAAATCATGATATATAGATGCTCTTTAAGGATTAAACTTTAAAGCTTTTACTATGCATCCTTTAAATTTAAAGACACAATAAACTTGTCAATTAGATGCTAGTGTGATTATATAAATAAGTATACATCGATCAAATGAGTACAAAAGCAGACTTGAGTTGAAGGAAACATCACATCTTAACATACAATAACTCTTAAAGTGTTTTAGGTTTACAGAAGATCATAATGATATCCATGACATCATAAACAAAATTCACAATATATTGTCATGAGTTATGGTGGGAGCTTGTATCATTAAGCATAGCATCACTAGCTCAATGTAGAATCCTGTACTGGAATCTCAAACAAGTCCGCAAATGCTGCTGCTACAGCTATAGGAGCACTACATAGGAACAGGATTAACTCAGCAAACTGAAAGTAGAAATGTAATGCAATTACTTGGGATGTAATTGAGAAAAGTCAAAAGATTAAAAAACTGCTTTTGCATCTGGTATGGCCCAAAATGATTTTTATTATTAGCTTTTTAAAACTGGGGTGAGGGTCTAGGGGTTGGCAACTTCAACTTAGGTTGTGGGGCAGCACCCATCAGGGGGTCTAGGGGCCTTTGAAAAGATATAAATCTTCACAATGCATGATGCCATTTCTCAAATTTTATTGCTTTTAGTTTTAACAAAGCTCCGAGAGTCCTGCAAACCCTTAAAAAAATGTGAGTGTTGAAGCTATAGAGAAGTAATTAGGCCAAATTATGTTTTCTGCTAGAAACTGTTAAGTTTGAGTGTTTCAAAGATTAATTCTGTTTCTCTTGATTTTTATGCCTAACTTGTCTGAGTGGTAGGGATTGGTCTCATCAGATTTGATGAGTCTGACTAGACTTGCAACGCATCAGGGTCTTGAGTCTTTGGCACTTGTTTTGCCTGCACGCCTTGGGACTCCATGAACTTGGGTGAGACAGCCATTCATGAAACATTGGTTTAAACTCAATTTTTGGTCCAGGTAACTCAGACTTATCCATGTCATAATATTGTTAACAAAAAAGATTAAATATGCTAGAATTAAAGGGTAGACTATGACTTTTCTTCACAAAGCAAAATTGCGAAGAAAATTTCTTTTCAAATATTACATAAAGATTAAGTGGTATAGAGGTTATATGAAAATATATATGAACATTTCAGAGATCCATTGTATTTTACTCATAGATACAAGACTCAGACTTGCCTTGGACTTGGAAAGCATGATCTAGGCTTGAACTAACTCTAGATTCAATGAGAATGATTCATGCTCAGACTTGCCTCAAAAGTAACAATAATGATACGGGCTTGAACTGGGACTCAACAAAAAAATGACAAGAACTCGACAAGGTGAAAATGCAAGAAACTCAAAGATTTTTAAGGATTTAAACTTGTTTCATGTGCCCTTTATTCAATAAACCTTAAAGACACAATAACATCATGAAATAGATATTACGATAATAGATAGTTTCTATTGTCTCTATTTAGTATCTAATGATTATCTATTGTAATCTTTTGTAAATACTAAATATTAGAATGTTTCTAATATTTAGTTTTATGTTTCTAAGATAGAATGTTTCTATTCTTTACGATTGTTTCTTAAGGAAACATTGTTCAGTTTCTTGTATAAATTGATCTCTTGATCACTTTTAATAGAAAGCAAATATTTTCCATTTACTTCCGTAATATGGTATCAAAGCCAATACTCTAAATTTTTTCAAAAATAATTATAATTTCTTGGTTGAAATTATCTGCCTTTTATTTTTGAAATTATTTACATGCATATTTGCTTCCAACTCTCTATAATCCGACTAGGGTTTCTGTTTTGAGAGATCTAAATCCACCGACTTCTGGTTCGGTTTTGTAACCCATTTTTGTCTAGATTCGTCTGTTTTTCTGCACATTTCTGCCACTTTTTGTATTTTTTTGCAGTAGGGCTGTTTTTGTTCAAAACCCTAATTTTTTGTATTGGATCATTATTTTTTATAGATTCTTGATGGGTTTTCTGAGATTTCAAAAAGGTTGTTTGTTTTTTCTAAGTGCCTTGATTTTTGAGCTAGCGGATCCAGAAATCGACAACATATTTTTTCTGGGTTTTTTGAGCTCTCTTCTAGGCCATCCTTCAAATTTTCTAGATCTTCCATTTTTTTGCCTCGAAAGACGTTCCTTCACAAAAACTCGTGTTTTCATTGGAAAATGTGTTATGGCATCTCTGACTAATATTTTGCTCGAAGAAAATCAGAAGTTTAATGGTTGCAATTATGGCACGGATGTTGGGTTTTGATTAATTTTTCACCTCAAAATTCATGTTGGGTTGATTGATTTTTCATCTCAAAAATCATGTTGGGTTTTGATTGATTTTTCACCCCAAAAATCGTGTTTGGTTTTTTTGATTTTCTCCTAAAAATCATGGCTCTTTGCGATTTGTTTTGGAGCATTATGCTCATCTGCAAATTTTTGGGGCATTATCCAAATTACCATCAATGGTCTTCTTAGCACACATCCTCTGCTCCAGATTCAAAAGGCTTCAAGAAAAAGAACATTCAATGCAACTATTGTGAGAAGTATGGGCTCCTCAAGGTTGAATGTTAGAGGTGCTTAGCTGCCATATCTAAGCAATCTAGTTCGCAACCCACAATGAACAGTGCAGAGCACCTTGAGCAGACAGAATCTGCTTTTTACGCTTTTTGATAGCTTTGTGCTTTTGATAGATTAACCATTTAGGGAGGGTATTATGATAATAGATAGTTTTAATTATCTATGTTTAATATTTAATGGTTATCTATTGTAATCTTCCGTAAATATTATAATGTTTCTTATATTTAGTTTTTAGTTTCTTAGAATAGAATGTTTCTATTCTTTACAATTGTTTCTTAAGGAAACGTTGTTCAACCTCTTGTATAAATTGATCTTTTGATCATTGTTAATAACAAGCAAATGTTTTCCAATTACTTCCATAATATGGTGTCAAAGCCAATACTCTACATTTTTTCGAAAATTATTATAATTTCTTGGTTGAAATTATCTGCCTCTTATTTTTCGAAATTATTTACATGCATATTTGCTTTCAACTCTCTCTATAATCTGACTTGTGTTTCCGTTCTGAGAGATCTGAATCCATCAACTTCTCCTTTGGTTTTGCAACCCATTTCTATCCAGATCCATTTTTTTTCTTTTGCTCATTTCCGCCATTTTTTGTGGTTTTTTTTTAGTAGGGTCGTTCTTGTTCAAAACCCTAATTCTTTGTACTGCATCAAATTTTGTTTATAGATTCTTGGTGGGTTTTTTGAGATCTCAATTGCGTTGTCTATTTTTTCTGGGTGCCTTGATTTTTGTGCCTCAATTTTTGAGCTAGCGGATCAAGAAATTGAAAACATATTTTTTTTTGCATTTTTCAAGCTCTCTTTTGGGTCATCCTTCAAAATTTTTGGGGCTTCTTTTGTGCCTCGAAGAATGTGCCTTCATAGGTATTGATGCTTTTCATTGAAAACGTGCTATGGCATCTCTGACTAATATTTTGCTCGAGGAAAATTGGAAGTTCAACAATTGCAGTTATGGCACGCATGTTAGGTTTTGATTGATTTTTCACCTCAAAAATCTTGTTGGGTTTTGATTGATTTTCACCTCAAAGTTCATGTTGGGTTTTGATTGATTTTTCGCCTCAAAAATCATTTTGGGTTTTGATTGATTTTTCACCCCAATAATCATTTTCGGTTTTTTTGATTTTCTCCTAAAAATCATGTCTCTTTGCAGTTTGTTTTGGAGCATTAAGCTTAGCTGCAAAGTTTTGGAGCATTATCCAAATTACCATCAATAGTCTTCTCTAGACATACTTCGCTCCAAATTCAGAAGGCTCCAAGAAAAAGAACATTCAATGCAACTATTGCGACAAGTATGGGCTCCTGAAGGTTGAATGTCGGAGGTGTTAGCTGCCCTATCTAAACAATCTGGTTCGCAACCCACAATGAACAATGCAAAGCACCTTGCGCAGACAAAATCTGCCTTTTATGCTTTTTGATAGCTTTTTGCTTTGGATAAATTAACCATTAAGGGAGGGTATTACTATAATAGATAGTTTTAGCTATCTCTGTTTAGTATTTTATGGTTATCTATTGTAATCTTCTGTAAATATTAGAATGTTTCTAGTATTTAGTTTTCTGTTTCTTAGAATAGAATGTTTCTATTCTTTACAATTGTTTCTTAAGGAAACATTGTTCAACCTCTTGTATAAATTGATCTTTTGATCATTGTTAATAACAAACAAATATTTTCCAATTACTTCTGTAATATGGTATCAAAGCCAATACTCTAATTTTTTTTGAAAATAATAATATTTTCTTGGTTGAAATTATCTGTCTTTTATTTTTGAAATTATTTACATGCATATTTGCTTCCAACTCTCTATAATCCGACTAGGGTTTCCGTTTTGAGAGATCTAAATCCATCGACTTCTAGTTCGGTTCTGCAACCCATTTCTATCTAGATCCGTTTGTTTTTTTTGCACATTTCCGCCATTTTTTGTGGTTTTTTTTTCTAGTAGTGCCGTTTTTGTTCAAAACCCTGATTTTCTGTACCGGATCAAAGTGGGTTTTTTGAGATCTCAATCGGGTTGTCTATTTTTTCTAGGTGCCTTGATTTTTGTGACTCAATTTTTGAGCTAGTGGATCCAGAAATCGACAACATTTTTTTTTGGGATTTTTGAGCTCTCTTCTGGGTCATCCTTCAAACTTTTTAGGTCTTTTTCTTTTTTTGCCTCGAAGAATGCGCCTTCGCAGATATGCACGCTTTTTCATTGAAAACGTGCTATGCCATCTCTGACTAATATTTTGTTAGAGGAAAATTAGAAGTTCAGCTGTTGCAATTATGGCACACATGTTGGGTTTTGATTGATTTTTCATCTCAAAAGTCTTTGATTGATTTTCACCTCAAAATTCATATTGGGTTTTGATTGATTTTTCACCTCAAAAATCATTTTGGGTTTTGATTGAATTTTCACCCCAAAAATCGTGTTTGGTTTTATTTGATTTTCTCCTAAAAAGCATGGCTCTTTGCGGTTTGTTTTGGAGCATTATGCTCATCTGCAAAGTTTTGGAGCATTATCCAAAGTACCATCAATAGTCTTCTTAGTAGACATCCTCTGCTCCAGATTCAGAAGGCTCTAGGAAAAAGAACATCCAATGCAACTATTGCCACAAGTATGGGCACCTAAAGGTTGAATGTCGGAAGTGCTTAGCTGCCCTATCTAAGCAATTTGGTTCGCAACCCACAACGAATAGTGCAGAGCACCTTGAGCAGACAAAATTTGCCTTTTTACGCTTTTTGACAGCTTCGTGCTCCAGATAGATTAACCATTAAGGGAGGGTATTACGATAATAGATAGTTTTAATTATCTCTGTTTAGCATCTAATGGTTATCTATTGTAATCTTTTGTAAATATTGGACTGTTTCTAATATTTAGTTTTTTGTTTCTAGAATAGAATGTTTCAATTCTTTACAATTGTTTCTTAAGGAAACATCGTTCAGTCTCTTGTATAAATTGATCTCTTAATCGTTGTTAATAACAAGCAAATATTTTCCAATTACTTTCGTAATAATAGAGACTAATATGTTCACATACACAAGTATACATAGGTTGCATAGATCACATAGACAATTATACATTGGTTGCATAAGTATAAATACAAATTATAGCTAAAGGAAATAGCACGCTTAGATATATAAATATTGTTAGATGTATATAAAACTCATAAAATATGAAATCTATGACATCAAAAGTCCCAAACAAATATCGAAACAATAAATAGAAGGCCATGGTTTAGAGGAGCTTGCATCCTTGCTACGAAGGCATCTAAGGTAGGTCTGGATGATATAGCAGCCATGATTTTTTTTAAACTATGACTATGGAGAGGACAGCAATAAGGGATAAGTATTGTGTAAAAATTTTTACGCTGATGACTCATCATTGCCCTAGTTGTTTAGACTTATAGTTTTGACAGTGGTTTGGGGGCAAACACCAAAACAACATTGAGGGTGGCACTCCTCATGAGGGTAGAGAGAGAGAGAGAGAGAGAGAGAGAGAGAGAGAGAGAGAGAGAGATGTCTATATCTTGGTGAGGAGAGAAGAGATTGAGGTAGAGAGAGGGGTTAGACGAAGAGTGATATGTAGAGAGATAGGTATTGAGTTTAGGGGAGATAAAGACAGTGAGATAGAGAAAGTGAGAGAATGCTGATAGGAGCTTGCTGATTACTGAAACTTGTCTAATCATGTATATATTGGCAGGATGTTTGAGAGTGGTTTTAAGTCCTACTGATTTGAATTAACTCTCAAACATCCTACCAAATATATACATGAAATATAACTCGAAGTATAAGAAGTTTTTCCTTTCTTATGATTAAATGTTATATTTCATGTATCTATTTTAATGAAGAGAATGCGACTGACTTGAAGGCAAATGCTGGGAGTTAAATGTTGTAAACGCAAAAAGCATTGAGATTTTGTGAGTTAAAAAAAATGCTGACTCTTAGGCCTAGACTTGCCAAGACTTACCGAGTTTGGGTGAACCCCAAGCCTACAAGTCTTGCAAAAACTCGACAGAGTACCAAGTTTGAGCCAAGGAATTTGCGTCAGTCATGTTTTGCCTCTCAACTCACTAAGTACTCACAAGACTTGTCGAGTCTTGTTTTTGTAATTTTACGGATAAGGAAATAAGACACAGGGCATAACGGAATGACCCAATATCATTAGATTTTGTGATAAATGAAGTCTACCTTAACCATGTTGCATTTTCTTTGCTTTATATACAATCTTCAAATAATGATGTTAAAAGATATTCGAATGACACTGTTAATCACCTCATAACTGCTAAAGAGAAGCTTTTGTTTTTTGAAATTTGCGCACACATTTGATATATAAAATTTGGTTAATGCTTGATACAAGCTTTTATTTCTAGAGGATGGAGAACTTAGATTCACTATATGTTTAATTGTTAATATGGTAAGATATGCTATGATTAAAATGCTTATATTAACTGTGGTGTACTTACTGTATCTATATATAAATATTCAGATACCTATGTTCAAACATTTAGATGACACTGTTAGCAGCCTCATTGTCGATAAAAAAGAAGCATTTATTTATATTTCCAGAGCAGGCCTTTATATATATATAGATTGATGATCAAGACAAGGTTATGCTTCTCAAGTATGAAGTTTACTGTTTCTTGATTTATAAAAGATAATAGCTGGTAGCATCGATAAAATAATCAGAGAACCCAGATGCCCTCTGATTAAAGTGCACATAGTCAAAATATTTGTCATATGATGCCTGCACTGAAAATTGAAGGATATATGAGAAGTTTTCACATTTTCTATTTAAAAGTATAGAAAATAATATAAAGAACTTTGCATTGATGTAATCAAATTTAGATGTAAAAGAAAACTTCACTCACAAGTTGTGTTGTGTGTTTACTGTTTTGACAGGATGGTCAACCTTCAAAAATTGGGAATGAGGCATCTCCCAGTAGATTTTCTGACTGTGGAGTAAATGAAAACATGTCTGCAAATACTGATGTATCTGGAAGCCTATATCATCCTGGAAAGCGAAAATCAGATTCACTGAAGGAGGAGCTTATGTCTCAGTTCAGTGATTCAGATACAGATCATAGATGGTATAAAAATGATGGTGCTAGATGCAAATTAAAAGAAAGGAAGGTTTTCCAATCAACATTGCCTGGGGATAAAATGCAGAGCCATAATCTTGGTATAAAAAACAAAAGGTTGCGGATAGATAGTGAAGATGCATTAGAGTTGAAGGTAACATGGGAAGAAGCTCAAGACTTGTTTTGCCCTCCTTTAACAGCTGTCCCAAGTGTTGTTGTAATTGAAGGGCATGAGTTTGAAGAGTACGAGGTATGGCTCATCATGGTCATTTAATACTACAATATTTGGAAGTCTGCATATATTAATTTATTTAACAATTTAGAGGATTATAAAACTTTTGGAGAAAACTGTCTTGCAGATTTTGTGTCAATGTTGCAGATCACACTTTCTGATCCACCACCAGGTTAACGAAAATGGGCTAGGATTGCAGATGCTAGCTTCAACTTAATGAAAGGACAAAAGAATACATTAAATCTTTAAAATCCCTCGTCACTGGTTAAAATACACCAAAAATTAATATTAATATAACACAATACAGGTTTAGAAGTTGCATGTTACACGGTTTTCTTTTTCTTTAGTAAAATTAGGAATTTGTAAATAATCACATTAATATTACAAATACATTAGAAAGTTAAATGTGTAAAGCACCCAAAATAAACTAGAAACTGTTGAATTTGTAGCATCTGTCGGATATCCAATATCTGATTATTGCTCTGAAGGAACATGAGATACTCATATACATATACATGTCTACACACACACACACACACACACACACACAAGTATTTATGTAGAGAGAGTATCAAAACTGACTATGTAAAATGATTCAATCTGTTTCAGTCTGTCAAAATGCAACGATCATGCTATCTTTGGAAATCATGGATACTGTGAGCTACTTTATCATGTTATCAACAGTATATTACCGACTGAGATTGGGTATTATAAGACATCAGACGCCAATCATGATTAAGGTTATTTGGAGCACATAATCACCATCGTGATTAATCATAACACGACCATTCCCATGTTTATATATATTGAGTGCCATGATCAGTTGGAAACACATCATACAATACATGTTACTACCAGCAATCTGCACATATATATGTTCACCTGCAATTTGCAAATTCTAAGGAAGCATCAGTAATATTCAGTGAAAGAGCAAAAGACAAGTAAGATATCAATAATTCATATAAAGCATTTAATCTATACCTCTTCTGTGATCGATATCAAATTAAAGCTATCAGATCTGTCATTGTCTGGCAATTAGTTATAAGGTAAACTTCTACCTCTGATCTCATATTCCTTAACAGAAACTCCAGTAGTTTACAAAACATATGATTTCAAAATCTGGATGTATAAACAAATAAAATAAAGTAGACATCTCACTCATTTACGAATTAGTTTTATTAAATAAATAAATAAAATAAAATTTGAAAAAAAAAAAACATTAATGACTAAAGTGATAAAATCTTTGTTTTAATTTAACTTTAGTTGGAAGTTGCAATTCTTTGTTAATTATTAGTTAATAGTAGGTCCTATCTGATGAGTATGTTATATCTGATGAATTAGAACAATTACAGCAATAAACTAATGATTATAGCAATTTTTTTAGAAATCATAATTACAGCAATAAACTAATGATTACAGCATTTTTTTAAGAAATCATAAGATATTAGTTTTTTCTTAATATTTTTGGTTTACAGATCTTTGTAAAGATTTTATAATTGGACAACACTAGGGGTTCACTCTCAAACCTGTTACTCTGCACACTTTTATAAGTTACCAGATCCGCACCTAGGCCCCTCAAGTCGGTTGGATTCTGACCAAATTTGGGTCCCTGTCAAATTTGTTACTAATTCGACCAGTCACTGAATTTCGCTGCAAATTCTGACAGAATGACATGGGAGGAATTTGGAAGAATTTGCAGCGGATGAACCCAGGCCGAATTTGGTCCAAAAACTTTTTTTTTTTGACTTTTTTAAAAAGCCATTTTTTGCCTAATTTGGTCTATTCAACCCTCCAACCCTATAAGTGACCACTAAAACGGCCAAAAATGTTGTTTAATATGTTATACGTGCCATCTGTGAATGAAAAAGGAAACTTCTTGCCTTTGTTGCTAAACTTTCTTGTCTGCTTGCCATTGCTCAAGGACTGTTGACATGTGATTGTTGCATGCCCTAAGCTTGTTTGTGAGCTATTCCTACTTGGTTGTAAGTGTGGGCAACTCCTCAGAGATAGTGAAGAAGAAGATTTCAACAAAAGAAGGTAGAGTTTTGTTTATTATGTTTGCTTTTTAAAGTTTTTTTTTGCATTTTTTTTACAAAATAAAATGAGTTCTCTTGTTTTATTTTCTTTTTTCATTTTGGTTTGTGGCTTTGTAAGCTGTTTTTAGATTTATAGAATGACAAGTGCTTCTATCCCATAGAACTCTCGGTTTTAAATAGACCCATGCTCTTCCCTATGAAAATATGTTGAAATGGTTCAATAAATCCCAGGTGAAGGAGGTTATGTTTGGATTTGCAGCTCTTGCAAAGAGGAATATAGTAGTTCTTATGGTAGAGTGAAAGCACATTTGTGCTAATTCCCTTAAAAAACCATTAATTTTTTTACCGGGAAGCCAAGAGTTGATGGGGTACTAACTGAAACTCTTCTTCACTAATATATTCAAGAGCAAAAACAAGAAGCTGAAGCAGCCGGGAATGTTCATTCTCATCCTCAGCTGGGAATGTACATTCTCATCCTTTGCAAAAGCCTAGAAGTAAAACTAAAAAACTATCTTTGGCTTTAGTTTCCTCTTCCAACGAACATCTCTTAGAGGGCCATCCTTTCTTGTGTGTTCATCAAGAATTGGTTACAAATAAGCGGTCAAATGGAAATATCATTTTAGAATGAAGCTACAGAAATTGTGAAGCAAGACATTGCAAGATGCATTTATGCAAACAAATTGACATTTAATGTTGTTTTCTTGTCGTATTGGCAAAAAATGGTGAGATCAATTAATGAGGCTCTAAGGGGTTCCAAGGCTCGGGTTATGACAAGGTGCACATCACTTTATTGGACAACAAGGTGAACTGTGTAGAGGCTTCCATGTATCCCATTAAGTATTCATGGATCGAAACATTTGTCCATGGTATTTCATGGATGGAAAGATGCAAGAAATTGCCCTTTGGTCAATGTTATTGTTGATCATTTTGCCCACCATCAGATCCCATATCATTCTTTCAATGTGGGGTTTAGTTGAGTAGGTGTGCATAGTTAATTAGTTGTAATGCTTTAGATCAGGCATATCGGTGTACTATCTCTCATGTTCCACCGATACAATCTTGTAGTGCTTCAACCAAGCTCTAAGGCATTTTCGTCAAGACTTATCCCTAGTCCAACCAAAACCTTAAACAAAGAATGATCATCAGACTTTAGGATCACATATCGGCATAGCAAGTCATGGCTCTCGCCAATTGTTCTTATCAGCATAGCTTACATTTTCGAAAGTGATAAAATCCGGCGTTTGATAGTGTTAGTTACACCGACGAGGTTCATTAGTGTAACTCTTGCCAATATAAGTCTTGGTACAACTTGGGAGGTCGGTCATTGGCCTAACATCTTTTGAGCTATGTCGATACAAGTCATCGGTAGAGCTATAACCATTAGAGATCAAGAAATCATGTGGGCCAATAGTCTTAGGTCTCGCCGATGGAGTTGCATCAGCAAGTTAGATCAGGTATATTAGTGTACTATTTCTCATGTTCCACCGATACGATCTTGTAGTGGTTCAACCAGGCTCTAAGGCATGTTTCATCAAGACTTATCCCTAGTCCAATTGAATCCTTAAACAAAGAATGATCATTAGACTTCAGCATCACATATCGACATAACAAGTCATGGGTCTCACCAATTGTTCTTATTATCATAGCTTACATTTTTGAAAGTGACAAAATTTGGCGATTGATAGTGATAGTTACAACAATGAGTTTCATTAGTGTAACTCTTGTCGATATAATTCTTGGTACAACTTGGGAGGGCAATCATTGGCCTAACATCTTTTGAGCTATGTCGATACAGGTTATCGGTTGGGCTATAACCATCAGAGATCAAGAAATCATGTGGACCGATAGTCTTAGGTCTCACCAATGGAGTTGCATCGGCAAGTGTTATGCCAACGAGTTAGTTGCAAGGAGGATGACAAGGTTGCTTGAGGTGTCATTAGTGTATGTAACACTGACAAGTCTTTCCATCAGTGTAACTTGTGCTATCGCATGGGATGAGGTCACATAGTCGAACAATGTACATCATACCGATGGACCTCATCGGTGGAACCGGTCCTACATTTTGCTGATATCTTTAGGGAAGTGTTTGATACATGATCTCTTATCAGAGGAGCTTCCTGGTGTTTTGCCGATGATCAATGGGTCTTTCTAGCATATCATTTTGTTCATTCAGAGGCGTTGGTTTTCGATGTGACACTTGTTGATAACCAACAAGAGAACTGTGGCACCAAGCTATGCATGAATCTATTGGAGAAGCTATGTTATTGAGAAGCAAATAAAGACGATCACATTAATACTTCCAACTACTTCCATCGACTTATTGCCCTTGCTGATAGACCAAAATAAGGCCATTACTTCAGAAGATTTTTAATAGATTCACAAATTGTCTCACGACCAAGTGAATTAGCTTGGTGTCACTTCTTCACACCATTAGATATCACGGGGTACTAGTTGGTGTATGGTTCATTCTTTTGCAATAGGGGATTTATTGTTTTGGTTCTTTTTGTCACTTTGTATTTTCAACTTGCAAATCAGATTTCTTTCGGATTTGATCTATTGGTGACAACCCCAATAGGGTTTGAACTTCATTGTAGACTTAGAGTTATGCCTAAACTCTTGTAAAAGAGCAATTTATACCTCTTTGTAGGGGGATCTTCTTTGTTAAATTTACAAATTCAACATTTTCTTTGTGATTGTAAACGACCTTGCCTGATTTAATGAATTTTTTAGTCCTGCTTATTTCAAAGTGCAAATATGGTGTAAATCCTCCTTACTTGCATATTTGCATGTATTTCATTATCTTAAGTCTGTTATGTTGTGTAGACGGTGATTGATCAAACCCACACAAGTGAATAAATGTATTCCTTGAGGGATTGAATTGAATTCTCTGCCTATATGTTAGCTTTAACTTGATAAGTGTTTTGTAATAGTGCAGTTGTGTGATCTTCATTGAATTGAAGTGAAACTATAGGCAAGAGAATATCAAAACCTTTAGTTTGGTGCATCACCTTCCTACATTCCAAGTTATCCTTTTTGCCCTTTTCCCCTTCAAGTCAGTAGTTTGTTAGATGCATCCTGACTGTAAAGGAAACTAACCTTCTTTGGAGATTCAATCTCATTGATTATGTCCCATGTTGAGAGATTGTTTCCATGTTTCATTTTAAGGTTGTTTAGGTCAAAGATGGAAAACTCGCAGATTACTCGGCGAGTTTTAAACACTTGCCGAGTATTTTAGTTGGGTGAGTAAATCCCAGAAAAAATTGCACAAAAATAAGCTCGGCTGCTAGGAAAAAATTCGCCAATTACTCGGCGAGTTTTCACTAAAAACTCGGCGATTTTTGTTTAAAAACTCGCGGCTCAGGAAACCCGCGCCCAGTGACGGTCAAATAGGGCAAAAATCATTGTTTTTTGCATTGTTTGTTGTATTTGTGTGGAGGGAAGAAGGTTAAAGGGCATCTATAGCTGATTGCAAGTGATTTAGGGCAAATTTGAGTGGATTTTAGAGGATTCTAACCGGATTTAGAAGAGAAATTTCTTTCCAGGTATATTCATTTTATCATAGTTTGAAAACTTTTTATAGTTTTAACAAATGTTCTATTGTTTTTGTTGTTGTTTGTAAATGATTTCAAATCATTTAAAATCATTTTAACTCTATGCTTGAACTTTGAATCATTTGAAACCCTAGTTGTTCTAAACTTCTAGCTTCTAAGTTCTAACTTTGTTTATTCATTTTTCTATAAATTTATGTGTAGGGCAGCGGTTAAGCATTAAAAAAACATGACAAACCTGCAAGAAGAGTGGCCACAAACACCATACCCATCTGGATATATAGCCACTCGGCCTAAAAATGCAAGGGATAAGGCATGGCAGTATGCCTATGAAGCTTCAAATGATGTTGGGAAGGTGATATGCATTCCATGTGAGAGAATTATTTCTGGAGGCATAAACCACCTCAAATACCACCTTGCAGGCATAAAGAAACATGATTCAAATCCTTGTCTCAAGGTAACTGAAGAAGGAAAAAGATTCATCAATGCCCTACTTGCAGTTGCTAAAGAGAAAAAATTGAATAGGGAGAGGGAGAAATTAGCTATGAGGGCAGCCATAGCTGAATCTGAAGGAGCTCCTTTTGATATGCAAGGAGAAGAAGAAGCACTTGAGAACATACCACGATCTCTTCATGGCCCATGGATCCACAAACAAAATGTCTCTTTTACCGCTTCCACTTCTTCTACAGGTCCTAGTTCTTCATCACCATCCGCATCGGGGATAGGGAGTTATTTTGTGCCTAGGAACACACCTAGAGCACAACCATCGTTAGAGGGCACTGCATGGTTCAAGGAGGTGCATGAGTAAATTGATATTGTAGCATCTGATTTTTGGTTTTTCAACAATATCCCAATGAATGTGGTTGATAGTCCCTATTGGGTCAATATGGTGAATGCAATTTCAATATCGGGCAAAGGTTACAAGCCGCTTAATCGCAAGGATATGAGTGGAAGGTTAGTATTTTACTATTTAGTAATTGTAAACAATTGTAATTCACTTCAGTTCATTGTTATATTTTAAATGTTAATTGTTATAATTTATTTCCTATTTTTTACTAACACTTTATTACACCTAAATTTTGTAGGTTGCTTGACAAAGCGGTTGTTAGGGCAAGAGTATTGATAGAAGACCAAAAGAAAGAGTGGAAGTAGTATGGCTGCACCATTTTATTTGATGGGTGGACAGATGGAAGAAGTAGAACCATTATTAATTTCTTGGTTGCGTGCAAAGATGATGTGGTGTTTTGGAAATTTGTTGATGCCTCCAACAAAGTGAAAAATGCGCACACATTGGCTTTAATGTTGGAGAATGTTGTCATGGAGGTGGGATTAGAGAATGTGGTGCAAATAATCACAGATAATGCAACAGCATATGTGGCAGCAGGTAAATTTAATTTTTTATGTTCGAATCAATATGAATCATGAATGTAATGCTATGGTATTCAATTTAGATTTGATGTAATTTGTAAATACTAAATATGGAAAGTTGGTAACTAATTATTGATTTTTTGCTAATCTTTTAGGTAGAATCCTCCAAGAGAGGCATTCCACACTTTTTTGGTCACCTTGTGCGGCACATGTCCTTGACCTTCTTTTGGAGGACATAGGAAAACTTGATTGGGTGAGTCTAGTTGTGGAAGATGCTAGGCGAGTCACCAAATATATCTATAATTACCCATGGGTTCTCAGTTTGATGAGAAAGGCCACTAAAGACAAAGATTTGATGAGACCTGCTATGACAAGGTTTGCAACGGTCTTCTTGACATTGCAAAGTATTCTTGACCACATATTGGCTCTGAAACAAATGTTTGTGTGTGCTGATTGGGTTGCTTCACCTTATTCAAAGAAGCTCGAAGGAGAGGTTGTGGCACGGATAGTCTTTGATGATAGTTTTTTTGCAAAGGCTAAGGAGATTGTGGAGGTAACTTCAACTTCAAGAATCAAAACATTATATTTTTAGTTTATTCAAGTTTCATTATTAATTCATAACTTACTATGTTATTAACTAATTTGTATTTTCCAAATTTCAAATGTAGATGTCTCTGCCCCTAGTTCTAGTCTTGCGCATATGTGATGGGCAGCAATCCCCAATGGGAGGTCTTTATGAGGCCATGGATAGGGCCAAAGAGGCTGTTAGAAGTTACTATCATGGGGACAGTCTCAAAGTTGACCCCATTTGGGAAATAATTGATAGGAGGTGGAACAATATGCTCCACCAACCCATTCATGCAGCAAGCTACTTCCTCAACCCCAAATTCAGGTACTATGATAATATGATTGTCCTTGAAGTTGAGATTTTACTAAGACTTTATTTTATTTAACTTTTTAAGGTTGTGTAGTAAGACTTGATATCGTTTTCTATTTGTTTAAGGGCTGATGATTCCTACTCAGATCCTAATGGAGAGGTCATGGAAGGTCTCTCTAAATGCATTGAGAGAATGATATCCAATGAAGTAGAGAGAGACCTTATTGTGACCGAACAACAAGTCTTTGTGGAATCGAGGGGTAATTTGTTCTCTTCTATGCTAGCAAAGAGAGCAAGATCTACTCAAGCACCAGGTAAAGCGTCAAACTTTAAAACCTTTGCTAATAGATAAGTTGTGTTTCTAATTCTGATTATCTTTTTTTATTGCTTTATAACTTTTTATATTTTGTTTTGCAGATTCTTTGTGGGCAAGTTGGGGTGGCAATACCCCCAATTTAAAGAAATTTGCTCTCAGAGTCCTATCCCAACCTTGTAGCTCATCCCATTGTGAGTGCAATTGGAGCTTATTTGAGTCCATCCACACAAAGAAAAGAAATAAAATGAGTCAAAAATGGCTTAATGACCTTGTTTATGTGCACTATAATCTTAAGTTGCGCATAAAAAAGTCACAGAGTTAAGAACTTCCTGGTGCACTTGATCTAGATGAGATAGATCCTTATTTTGATTGGACAACATAGGAGCTAGGTCCATTGTTTACAACTTTACACCATATGAGATTGCTGATTTGGAGAGGCAGGCTATGGAGGAGGATGCTGAAACTGATTTTCAGTTCACAATGGATGACATTGAGGACGAGGATGAGGACGATGATGATTCAGGCTTAAAGGATGAGGATGAGGCATTACCAATGCCGCATATAGGAGGAGATGCATCCTCTTCTAGGACGCCGAGCCAGTCAGTAGGGATGTCGAGCGAGGGGGTACAGCCACAGAGTTCACAGTCACGCAGCTCATGCCCTATCCCAGTGCCGGGCACTTCTTCTACGACTAGACCCCTTCGCTTTCCTGCTAGTGCAAGTGGAAAGAGGAAGATGTGATTGTATTGATGTATTTAGACTTTTAGTATTTACTTCTAGTTTGACAGATTGAAACTATTTACCATTTTGCTTCCTGCCATGAGCATTCCGCATGAGAATGCAATTATTTAGGCACTATGCATTTATGATTTATATATATCTAAACTCTGCTTGTTTCTTTTGTATTGTCTTTCATTAACTTATTAGATGCATCTTCTTATTAAATTTTGCAAAATAAATGTATTTTTAATTAAATTTCAGCAGTTTTTTAGGTTTTTGAGTTTTTCCCGAGTTTTTTTTTTAAATCGCTGAGTTTTTCCTGCTTAAACTTTTGGGGGGCTTGGCGAGTTTTTGCCTTTGGCGAGTTTTCCAACTACGGTTTATGTCACTAACCATCACCTAACAAGGGCGTAACCTTTTATGACAACAATTATTGTAATGTCCACAAGTGGTTCAAAGTTTTTGAGATTTGTTCATTATGGAGGGGAGATGAAGGATAGTCTATTTATTGCAAACATTCTAATCCAAGCATTGAGCAAGTTTACCCTCAAAATGTTGTTCAGGTAATAACCAACAATGCTATAAGTTGTAGGATTGCTAGGCTATTGGTTGAGGAATGTTTAGAAACACTTTATTTTTGGACACCTTGTGTTGTCCACTCACTCAACCTAACGGGGCAAATTGGAAATAAAATTGAGTGGATAGAAAAAATGTATGAAGCTGCATAAGAGATCCAAATGTTCATCACAAACCACCAAATGACACAAGCTATATTTAGACAATTCTTGAGATTAGAGCCATTGAAGCTAAGCAAAGGTGCATGCAGAGGGCGACTTATATTATATTTGCCAAGGCGAGAATCACATGTAATGATCAATCTCTATTGGTAGGTGGAGTCATAGTATTGTAGGGCCGGTCGGGGCTTTTGGTAATGAAAACTTGGCTTGTTCGACGTATGGCTTGGATAGGTCTGGATGGATAAGCTGCCACTGAAGCCTATGTCTCCACGTTGGGCTAGGATGCTTTGGTTCGGTTATAGTCCTTACACGTCGTAGGGGTATGGTTCGATCAATTGGATCTACAACTAGCTATTGATTTGTCAACATGGGCTTTAGAATCAGTAAGAATGCTTGGATTCTACCTACCTCCCTACTATCTATAGGCATTGCTTTTCGATCTATGGCGACTGATGCCCCTACTATCTAGAAGTCGACTTTAACAACTGATTCTTTAATGTATTTTATGTTATGGGGTGACCGATATATAGTAGGGTGCATGACCATTCTATTTGTTCCAGATCAATTGGGTCAACTTGATACTAAAAATGGATTTGCCCCTTGCATAAATAACCCCTATATAGTAAAGGACCTCTGCACCAACCTTGCAAGAATAGAATAGTAGGGTCTTCACCCTATTTTTCAAGCTAAGGCTAAGGCCAAAGAAACTATAGGCCTACAGATTGTAGGGGCCGTAATGTGAATGTTATTCAATTAACATGCTGAGAAACCAGCCCCCCACCCCTTTTTGGTTTGGGCAGGTTATAGACATAGAAACTATATGCCCTCCCCATTGATATTAGGGGCCTCCCTAGTCGGGCACTTCGTGAAGGATTCGACCTCATCCTCACTAGTGTGAAGATGAGTGTTTTTGGTCCCTAGCTGGGCATATGAAGGATTCAGGGCCTCATCCACCCCTTCTTAGAATAGTAGGGCATTCCATCAAAGTAAGGTCCTTGCATTACTGCACATTATCATGAAGGTAAGGGCTAAACTTGCTTAGAAAGGATGGGCTTGGGGTGGAGGTTCAACTGATCAACAGATCCTTTAAGCATTGATAATGCTTTGGATCGACGGATGATTGTTGATTTGTCGCTAAGTTGCTATGAGGGCTAAAAGTGTTGCCAAACAATAGAAAGAAGGGTTAGGGCCCCCATGTGCCATATAGTTCCGCTGACAATAGGTTATTGGTGGCCAGGGGCGGTTCCCTTTCTAAGCCTCACCCAACCCCCAAATTATTGTTGTTGGAAAGGCTGGCTATTATTGTGGTGGAAAAGTTGGACTCTGGCCCCCCTACTACAGATAGGTGGGAGCATGTTATGTATAGAATCAAGATGCAAAGGTTTGAGCTTCCTACCGTATGCTTTTATAGCCCTGCAGGTTGGAGGCCTATAAAGGTATAATCCCTCCCACCCTTACCATAGAATAGTAGGGGCCCACACTTAGAAACTTGACTATGGAACTCCGGGCAATGATTGATCCCCAACCCAACCCTTCTATGGCTTCTAAGGCAAGCAAGCTAATGCCATGACAACCCTAGATGGTAGTCGTTATTTCAAATTGTGGGATCCCACCCCAATTAATGATACTTGCTATAGTGAGTAAGCACTTGATTCTATACGTAACATGCCCATAGATAGTAGGGCCATTTTCTCTATTCTATAGTACACATGCCTCTTGGAAAAGAACTATCCATAGAATAGTAGGTTGGCATCTCTGCATTAGAAGAATAGGTGAAGGGGGGCCCCACCTGATAATCTGAAAGTGGCCCTTGTTGGCATACCCCTATTACTTTATAAAGCTAAGCTGGCTATAGGCCTGTAACCTGAATGGAATGAAGCCCTATCCCTATCCTTAGAATGGTTCTATGGCCCCTTGCACTACCATGGCAATACGCAGATTATTCTATGGTGCCTAGTCGATAGTAGGGGCACTCACCTAAATGCCCTACCCCCTGCATGCACACCCCCAACCTATTTATCAAGGAAGGTAGGAAAAGTTATTAGGGGACTATAGCCCCTTACTATTAAAGGGGCCCTTTGTACGCACACACACAACACCCCCCACTATTCACCCTACCATAGAACCATAGGATTTTAGGTAGGTCCCCCTATACTGTCTCATCATTCTATACGCTTAAAAAATGGTAGAGGCTTCTTTTCGCTTTTTGGGTGGGTGGGACTAAAGAGTGGGGTCACTTGACCTTAGCTAGAATTGACTATTGAAGAAAAACTAGGTGCTCTACATGGCCATAAATAAATGCTTTGATATCTGAGTGAGGCGACAATAGCATTTTGAGGAAGAGACATAGCGGGAGAAGGGAATTCAACACTCAACAAGGCCCTACCCCAATTCTATACGTAACATGCCCAACTATAGATAGTAGAGCCTTCCCTTCTTGAATGCTTAGAAAGTTTCGCTCCACCCCAAGCAAGTCAACCATCAACCTTCAATGGATGAAACTTTCACATTCATACTTGAATGGAATCCAACCTTACACGAACTATCTATAATAATTGGGGGTATGGCATGATGCAAGGTGACGGGCCTTAGAATTCTATGGCCTTTATTTGCAGATGTTGATACGTATATGTGACTATGCAACTATAGGGAGGGTGGGCCCTACAATTTTATGGCTACTGTAGTTGTTCTGAGAAATTATAGGTACAGTGGGAGGCTATAGATGACAGTTGGGTGGACCCTACAACTTTTAAGGGTCCTAAGGGGTGCCGAAAAACTATTTATTATTCCCACCCAACCCTCACATCAACTACAGATAGCATATCACTTCGTTTAATGATGTTTATTAACCCGCTCGAGCCCTAAAATTCTATGGGCATTTGATTGACAAGTCCCTTTGCATGATCATCTTTGGTTATTCAGCCAAAGATTGGCTAGACCCAGAGATATAAGTGAAACCCTACTATTCTAAGGGGTCTGTGCCCTATTATTCTAAGGGATCTTTATGTTTATCCTTCTAAAACATTTGGCGATACCAACCCCCATAGATGGGTGCAACAGGGACTCGTTAGGGATGAAGAGCGACCTCGACTATATAGGGCAAATCAATGCCTTCATCTACATGAAGAGTGGGAACTAGGAATCGTGCAAGCTAATGTTGCTAATTTGTATTAAATGAAATGATGACATCTCGCTAAGGAACCTCTCCTCTACTCTAGCTCCAATGCAGATTGGTTTATTTCTACTCCTTTTGCTTTTTTCTTGTCCATTCTCGAGCAGTTTGAGGGGCTATGTAGGGGTTCTCTGTCTCATCGACTTACCTTTTAGAGTTTGGTTCATCTTTATGTTGTGGAAATGCAAATGCCGGGCCGAACCCCTTCGAAAGGAAAGTGTGGCTCCACATTTAATATGGATTAATGAACCATTGAACCCTAAAGTTGCAAGTTGGAATGCAATCCAATTTCTCATAATTGTGGAAGTCACTATTGTTACAGAAAGGATAGTAGGGTCCTCCTTCCATTGAATAGTAGGGCTCACCCCCATGTTACGTATAAAATTGTGGGTGTCCGGGAGGCCTACATCTAGTTGAGCGGGGGGAGACATGGAGGATGAAGGTTCGAGATAGGAAAGGAAGGGTTCCGAGACATTCTGTGCAACTAAATGATCTTGAATAAACTAGGATTTTCACTAAATCAAAGGAAGGTGGGGTCTTCGTCAAGGTAGAGATCTAGGAGGTGTGCCCAACAATAATTAAACCCAATGCTATTCTAAGGGTGTCGCACTTCTCCACTTAGCAAGAAAGATATATTGAGGCCCAACCAACCTTGCTATTTTAAGACCCCCCTGCATCTTTGCTCCAATGAAGCTAAGCAACATAAATATAGAGAACAAGTCTAATAAGTAGTCTTTTGGTTAAGGATCTGGACATGCATGCTCAATTCTATAATTATTTAGCTGGCCCATTAGAATAGAAAGGCCCTCAAATTTTATGGATTGCTCGTCCCTCCTCCCCCCTCTAATTAAGTTGTAGTTGTGTCCTTAACCTACATAGGACGATTTTGATCGAGATGTCAAGCAACTTATCATAGGAACTCCCCCACCCCTTCCATAGTTAGTTAGGGGATTTGATCAGGGGCTTGCTAAATTGTACTATCTACATTGGCACAATGAGCAGCTTATTCGCTTATTACATGAAATAACTATGACCAATGAGTGGGTATGGATCAAATGGTATATGTTTGTGTGTGTTTATATATAAATATAATTTTTACATGTTTTTGTACTAACAAACCCAAACCTATTTTCATAATTTTTCCATATTGGCGAATTGGTCCTTCGTACCTGAACTTGGACCCAAACTTGAGCCAACATCCTCGCATAAAATGTATATTGCAATATGATGTTAGCATTCTATACATAAATATATAACATTAGAGAATATAAAATATATTTGTTACTTTGCAGAAGGAAGTCATTAGAAGGCAAAAACATATAATTAATACTGATCACAAGGATTAGTATTGTTGATGTGAGTTTTGTTCCACAGTATACATAATCAAATACTTAGTATCTCAAGCTGAAACAACAAATCTCCAACTCTCTCTTGAATAAGGATGCTCATATGTTAAATAATGTAGATTAATTGTATGATCAAATGAGACAAGCTCAGGGTTTCTATTTACGTTGGACTTTTACTTAGTTTTATGATGTGATCTGTTGGTTATCACTTAGGAACTTATGTTATATAGATATCAACTAGATTTTAACTTCCTCAATGATTTCCGACCGAATAACTTGCAAAGAGATAATGGTTTAGAAATTCCTATCTAACTCTAAGAATGTTGATGATGGGGTGAGCCTCTAACCAATCCTTGCATCACCGTGTCAACTAGGCATAGGATGGTACTATATTCTGCAGATGTGAGAATGGTTTTCACATTGTCGATAGTCATTCAAATACCCTATAGAGGCGCAATTTAAGTGAACATCTCCAATAGAAGTTAAATACTTGCAATTTAGGCCCAGACTAACCTTGTACTGTTACTTACAATCAATAAATACTAAAAGATATGGACACTAGCTTCAGAATTAATAACCACTCAACAATATCTTCCATCAATATACTTCTATTGAACATGAAATAAAATCTTAAATGAGGGAATGTAGAAACCATGCAATATTCCAAAGAAACACAAGTAATTCACCATGCAGACCAACAATAAATCAACAATTATTTTGATAGCATTATGTCAACAATTTCAACAAGTCTCCTTCTTCCCTACTCTTTAATCTTAATGAGTTACGGTTGAGAAGAGCTTAACCTTTTATAGTAGATCAATTCTGTTAAGTTTTCAAGAACCAGAATAGCATAAATAAATAACAGGAAAATCAAAACACATAAACTCTTGGAACAGAGATTTACCCTGGGAAAACCTGCCTACCTGATGGAAGATCCCAAGGACACTCAAAATTGATACTTCTATTTAAAACCAAAAAGTTCTGCACAAAGATCTCAAGCTTGAATAGATGATCAAAACAATTCAGATATTACTAACTCCTTGAGAGTTCAAGCATAGCTTTCTTAACTCCTACAATACATTCAATACACCAAGTATCTCACAGATAATGAAATATAGGCATGATAAGAATGATCAAGCATAAATCATACACATAGTAATATAGTATCTAAATAGATATAGAATTTTGCTGAAGCACAAATACGATGATCAGATTCATAGATGATAATCACAATTGCAGTATATCCATCTCCTGAATATTACTGATATAAAATACTCCTCACAGTCACAACAATATAATGACCTTCTCATTTGCTGAAGTCACACTTGAGTTTTTTTAATACCAAAAATGGTCATTGTTCCAAATCACAAGCCAACTAGATATAGCATCATTTTGAGGAGTTGACAGCTGAAGAGTAATTACCTTTACCATAAATGAGCCGGTGACAGTTACGTTAAAGAGACATTAGGGTTCCTCCAACAATGTACGTGAGTAGGAGGAGAAATTCATACACGACACATTGACCCAAGATAGATGCTATGTGAGACTTGTTCATTAACTTACAATATGTGAGTGGTGACAGTTATATTGACAATGAGATGAATCATAAAGGCATCCAATCTGGCATTGATGATATAGCTAGGATCTACGATAGGCTAATGCAGAACAATGAAGAGAAAAGAGTGATTGAACTTAAAACAAAGGAACCAGTTTAAGATAACTCTGATCAGAAAATCTGAAATTAGCATCAGCAGTGAAGACAACAGGTCCATCGCAGGTAAGAATAATATCTCTTGCAGCTACAAACATTAACACTCCCTCTTAGCAAAGGAGATATTATTATGGATTTTCATGTCATTGTGATAAACAAAATGGCTACACCCATATGTGTCAACAACATAACTTTATCACATATACTCTCAGTGTGATATCGTCATCTCAACATGACGTTCACCATGGCTACTCCCAGAGGGTGAATTACACGAGCTAAGTCATCGAGTCTCACACATGACTTCTTCCATGGCTACCCCCAGAGGGTGGATCCACCATCACTACTTCGAGAGGGTGGAACAAGGGCATTCACCTCAAACTTATCTTGCGGAAAAGAATGCATTAACATGGGATTGCACCTCAAACTTCTCCCTCACAAAGAACTCATTAACAAGGGATTACACTTTGAACTTCTCCACTCACGGAGAAGAACTCTTTAACAAGGGATTGCAGCTCGAAGTTTTCCCTCACAAAGAACTCATTAACATCATGTATAAGAATCACTGAAGTTGATACTCTCTCTCAACTAAGACTCCCTTTCAGTAGGGGCAATATTTTTACTACTTGAATTATCACAATAAAATAACTAATTCCAAGTTTGACCAAACAAGGACCTTTATTGTTCATATTGATACACGAGCTTGTTGATCCTCAACAAAAGGATTTGATACTGTCCCTTTGCCACTCAAGCTCCCTTTAAACCTGATTTTTGTTGCTGAATAGTTTCCTTGTGAATGTCATTTCTTCCTCTTTGAAGAAACTAATCACAATGACAATCTATATAGGTTCTTCCTCTTTAAGGAAGTGAAGTGCCACCAATTCAATCTCATGGATGCAAGCAGTGTCCCCATGCTCATTTCTACAGCCTGCATGACTTTGCATCTTATCTCTCTTCATTCCATTGCTTCTCGATCTGTCCTAGAAGCATTTTTGGTGAGACTAGAAATAGTTCGTAGAATCAAACTACTCATGAAGAAAAATATATAGATCAATGCTAAAAATCAATATTAATTAGGTAAAATATTATGATCAATATCCAAAGGTATAATCTTAAAACACTTATCTCTTTATTGCCTAAATTTCCTTAGAATCCACCAATAGATCTTTTCTAATCACATAGTTATAGTGCAGGCAAAAAAAGAAAATTTCAAACCCCAACACATCTGCTATCCTCATAGACATGAATGCCAAATGTTACATCCCAATTTTTGGCTCAATTTAAAAATGTTCATATAGTCATTGAGGTTTCATGTGAAGTTAGTTGATAGGTAAAATTAGTTATGATCATATGAAATTGTAAGGTGTTCAATCATTATAATTTCATATGATGATGACATGTTAGTTAATCTTTATGATATTATATTGTTACTATAATATTACCTTGAAATCTTCGAAAGTCGATTATCCATCATAAATTCATAGGAAGTGAAATGGTGTTTAGCCATTATGATGGTTAATGAATAATAACGTATTATGGTAATAGTGATTATATTGAGGAATATGATATTATTGTGGAGAATTTTTTTTCTTGCAGGAACATGTTGAACGGGGGGAAGCATTGCCAGAAGGGATTTGGGCATGAGGGCACCACTTGTTTTTGGGCTAGGTATGAGTCTTGAACCACCATGGCTAAGGGTAAACAGATAGGCAAGCAAGAGTGTACATTGGACAACCATGAGCTAACCAGTTAAATTATGTATCACTTCATAATTAAAGAAATCACTAAGCATAAATTGAACAATTTGGTACCTTTATAATTGTGATTTTGGTTGGAGCCTCCTGGTGTTTAAAGCATGTCCTAACATATCGACACCATGACACCTAATAAATTATACATGAACATACATGTATGTGTGTCTCTGTGTAAACCAATTAAGATATATAAGAACGTATACACATACTTGATATTTGATGTATACATAAGAAATAAAAGATCAGGGCTTATGCATGTACATATATATGTGTACATATATAGGTATTTATAGATACCATGATGTTATATATTAAGATGATATTATTATTCTTTTACCTTGGCTAGCTTTATTATTTTTGCCTTGAGCGACCACATTTCATATTCCTTCTTATTCCATTGGGCCTTATATTTGTTATTGGTTCATCATAATTTATTTTGTATTTTTGAATTGATGGCCTTGCCGGAGCACCTTGCCACCTCAAACTTCTTGCGTAATTGAGCATGCATTCGGTGGGCCTTTGTATTTCTTGGCTCACCTCTCAGTGATGGCTTATTATTATTCTTCACCCTTTTCGGATGGGAGTTCAAGTTCTTTACCTTTGCTCATTGCTGTAATTCATCCTTTTCGCCCATCGCTCTGTTCTATCCCAAACAAGTGCGTATGCAATCACACTGATTAAGAGAGTTGATCTTTGATTAAGCCATCCAATGTGCATATTTGGGACGAATACTTACGAATATTTCTTGCATGAGAGTGCCAATGTTTTGGCATTGATTGTTTGCATATAATGCTCAAGTCGAGCTGTACCTTTTGCAGGTCATGATTTATACTTTGATTTTTGCTTTATGTTTTTCTTCCAGAAATCAAACATTAGAATCATCTGATTGCCTATCAAAGAAGGCACAATATCTTAAATGCAGAGATTGGAATGATTCACAGTCTATGTATTCAATTCTTTTGTTCTCCTATATTGTTGTAAGGAGTCATCATGTAATCTGAAAGATGTTCATGAAAGCACATCAAGTATGATTGTGCATTCTTTTTGAATCTCTGTCAAAGAGTGTTAGTTCGTACAGGGGTATTTTCAATATACTCTCTGAGACGAGTACAACACTAGTATGATATCGAAATAATCTGCAAGGAATTACATTTCTCATTTTGTAATACCACATGTCAGTCTGGGTATAATGAGATGGCAGTGCTTATATTTATAAACCAGAAATTCACTTAAGGACTCACCTAGAAATTCATCCATGATGGCCAGGAGGGTCAAGATGAAGGGTGATGATGGGAATATCACTGCAAGAAAAATAAAGCTAGATCAGTAACAATAATCATATCTAACTAACTGAATCAGCTCATGGTAGCCCAATGATTAGATCTTGTTGCCTAGTTGAGTGGTGGGTTAATACTCTAATATCAGAATGATCAGTGTCTGGATAGGGTGTCCCATGTCTATTCTCGGGTAGGGAGGGCCTTTCTCGGTTGAGATTGTGTGGGGATACTTAGGGGTCCACGGTTGGGAGGTTAATCCCCTGACAATGCTTCTCCTCTCCACCAAATGCCAAGGCTTGCACAAGATAGAGACACGATTTGTGTTCAAATATCTTTTGGTAACGAGTATTTTACTTTATGAATTTGCAATTTCAAGTTGAAGATATAATAGATGGTTATTTTTGTTTAATCAGTTTTTCCCTTCAATGCTGAGAATTCAATTTTCCATTTCAATGCATTAGGAAATTAGTGAAATCAACTGATTTTTCAATTGAGCATGAAATGTAACTCTATGTATGAGATAGGCTTACTTGATGGTAGTTATAACTGTCCTTCCTTCATGGGAAGATAACTATGAATGTATTTTTTATTTACAATTAACTGTCATAATTATTTATGGGAAAAAGGGGGATGTTACAGTGGTTTTGTTGCCCTGATTGGTATTGGTTATTACGATATAGTGGTATAACTTTTTGTGCCCTAAGTGATATATGTGGACTAACTTGGGTTTTTTTAGATGTTGCCCTAGGTGGATTCCAGTTTCAGAATTTAGAGTATTGCAAACATAAAATCCTCAATTTAGTTTTATTTGATTTTCAATGTCTAACCACTCACTCTGGTTTAATACTCCTTCAATTGTTAGTTATGATATTTCAGTTAAACTGAATGTAACCATTAATCTCTTCATATGAACGTGTAAAATAATTGTAATAACTGCTTTCTCGTGCTCATGAACTTGAAAAGTAACTATCTTCAATGATATGATAGTTGTTAGCAAAGACTTGCGAAAAGGGGTTGTTGCACCAAACATGAAAGCATAGATGAGCATGACAACATCCTTCTTGTTCAGGCAAGGAGCTTCATCAAAGATTCTACCCTCCAAGGCTCTGATATCATGTTATGTTTTCAAGAGCCAGGATGACATTAATAGATAATAGGAAAATCAAAACACAAACTCTTGAAACTCAAAGATTTACCTTAGACCTGCTCTGATATCATGTTGGGTTTTCAAGAGCCTAAATTGCATAAATAAATAATAGGAAAATTAAAACACAAACTTTTGAGAGACAAAGATTTACCCTGGGAAAAACCTAACCACAGTTGAAATTGATTCTTTTATTCAAAAGTCAAAAGTTTTGCCCAAAGGTCTCAAGCTTGAACAAAGATGAAAAAAATTCAGGTATTATTAACTCTGTCAGAGTTTAAGCATAGGTTGCTTAGTTCCTATAATACAATCAATACACCAAGTATCTTACAAATACTAAATAAAATATTGGCATGATAAGAATGATCAAGCAGTGATCATACGCATAGTATCTAAACAAATATAGAATTCTGCTGAAGCACAGATACGATGATCAGATTCATATATGATTATCACAGTTGCAGTATATCCACCTCTTGAATATTACTGATGTAAAATACTCCTAACAATCACAACATATAATGACTTTTCTCTCTGCTGAAGTTGCAGTTTGGTTTTTCTAATACCAAAAATTGTCATTGCTCCAAATTGCAAGCCAACTAGACACAACATCAATTCGAAGAGTCAGCAACTGAGGAGTCATCACAGTTACCATAAATGAGTTGGTGACAGTTATGTTAAAGAGACATTAGAGTTTAACAATGTACGCGAACATGAAGAGAAACTCATACACAACACATTCGCCTGAGATAAATGCTATGTGACACTTGATCGTTGATGTAGAATATGTGAGTGCTGACGGTTATTTGACCATGAGATGAATAACAAAGGCATCCAAGCTGGCAGTGATGAGTCAGCTAGGATCCACGGTAGGCTAATGCAGAACAATGAAGAGAACAAAGTGATTGAACTTAAATAAAGGAACCAATTAAAGATATAACTATGATGAGCAAATCTGAACTAAGCATCAACGATGAAGACACCAGGTCTATTGCAAATAAGAGTAATATCTCCTGCAGCTACAAATATTAACAAATTCAAGATCAAGGGCCAAGATTAACCAATTAGAAACCCTAATTAGAGTTGCCACACTATCATCCAATTACATGAAGGCACCACCCTGTGGGTCAATAAGAAATTGAGACCCAATGAAAAAATATGTTCACTTGGCATAATATGATTGAATGTGCTTGGACATGTGTAATTGAAATTTTCTGATTGGTTAAGGACAAGTGCGTGCCACCTTAACATTCTTATCTCATAGACTTAATCAATTCTTTGCTGACGAGATACTCTCTTTGATTTTATTTAATATATATAGTATTTATATAATATTTATAATACTATACTTTATATTTTATTTATGAAAATATATGAATAAATTTAAAAAATAGTAAACATGAATACAATATTATAAAATTCTATATTTATATTATATGAAATGTCATACAGGAACCAAGTCATTTAACAATATTAAACTAATTGACAATATTATGGATATTATTTATGCTTTAAAAAAAAAAAAATTTGTATCAAGCGAATTTAATGGTGGATTCTTTTTCATTTTTTTTTGTTGCCAAACTTCATCTGATATTATTGTTGCCAAACACGAACTTGAACCTTGTGACATAGTCCACACACACACACACACACACACACCATTGTCCCCATGTCATCTCCCCAAAATGGGCTTCAGAATGCTTTCCAGAAAACACGTCCCATATTGTCCCATTGTCCCCATCCTTGAAACAGTTGTGAATATTTCAAATGGTAATGCTAGAGAATTTTTGATCAGGTGAGAAAGAGACCTGTCAGAACCAAATGAATCCTCTACTCGAGGATCTATCTTGTAAAACCTTTGTAAGAGAAAAATCAGTCTTCTGGTAGTTGGCTCAAGGATTTATCTTGTATTTGTATGGGAAAAATCAGTTTTATGTTAGTAGCAATACTACTCTTATCTATATTAGAAATAGCAATTTGCCAGGATAATAGGTTGCTGGGATGCAAGCTAGTCCTTGCTTCTTTAATGCCAATCTTAAATGTCTCAGCCCTCCCAACACACTATGAATGACAGAATCCTTCTTGCTTTCTCAATACAATTTTGTTTAAATGTTCTCATGTCCTAGGACCTAAACACATGCTTTCCTCTTCCTTTTGTAGTTGCTGAACTTTTTTCCAGCCCCTAGAAGAATTACTGTCTTTTTCTGGAAGTGAAATTAAGTTTGTACATTTTGAATTAGAGTTACACAGTCCAGGGCCACTCTCATGGCATGGATTTCTTTTGGGCACTACTGCATCTACAGATCCTTCTTAGACGCTAACAAAGTCACAAATCACTCATTTTACATTTTTCTTCCCTATTTTCAACCGCTCATTTGGCCCCTGTCTAACTCTAGATTTGAAGCTATTTTACACTTTAAAACTTCTCATGTCCATAAATGTTTTATTTCAATTTTATGATTCATCCAGATCACACCCATACTGATCACACCGCGCTTACTAGAGAGGCCTTTGGGCCTACAAAAGCTCTGTGAGATTTTAAGTGAGAATATCCTCTCACTTCCTCCATGGAGAGTAATAGTTTTTAATTGCTATCCACATGGTATGCTTGGAAACATACTCAATCTTTGTCTTCTGGGATGGTGGTGACTTTTTTCTTTGATGAGAGTCGAGCACTCCAAGGTATAGCTGTAGCATGTTGTCTTCTTCCAATTCCATGCCAATTAATATGGTTCTTGCCTTTGCCCAGTTTGTTTCAAAAGTCTCCACTTATCCTTTGATCATTCTTGTGGTCAATGGAATAGGGATTCTTTTAGATCAGTTATTTGAATTCTTCTGGAGTGCCTACCTTTGCCTTTTTTTCAGTGCAAAATTAACTACAAAGTTATGCCACCATACAAGAGCATGAGATTCAACTTTGAGTTATGCAAAGTTATTTCTTTGTAGTTTCTACCCTAAATGGAATTGGTTCTTTTGCTTTGACGGACTCACCTAAGAACTCCTGTCATATCTTCTCATCTATGCTAAATTTATGGCTAGAGACTTTACCAAATTACCTATTGAAGTTTGCCCACGTGCTATCTTCATATGCTCTCTTTTCCTGTGCTCTTTTTGTTGACCATTGTTGTTTTCCTGTTAAACCCTTCATGTGTAGTTGGCCTGAGTTTACACGTCCATGCAGTATAATTAAGATTTATTCTGAGTTCATTGTGTAGATCACTTCCAAATGAAACAAATATACACAATGAATCCAGAAGCAAATTTAATTTCCCTTAATGCTGTTTTCCAAATATGTTACCGGTGCATTTATCTCTACCATTTGTCTTTCTTCGATGTTGTATTTGTCATACACTCTTTCCAGAAATTCCACAAAGATCAACACAGCTTTGATAGCAAAATTGATTTGTAAATTCTCCAAAAGTAAAATTGAGAATCACAAATCATGCTAAACATACTGTGCCAGTTGTATTTTCAAATGATAGTATGAAGAGGAAATGTTTAATCAAATTATAATTAAATATGCTGCAAAACATGAACCTAGGCGAGTAAAGAATGGTTTTATAGTTGTGGCACTGGCAAATAACTGTCTACCTCTGTTGAAAGAAACACTTCACCAAGTAAAATAGGTTACTTGGATACAAGCTTCTTCTTTCTCCTGTAATGGGAATTTATATGGTCTCAACCAAAGTAACAAGAATCGGAATCGGATCGAAATCGGCAAGGCCGAATCAAATCGTGAATCGGCCATGAATCGGAATCGAATCGGCCATGAATCGGAAAATTTAAAAAACCCTTGAAATTTAGTGAGTAACTTATTTCACAAACCCTTTATCGCTGATTCGATTCACCGATTCACAAAAAATCGTTTGGCTTGAATCGAATCGCCGAATCGCGTGAATCGCATGAATCGCCGTGATTCTTGGAACTATGGTCTCAACATGTTGACCACATTATAAATAGCTGAATATTCTTTGCTTGATGTGAGCTTGCTTAAATCCTCCCATGCCTCAAGCACACACATTTCACCTCTTTTGATAGAATTGCTATAGAAGAATTTCCACATCTGCTAGAAGTAAAATGGTGTTTTTTCATTTCAAATTTCAAGTTACATTGTTGTGGGTCACTGCTGTGGCCATGGGCTTGCCCTGAAATTGGACAGTACTGCAGTCACACATCTGTCTTGGACATTTGTGCTGCTGTAGATTTGTCCTGGACACCAAGGTAGTCATTGACCACTATGTTTTATCCTCTGTCCATCTAGATTCTGATTCTATTTTCTGTGCACAAAATTTCATGTATATACATGTTTTAATAACAATTTCACAATCTGTATGGATCAACGTATGCTCTAAACAATGGGTTTTTTTATCATTAAAGGCTGATTGAAATCATACACTTATCTTTTTTCCCAATTTGTTTCTTTAGTACTCCTTAACAATTCACTCTTCTATCTGTTGATACCTTACTATATGAAGATGGTCTGTTTTTTCAAAAGATCTTTTCTTTGTAATCATTTCTTCTTATAAATGTAGTATTTTCTTTGTCTTACAAAACATGTAAGAACACAACAGCTAATTGTTTGAAATTTAAGTTAGGGGAAGACAAATTACAACATGGCTACCATGTATAATGATCTTTCTTATAGGATTTATTTTCATGTCACCTTTGCAGGAACCTCCAATCTTTGGCAAGAGGACAACTATTCATAAGAAGCGGTCTAGGTAGTTTTTCTTTCTTATTACCGAAATCTTAATTGTTAGTTTATTATGATGGCAAGTGATAGGCCATTCCCAGAATGCTGAAACCTAATTTATTGAAATCTATGTGCTAATGATGGATAATAGCAAGTATATATGGGTTTGAGAGTTATATGTGGTTTGGGGCTTTAACTGCTCGGTGTTCTCAATTGACGAAATGGTTGTTAACTTTGGCAATGTTTGTCATTGTTGTCAAAAAGAGAATAGTTTTGTGATTAATGCAGTTGATTGATGTAGTTATTGAACCATCAGTTGACAGATTCATCAATTTATTGAGCCACAGTTCAACTTATCATTATCAGTAACTTATCTCCAAGGGCAAAAATTTAAATATCGACAACTATCAGAGATGGGAACTTATTGGGAAAATATTCATAACTTAAACAATTGCATATATTTAATTGGAAATGCTCTTTTATTTTGCAAAATTCAATAAGGAGATGCATCTAACGAGTCAGTAAATGAGTAAACAAACCAAACAAGCTCAATTAGGTATATATAAATGCAAATTGGATACAAAATAACATCCTCAAGTGGAATGCTGATGGGTCATAGTCATAGTCTGATAGTCTGAACTTTAAAGCAAACTAACAGTAGAAAATTGTCTTTGTAAATAGTAACTGTAAAACTACAAGCAAATACTCATGTGAACTGTTAATTACAATATCAAAGTAGGCTACATCTTCCTCTTCCCCTTCCCATCAACTCAAGTAAAAAGTGTTGGAATGGGAGGAACTCTAGCCCTGGAAGACTGTTGTGGCTGTGGCAGGACCTCCATCCTGGACGTAGATTGTGTTGACATTGACAATGCCTCATCATCATCTATATCCTCCTCACTCTTTGCGCCCTCATCCTCCTGAAAGCCCTCATCAATGTCATCCTATTCCACTGGGAATCCACACTCCTCCATAGTCTGCCTCTCCAAATCACAGATCTCATTGTTTGTGAAAATGGAGGCTGCTCCTGTGATGTCCAACTGTAATAGGGATCTATGTCATTCAAATCAAGTGGACCAATTGCTGCTAATTCTACCTTTCTTATGAGCAACTTTATGTTATAATGCACACAAACAAGATCACTGAGGTGTCTATGTGCTAACTTGTTCCTCTTTTTCGTATGAATGGCCTCAAATAAGCTCTAGTTACGCTCACATCTGGATGAGCTACATGGCTGACATAAGATGCACAGGGCAAGTTGTTGATGTTAGTTTGTACCACTACATAAAATATAGCAATTGAATGCTTGATATGAAATATCAAACACTCAACCCTCTCTTGAAAAGTAAATACTCATGAAGAACATGAGAAACACTCTAAGGTTCGTTACACCTGTGGATACTAACTCAGTTATATTAATGTGATTTGCTGGTTAATCACGTAGGTGGGCTTACATTATTCATTCGAAGATAACTTGGTGGTACTTAGCTTTGCTTGACTTGTTCTTCTCTCCTTGATCTTTTTCACTTTCAACTACTCCTACCACTAATTTCTTAATGCTCTACTACTACTCCTATGATTGAAGAAATTAGCAAATGGACGGGGATCCTACCAAATGAAAGCTTGCTAGCGGTGCTACCTCCATTGGTGCAATGATTCTAAGGGATACTCTTAGGATTTTCACACTAACACCTATCTTCCAACCCAACTTGAAGTACAAGCGGAAAGATGAAATGCAAGTAGAACTTGGGAGTGATCGGACTAGATTATCACACAAGGCTTCCTAACAAGCCGCTAGGATGCTAGTGGCCTCGTATAAAGATCCCTATCAAACATTCACTAACATCATCATACAACTAGCCGTCTGCTTCTACTCTTAACAACATGAAATGAAATTCTACTTTAATTTGAGAGATGAGAAAAAACATGCAAATACACCAAAATGATCACGTATATCCACCATGCAAGCCACAACAATGAATAAAGAACAATTTTGATAGTATTTTGGAACGATTCTCTAGTATAACTCTTGTTTACAAATGAGAAAAAAATGGCCTTATATAGACTCTCAAATTGCAAGGAGGTTCACGTCTGGGCAAGCCACAGAGGCCAAGGCAAGATTACCCCAAGTGCATGGAGACCTCACCCTTTCAAGGTCAGGACATCAGGTACAAGCAAGTTCAAGTGGTGATGAGAAAGTTTTTAAGGACAAGCTCAAGCATCCAAGGATTCACCTCATCTCAAAGATTAAATAAATTTATAAGATAAAGTTGATGAGGTGGCAATTTCATGTGCATGCAATCAAATCATGCCAAGTGTCATATGTTCTCATTGGCTGACAAATTATTTTAATTTTCTCATTGTCCCACAAAGTTTGTGCCCTCATGTAATTGGTTAAATGATGGTAACCCTAATTAGGGTTTGTAAGGTTTAATCTTGGCCCTTGATTTTGCCTCTTAATCTTGGCCACTTGTCAGATGTTGTGAGGTTTTCAGACCATTGCCCAAAAATTTTTGGGGACCCACTTTTTCGGGCAAGCCTTGGCAATATTTGCGGGTGTTGGGAATTTTTCGGTTGCCTTAGCAAAATTTGGAGTTGTCTAGAGGTTTTTTGAATTGATGATTTTACACCTTGGACGCCTTCGGGCCAGGAGAGGGATTTGATTTGATTTCACTCGGTGCAAAACTTGATTTTTTCGGAACATGTAATTTTATCCTTAGGCCAAACAAAATTCAACAACAACATGATGGTTAAAATGATATCTAGCAAGATAAAATTGCAAATTTTGGACTTAGATGGATTTTTGAAAATTTGAAAAAATTGTATAAGATTGAGCATTTTCAAAATGAATTGGTTAGATTTAGTCGTTTTGGAAAATCTTGAATTTTTTCAAGGAAAAGAAATTTTGATGGTGAAATTGAATTTAGAGTTTGAGTTTCGATTGTTAGGAAAGAGGATTTATTTTGTTAAAAAACTGAAATTGTATTCCAAAGTTGAAATTGGATTAAATTGCAAAATCTCATTAATTTGGTTGAAATTTTGCTTAGAGGATTTTAGAAATGTTAAAGGAAATTGGTAATTTGGAATTCGAAATTGATTTTGGCTTACTAGATTCGATTTTAATGATATTTTAATTGCCAAAATGTTGTCAAATGAAAATTTTGACATCTCCTAGGCTTACCTTATTTCTATTTTGCAATTCTGGATCAAACTAGCAATTAAAAGGGCCAATTTCACTATGGGGCTTAGTTATTTTCCCGTTTTATTTAAAAATGGGCCATCTTTTGAGGTCTAACTTAATTTTGTTTCCCTCTGGGTAGGTCGGCCGACTCTGGAGATCAACAAGAGGATATAAGAAGGGGCTTCCCTCCTTTTGTTTCCTCATTCATTCTTTCAACCTCCTCTTGCTTGGTTAAATGATTTTCTTCCAAAGGGGCGAATTTGTCTTTGGCAGCGATTTTTCCTCTAGCTATGGCGATTTTATTTGGTGAAGAGGAAAAGCGATTTGGGATCTGATTTTTTTGCAATTGTGGGCGAATTTAGGAGGTTGAAATTCTGATTTAGGGCAGACTTTTTTGCCCTAGGGCAACGATTTTCCTTCAAATTGGGCGATTTTGGCAAGGAGGTAGAAATTTGATGAAAGGGGCAGATTTTTGCGAGTAATTCATATGCTAGGGCATCATATTTTGAAGGACTGAAATTTTTGAGATCATATTCTGAATTTGAGGAGGCCCGATTATTGGTAGAAGGAAGATTTAAGGTAAGATTTTTGTTTATCTTTTGAGGTGAAGGTTGGTTTTAAAGGCGGACTTTATTCCTTGTTCTTGCTTGGTTCATTTCCCTTATCTTCTTCTTGTACTACTTATCCACCACTTCATTATTTCCATTGATAGGTTGAAGTTGTAAGTGTAGATTTCATGATAGGACACTTGGAGAGGCAGAAATAAGCTAGACCACCCTAGGATTGAAGTTGTGAGATATAAGTGTAGTCCATCCTAAGGTAACGAAGAGGCAGAAATAAGTGGTAGTCCTACCCCTAGGATTGAAGTTTGGAGATTGATAGGTGTAGAGATAGGATTTGGAGAGGCAGAAATAAGCTAGATTGCATCAATAGAAAAAAATTTGGAGTTTGATAAGTGTAATCCATATCATTTAGAGCGAAGGGGCAGAATAAGTGTTTAGGATGGTGGATGTTAGTACAAGCAAGAATCTAAAGGGAACTAATACCTAAAAAGACAAGGAAGACATGATGCCTAAGACCACCTTCTTTTCGAAAGTGAGGCGAATAAGTGATACCAATATCGGCACGGTAAACATGGTATAATTGAAGGATAGATTGAAGGAAGGACAATCCCCCATGGCGAAGAAGATCTACAAGAGTGGAATTGTACATGTGACGCCTTTCCCTCCTACCTTGCCTTGTCCGGAATTGGTTATGGAGTGTGCATCCCGGTTTGATATTGTGACCGAGTCCATCATTTTTGATGAAGGGAAGAGAGTGTTGGCTAACATCAGTGGACAAGTGGTTGAAGAAGTATTCAATATTCCCCAGCATAAAAGCGTAACAATAGTAATGATGGATCAAACAACCAAGTTCTCTCAGGATAATTAGGAGGCCTACTTCATTCATCTAAAGCAGAATTGGTTACACGAGGGCAAGAAGGGAGTTACCGAGTCGTCAAAGCTCACCAAGTCAAATTTCAAATCAGAGTATGGCGACCTTATTGTGCTTCTCAGTCGAATCATGGGCGTGGCTCAAGGTATGCAATTCGAGAATTGGATGTATTATTTTATTGATGAAATTGAAAATGGAAAGAGAAAATTTGATTGGGCTAGAATTACAAGTGAAAATTTAGAGTTGCAACTAAGGATAATACAAATTCAAAAGCAATTCTACATAGGATCCCATCTTTTCTATCTAATTGCGAGATTATATGAAAATCCTGGACTTCAGGCTTTAGGAGTGATTGATAATGGGCTGGGGCAATGTTTGGTGCATGAGTGCTATCCATAGCTTCATTTGCACAACACCAAAGATTATAAGATGTTTTATGATGCCTATTCCATGAAGATGGTAAGGATATTACAAGGGACAACTGCTAGGAGGCTCTCATCGGAAGTGGAAGCAAAAGTTAAGAAGTATGGGAGTTGGTTCATCCAATTTCCGCAATTCACATATATTAGAGTAGCAGGGAGTATAGTTTGTCCCAAGAGACTTCCGAGGTACCCACCTGACAAGATAGTTTTGATGGAGTTGGCGAGGCAACTTGAGCATTATGACAAGATGATGAAACTTAAAGGTGAGACAGATTACCTTCTCATTTGGAATAAGCAATGATACTTGCCCCAATCTTGTCGCCTTTGCAACTGTGGAGAAGGAGTTAGAATGGTATCATCTAGGATGGTATAGAGCAAGACAAGTATTCAATCCTAATGGTCTTATCAAGGCATCTCACGAAAACATATTCAAACATGTTCCTACTATAGAAGATTTTTGGGCCAATGCACATGATGACTTTCATGTGAGGAAGCTAGCTTTCTCAAGATTGTCAGTGGGCATGATGAGGGCAATTAGATGGAGAGGCTTTTTGATATTCCCGATTAGCTGGAAGATGATGAAAACGTGCTAAGAGAAGATTATGATATAGTGGATGGAACAAAATTGGGTCTAGTGGATTGGGATGATCATCAGGATCCTTCCTTAGAGGCAGTTACAAGGACAATTGATCTACACACTGAGTCATGGTACAATGAGAAGTTAAGGCAATCACAAAGTTAGAAGGTATGCCTTATGAGAAGATGAAACCGGAAGAAGGTCTAGTGGAGTCAATTAGACAGAAAGGTAGGGGCAGTAGCCAACAACAAAGAGTAGTTAAGAGCAAGAAGAGAAATTTGGAGGTTGAAAAAAGTAAAGAACATCAGGAGCCTCCAGCAAAGAGACAAAGTGCAACGCTGTCAAGGGAGAGCATAATTGAGGCTAGGAGCCAAGAGGTTAATACAAGTGGACAAAGGGTCTCGGTAGAGGTGAACTCTAATTCAAAATCTAGTGGTTACAGTGATAGTACCGAATACTCTCCTCTCTCGGAGAACCACCATGGAAATGGTATGACAATCACTAGTGAAGAAGAGGATAGGCCAATTGATATTGAGTAAATAAGCTAGGCGCCTGGGGTCATTGATGACGCTTTGCTAGTCAAACCAAATCCAGATTTGGGGAGATGCATTGCACCGCTATGGTTAAGGCAAATGCTTATGCCAAGAGGTGAGGTGGTGACTGTTCGACCAGTTGAAGATATTCAAGGGTTAGTGGAAAAGGAAGATAGTGAGAAACATAAACAAATTGCAAAAACGATGGCAAAGGTAATTAGGAGTGATGATGAGGGTCATCGAAAAGTTCAGATTGCTATACCAAAGGTTAGCAAGGTAGTGGATGAGATTGTAGCCTAGGAGTATGAGATAGTAGAGCATAACTTCGGAAGAATCATAGATGACATGGAGTGTGAGGAGATCCAGGAAGACATTGTTTCAATTAGAGAAAGGTTGGGGAAGGCAAACGAAAGGATTGTAAGGTTGGAGGCCAAAAACAAGTATTGGAGAGATTGCCAGCGTATCCAATAGTTGCATCAGGCAACCCTTCTGCAAGATAGCAAGAGCAACATAGAAGAGATATTGGCTCAAGTTGCACGAAATCAAAGATTGGATCAGTGATATGATTCAAGATGGGCGAAATTTCTTCCCTTCCTTTATCTCGACATTGAAGTCATTGGTGGCTATTAGAAACAAATTCAGAACATTTGAAGGGGAGTGGAAGGATCTTCTTCCAGTCAAGGACTTAGCCATTCCTAGGCTACTAGCATCTATTGGACTACTGGAGAGATATTTGGAGAGAACCAAGTTGGTGGATGACGGAGGAATGAGTACAGTGGAGTGTTGGTATGTTGCCTTGACCATTAAATTAAGGATACTTGAAGAGATACAGAATGAGATTGCACAACACAGCCTAGGCGTTGACACTTCCATTTCAACCATGATGAGCGATGTTGGGGCTGCACTTGATTTTGAAGATATCAAAGAGGAGAACATCAATGAGACAGAGTTTGGATCAAAGATTGGATGAGTCGGGGAAGGTTGTCATCAGGAAGAAGCATTTGGGCACCCTTGCCTCCCTCAATGCCTTTGTCGGATATGCGAAAGAATGTGAGAAGGATCATGAGAAGACACTACAAGTAGCAAGCAACATGATGAATTCAGCTCAGCTCAAGATGAAGCACACACCTTGCCCTCCCATGAAGGAAGTCAACGACAGGCTAGCCAAGTTCATTGCCTTGGCTAAAAAGATGAAAGAAAAGGGTAGAATTATATTAGAGGATCATTTTATGTAAGCCCAAGTGGCAAATTCTCCTTCTTTTTAGGTAGGATAGGTATCTGATTCTGATTGGCTACCATTTTGGTGGCTTCTCATTGGTTGCTACTTTTCCTTTTTTATTGGTCCATTGATGAGGTGGCATCTTCTCATTGGCCAATGGGGTGACAACCCTAGTTAGGGTTTCTGGGATTTAATCTGGATCATTGATTTTGCCTCTTAATCTCTATTGTTGGTTGTATTTTTGACCCCTATATAAGGCCATTTGCCCTCATTTGTAAAGGGTTGAAGAAATTGTTTGTTAAGATAATACCAAAATTGCTTCTCTTATCATTGTTGTCTTGCATGGTGATTAAAAACACTTGGTGCTATTGCATGGTTTCTACTTCCAATAGTTAGAGTCAAATTCCATTGAAGTTGTTAAAGTTGATTTCATTTCAAGAAAGTTGTTAAGCAAGAGTAAGAATAGATGGATAGTTGTATGGTGATATTAGTGGATGTTTGATAGGGATCCATAAACTAGGCCACTAGCATCCTAGCAGCTTGTTAGGAAGCCTTGCGTGGTAATCTGGTCTTTTTTTTCCTCGAACCATTGCATCTATGAAGGTAGCGTCGTTTGTAAGCTTTCATCAAATTTGATCCCCGTCCATTTGCTAATTTTTCCATTCATAGGAGTAGAAGTAAAGCAGTGAGTAGTGTAGTAGTTGGAATTCATTCTTGGAACAAGTTAGAAAATTCGAGCATTGTTGGTGGACGTACTCTCCATCATCACCATCAACATCATTTGGCACCAGTGTACGTTACAAAGCTAGACTTCATCATCATCACAGCAAAAGTTGGATATCCTTGAAAGAGCAACGTAAGCCCGCCTATGTGATTAACCAGCAAATCACATTAATATAACTGAGTTAGTATCCATAGGTGTAATGAACCTTGGAGTTTTTCTCATGTTCTTCATGAGTATTTACTTTTCAAGAAAGGGTTGAGTGTTTGATATTTCATAACAAGCATTCAATTGCTATATTTTATGTAGTGGTACAAAACTGACATCAACAGAAGTTTTTGCAGATTAAGAACATTTCCACTTCAATTTCGCTACCTAGCATTTGCAAGATAAATAGTAAAGTGTTAGAAAACAAGGTGAAAACATATTTTAGTAACTTAGTTTCTATCTACTTATCATGCATGCGAAACACACCAAAATTCCCAAATATTGTACCTAGGGTTTAAATGTTCCTTCCTCTTCTTGCCAAGTCTGAGGAGATCAACTTTTTAGTTGCATTCTAATACACTTCCATCTCAGGCACAATGAGATCTCTCACCTCAACATCAGCTACCATTCTTTGCATGCAATCAATGAAGCCCTCCATGACCTCTTTGTTGGGATCTACGTAGCATGGAGAGAAGTGAAAACAAGGGTTGAGGAAATACCCCGCTGAATAGATGGGTTGGTGGAGCTGATTGTTCCACCTCATATCAATAATTTCCCATATGGGGTCAAATTTGAGGCTGGCCCCCTTATAGTAATTTTTTACAAACTCTTTGGCCCTATCCGTGGCCTCATAAAGATACCCCAGTTGGGTTTCCTCCCCATATACCAAGCGGAGAACTTTAACCAAGGACTCTGTCATTTGCAATTGAAAAGTAGAAAACGATTATCATTAATCAGAGACTAGAGTTAGAAATTAATAATGAAAGACTTGATTATTGAATACAACAAAATTTGATATTAAATATTTGAAGCTTCCAAGTTACCTTCTCAATTTTTGTGGCACCACCGAGGAAGTGTTTGTCAAAGATGATGTATGCAACACTCTTTCCATTAGGCTTCTTTGAATAGCTTGGGTTTAGTCACTTTGGACTCGCAATCAATTGCTTCAAAGGATTCAAAGAGCTAATAACACTTTGCAACATTAAGAAAATCGTTGCAAACGTTGTGGCAGCAAGTCTAATCAACTCCTTCTCATGGGTAAAATCTATGATTAAGCGGAGAACCCAAGGGTGATTTTAGATGTATTTTGTTATCTTTCTTGCATCCTCTACAATTGGTCTCACCGAATCCAATTTTCCTATATCCTCCAAAAGAAGGTCAAGAACATCCATTGCACAAGGAGACCAATAAAGTGCGCTATACTTATCTTGAAGGATCCTATCCGCTGCCATATATGTTTTTGCATTGTCAATTATTATTTACACTGCATTAGCAACCCCCTCCTTCATCTAACATTAGAGCCAAAGTTCTAGCTATCTTTATCTTATTCGAGGTATCCAAGGAGTTTAGAAAGGCCATTTGATCCTTGCAAGAAACGAAAAAATTGATGATGGTATTGTTTCTTCCATCTGTCCATCCATCTGAAAGTATGGTGCAGCCAAACTATTTCCATTGTAATCTTTGATCATCGACCACATCTTTGAGCAACCTACAAGCATGAAATTAAGTACACAACTTTGATTTAAAAAAACATATATTAAACAAAAAAAAGTAAAATATAAAACTGTAAAACAATTAAAAAATAAAATAAGCGAACTAACCTCCCTCCTAAATACTTAGGAATAGGCATCTTGTAGCCTTTTCTTACCACAATAATTGTTGTCACAAAATTCAGCCAATATGGACTAGCTGCACTATTGAATGGGATGTTGTTGAAAAACCAAAAGTCCGCACATTGAATGTCAACTTGCCGAAGCATATCGCTGTTCCACACAGTACCCTCTTGTGATGGTTGTGCTCCACGAGTGTTTCTGTGCACAAAAGAGCCATCTAAGGAAGATATGTGTCACGGTGTTCTACTAGAACCAGCAGAAGTGGAAGCCATGGGAATGGTAGATTTGTGGATCCGCGAGCCACATTGTGAGCCCACTATGCTCTTAAGTGCTTATTCTTCTTCTTCCTAAGGGTTTGTTGTATACCTAATCACAATCCACATTATTTCATTATTAAATGAATCAACGATCATTGTTTTATCAAAATCTAGATTCTAAACAAATGATGGTGATTGTAAAACACTAAATGATTGTAACAAATGAATTTTCACAACCAAATTAAAACACCTATTTAACTGATTTCATTTCACATGACAATGGCTTCCATTAACTAAATTTAACTAGGATAAAGAAACTGATTTCTATTTTAACTGTAATTCATATTCAGCTGATATAATGGAATAAATAAATGAATACATTGCTAACATTTTAACCATTGCTAACTGAAAACATGTTCAGCTGAAAATAAAGCAATGACTATTTCTATATCAACTAATACATGCATTTAATTTATGCTACTAGAAAACTAAATTATCTATGGATTTAAAGGGTAAGAGTGCAAAAAGATTTCAATTTAAGTTCGTAAACCTGATCTCCACTACTTGACTTGACAATAGATCTCATTATTAGGACATGCATGAGCTATTATGTGTTTTCATTACATAGTTATCTGGTTTCATTCTTGGTTCTTGTGGGTTATCTTCACCTCTTCACCATTCATGGCTTCTTTGTTGATGAATCCTAGGTGCTTGAGAGATTATATCCATTCTATTTTATTTACACCTCTTCACCTTTCATGCTTCTTTGCCGGTGAATTCCTCGGTGTTTGAGCATTATGATATTATTTACATATCTGCAAATTGTTTGGAAAAATGGTGATAACATAGGCATGAATATTGATTCATGAAATTCATTAAAGTTTTACATCTTTCGAATCCATAATTGAAAACAATCTCAAGGCTACTTGATAGAAAAATTAGAAGGGAAGATGTTAATCCCTATGAAGTTTTGACAAAGGGTGGAAGTTACATTTTTATATTACACATTCTACTCAGACTAGTGTTTAAATCATTCAGCAGCAACAATATCAAATAATGGTAGACGTACCAAACGAAGCACTATCTTCTTGGTCTAATATTTAGAAAAGAAAGAAAAGATATCCGACTAAAATCGGATTGGACTTAGCAAGAATCACATGACTTGCAACAAGATGATTTCTTCCTCTCGTGGCCGGAATTTAATGATCACCCACGGTATATCCTTTGCTCTGTACTCTTTTCATTGATGGATTTAAGGGAGAAAGGAATAAATCGGAATTAGAACTTCTAAATCAATATTGTTCTGAGAACATTATCACTTGGCTTGTTAAGATGTTGTAGCAGATGGAAGAAGAGGTCGAGGCAATGCAAAAAGAAAGGAAAGTTAAGGAGAATGCAGAAGGGAAAGAAGGAATTTGTTTCCAAATCGAATCAAGGTGTTCTTTTTAATGGTCAGCCGTGACCTTATGGCTACCATCGGTTATCAAGAAGACTATTCAGATCCTTAATAAATTTGAATTAAAAAATGAGAGAAACAAAGAGGAAAAATAATTAAAAAGTTGAAGAGTTTAAGTGTTATTTTATTATTATTATATGCTCTTATGTACGTTCATATATGTATATTGATGAGGTGACATCATTAGATTATATAATTATAATTTATTGGTGTCACTTCATTTATATATATATATGTGTGTGTGTGTTCATATTTAAGGGTTTATTATAGTGATAAAATAAGGAGATTTAATATTAATTCCAAAGAATGAATTACATTTTATTTTAGATTACTTCATATTTTTATTATGTTGTTTTCCTAATAGCTCATGCGTGTCCATAATGTAACCTGTAGTCAAGTCTTCATATCCTTTCCAAGGAAGTCTTAGGTCATACCTGCTGATCTTGATGACTGAACTGAACAATCATCCCATTCCGATGATCCCGTTTAGCAATGCTTCCCCCCTCTTCAGTCTTCTCCTGCAATCACCCAATCAAAACATTCTCGCCCACACATTAATTCAAAATATATTGATCGTTAATTCAAATCAAGAGATTGTTAATCATCTAATGATAGTTATAGAGTACTGGTTATTTCATCAATGTCTATAATAACTAACTCATTTCACATGATCATGAAAGAAATAATTCATCATCAGTTGGTACAACGTTTATAATTAACTAACTCATTTCATATGATCAAGAAAATAAATAATTTGTTAACAGTTGATACAACGTATATAATTAACTAACTTGTTTCACATGATCAGGAAAAATAATTCGTTACACCAACAGTTATGATCAATCTAAAAATTAGGGCAAAATTAGGGATGTAACAATGATTCTTAGAAAGGAGACAGAGTGAGTCTTGAGGTACCTTTTGATTCAGCAATGATTGTCCTCGTGACCAATTTTGTCCTTTCCTTCTGCAATTTTCTCTCTTCTTGGGCACATAGCAAGGCATTCATCTCCCTTTATTTCAAGCATGGTGTTGTCACAAACCCTTGTGTCATGCTTTGTGATCCCTCCAAGGTGATATTTCAAACGAGATATGCCTCTACTAATATTCTTTTTGCGTTTTATACATATCATTGTATTATAGTCTGGTCCTTCTAAAACATGTTTCCATGCCTTCTCTCACGCCCCTCTTGGGCGCGTTCCTACATATCCTAATGGACATGCATCTACTGGGGCATTGACAGACTTAGTCGTAGAGGCACCCGTATTTTCCATTTTGATGAAGAATCAATCTACATGTCACATACAAAATGAGGGCACAAATGTAGAAATTCAATAAAGAAATTTAGAAACAAACTAAGTTAGTTTAAAACTTTAGATAAGTTTAAATATAACTGAAACTTGAAAGAAGAAAAAACAAAAAAAAGTGTTCGGGTATGAATTTTATGAAAACTTGCTAAAAATTGCTTAAAATTGGTGTTAGATCTTACTCATTACTTCTAAAAGGAGTTAGAGTAGATTGGGAATGGTTTGTATAAACTTGGATGCATTTAATACAAGACAAAACCATTTTCAAACAAAAGAGAAATAATTTTGAAAACTTACTCGTGAATCTGAATTTTCTTGAAAAATCTCTTCTATCCCGCTCCAGATCCACAACAAATCGATCTAGATGGCTGCAAATGATGGCCTTCCTCCTCCCAAACCTTTTTACCCTCTCCAAAACTCAACTAACATTGTTTGCCCCTTTGCTGGGCTGTCACAGTTTATGCAACCTGCGGGCACGAGAAAGTAAACATTTATTGCCGATATTTTGGCGATTATCGATGATAACCTAGCAGTTTTTCAACTTATTGTTATAAGTTGATATATCAGCGACTTTTCAGTGATAAGGCAATCTATGGATTGAACCATCATTGAACAAAGTAGGAACATACATTACATGCTTTGTGTGCATTTATATTGTGAAGTTGAGAGTTACCCATAACAACTTAAGGAAAATGGCAATAACAGTAACAATGTAAATGGTAGCTATGACAGAAAATATTATTAGCATGGTTTAGTCAGAGTTCGTCATCAAGATTAAAATCATACTCTGTGATCAGACATTCCACGGAATGCCATGAGTTGTTTTTGAAGGAATATGACATTGGATTTAATTTTTGTCACTTTAATGCCAGGAACATATTTCAATAACATGATGAAAGTAGAAAAGCTTTAATTGTGCCGTGAGCCAGTTAGGCTGAACTAAAATATTATTACATTGGTTATTGATCTTAATAATCAATGATTTTTAATGTTATGGCTAAGACAAGTTAGAATGACTTTACGATTTCAGAAGTAAAATTGATTAGCTATACATGGTGAGTCATCATATGTTTAATACTATGAAAGCAGGAGAATAGAACAGGTTCTGTCAATATCAAGTAAATCTGAAATGGGAAGGACAATTTGATTTATTTTCAAACCATAATCAAAGGTCTCAAACTGATATTCACTGGAGAATATTAAGAACAAAGCTTTTCAGCACTTAATAACAAAAAGACAGTATCATGTTATGTAAAGAAGACACAACGACATGGCTGAAGGGGTATTTTATTGAAGTTTTATACGTTAAAATCATTTTTGAGCACATAACCATGTAATGTGGAGGTTTCTTTGTTTATTTTAGTTAAGAATGTATTTACAAAAAATATTAAATACAGTTATCATCTGCATTTCTAAAATGCAATCCAACCATTATAATAAAATGTAGTTATTTTAGCTCTTGCATATAGAGGAGGTGTGCTGCATAGTTGGAAGAAAAGAAAAAGAGGTGTCCAGCCAAAAATGACAATGAAGACGCTATAGAGAAGAAAACTAATTGTAGAAATTGAAGTGATCTGATTTGGATAAAGAAATGCATATAATTTAGAGAGAGATCGGTTATTAGAGTGAGGTTGGGGATTCGTTCACAAAAAGGAAAGATATCAGTTTTATGTGCAACTGATTTGAATAAGAGAATACAGTGTTTTAATTAAAAATGTTTAGACTTGTCGGTTAAAATAAGAGAAAGAAAATCTTATTGTGTAATGATTTAAAGATCCAGAGAAGGCTTTTGATTAAAGAACTTTAGAAGGGGGGTTGTTTGCTAAGACCGATAATCTAATTGATGTGCACAGGTATTGAAGTTCTTATTTTCACATTCACTTTATTAATTCAACTTTATCTTTTACTGAGATCTGTAAATGTTTCATTAAAGATCTGATTGGTACAATGAAGCTTCTGTTCTTGAGATTTGAAATGTTTTAACATAAGCCTTAAACAAAAGTTAAAACCCTAATCTACATTGTTGAATTGGTTAAAGCAGTGTTTGTTGATCAAGAGAATGGTTCCTGTGCATTCAAATAAGTAGTGTTATAAATGTTGATGGAATGGAATTGTGCAAAGACAAGGATGGTTTGCAAAGAAAAGTTCGAATAATTGATTATTTCATACAGATGATATTATACACATCAGAATTCCAGTGACTTATTGGTAGAAGTATATATGATGAAGATTTAACTATTAAAAGAGTAGTGCTGGTACAGGTCAAATAATATGAGCAAGGATGGCAGTGAAATATCATGTGTTAGACTTATGACAACTTATTTAAAGAAAGAAAACTGCTGACCTTGAGATTAATGTCTTTCATTGTAAGTAATATTTTATATGTTGAGGTTGTAGATTTGACTTGTAAACATGTTTTATCTTTAACTAATACAGACAAAGGACTGTTGGTGCATGAGAAAATGAAGTTGTGTGATAAGGTTTTGTTTGCAGGGTTGTTAGAGAGAATAGATCAATAATGAAGTTGTGTTGTCTAACAAGAGGCTAATGTTATATTTACAAATATGTTTGACAAACTATGTGTCAATGGACATTGTGACAGAACTTTGTATGTTGACTTGAATGACCTGAGTTTGAACAAATATCTGGTTATGGAAGCTATATGTGCAGGATATTATTAGTGAGATAACAGACTTATTGAAAATTGAATATGCAGATATAATCGTGAAATGGTACTTTGGCATGTTTGTCATTGTTGCTACAGGAAAGAGAGAGCATGACTGGTTTGATTATCTTTCTTGACATGAAGATTGCACAGGCTAAACAGTAACTGGTTTGTGTAAAGAGTGGTTATCACAGATTTGAAATTGTTGATGTTTATTCTTGAAGAGAGTTTGCTACAAGAACTTTGTTTGCTACAGAAACTTTGAAGATGAAATATGCAAGAGTTTTTGATATGTGTTTTGTGAATCAAAGTTGTATTCAATGTTTCTCATTATGAAAAAGAAATCCACTGATTAAATTATTCTCTCTTGTGGATTGAATTAGGTGCTTCAGAATTGTAAGGGATGGGTGTTCCTTGAAGTGGGTGCTTCTAAAGTAAGAAGGGTGTTGGTGCTCCTTGGAATTGGTGTTCCTAAAATGTAACGAGGGTTGGTGCTCTAAACAATTTCCCAGAAGGTGTAATAAAAGGTTTTGAAAACTATAAACAAGGTGTCTATGATCCAATTATTACGATAATAGATAGTGTCTATTATTATCTAATGGTTATCTATTTGTAATTTATTGTAAATATTAGAATGTTTCTAATATTTAGTTAGTTGTTAGTTATTTGTTAGCTAGAATATAATGTTTCTATTCTTTATGATCGTTTCCCAAGGAAACATTGTTTATTCAATAATATATATATATATATATATTGATCTATTGATCACTGTTAATAAAAAACAATTATTTTACCAATTACTTTGTCATATGGTATCAGAGGCATGGTACCTTTTTTGACAAATTTTTCAAATAAAAAATCGACTGAATTTTCAGTGTTTTTTGAAACATTTCAGTTTGTTGAAATTTACTTGTTTTTTTCTGAAATTTTTGTGGCATTTGCCTCTAAAAAAAAGAGTGTTGTTTATCATAGGAGTAAGTTTTGGGCGGTTGTGTTTTGTAACCCGCACGACTTTGTCTGCAAAATTGAGCGGCCTTGCTTGCCTGCGCTTTTTCTCTGCAAGATCACAACCTATTTTAGCTCTGTTGAGCGGTATTCAGTCCTTGTTATTCGGCCCCGTTCAGCCATGCTTATTTACAGAAGGGTTTTTTTGCTCTTTTTTTTATAGATGTGAAAATGGTTTTTTGCCATTTTTTCTGAACAAAAAGTGGTCATTCTTCATTGCTATGGCGATGTCTAGGGTTTCTCAAACCGTTAGTAACAAATCCGTGGCCAGCAATTGCATTTTTTCTTGCAAATTTGCCATTATTTTGGAGTTCTTTTGTAGTTAGGATTGCTTTTGTTCAAAACCTTAATTTTCTGTAGCGGAGCAATTTTTTTTCTTATAAATTCTTAATGGGTTTTTTGAGAGCTCAACTGGGTTGTTGTTCATTTTCTTAGGTACCCCACTTTTCAAATTAGTGGATCAGAATCCAACATATTCTTTTTGGGTTTTTTGAGCTCTTTTTTGGGTACCTCTTCATTTTTTCTGGGTCTTTCGATTTTTTTCTTTTGATTTTTTCCTCGAAATATGTGCCTTTAGATTTTCACTTTTTAATTGAAAAATGTGCCATGGCATCTCTGACAAATATTCTTGCTCAAGGAAAATCAAAAGTTCAATGGTCAAAATTATGGCACATGGAAGCAACCAATGTACATTCTTTGAATATTAGACTACTGATTAGATTGTTCTAGGCAGAGTTCAAAATCTTGTTCTCTGCCACTTATCGACGAGGCAAAAAAAGTTTTCTCAGCAAATGTCAGAGATAAATTGATGACTTCTCAGGGAAATATTGGGAATTTAAAAAATGACTTAAGTTTAATTAAAAATGCATTAAAAAAAAATTCAATAAGTAAATGCATGTAATGAGTTAGAAAATGAGTAAACAAACCAAACAAGCTGATCTAGATATACATAAGTGCACTAAGCAACAAAATCACATTTGCATGTCGAATGCTGATGTAGTGAGAGACTTTGAACTTTGAAGCAAACTACAAATACGAAATTGTCTTTGTAAAAAGATAAGCAAATGCAAATGTCAAGTTCAATATGAAACTAATCTACATCTTCCTCTTCCCCCTCCCAGTAGTTCTAGTAAAAACTATGGGAGCGGGAGGGGGTCTAGCGGCTCTAGCCATAGCAATTGTTTGTGGTGGTGGTGGTGGTGGCCTTGACAATGACTCCTCATCCTCATCTTCATTGTCATTGTACCCACTGTCAGTGTCCTCACTCTCATTGCCCCCCTCTTGAATGTTGTCTAGTCCTATTGCAATACCGTTCTCCATAGCCTGCCTCTCCAAATAATATATGTCATCCTCTGTGTACAATGAAGGCTGCTCTTGTACTATCCAATCACCAAAAGGATCTATGTCATCCAGATCAAGTGGATCAATTGGTGATGATTCTACCTTTCTTATGTGCAACTTAATGTTATATTGCATAAAGACAAGGTCATTTAGGTGTTTCTATGCCAACTTGTTCCTCTTTTTTGTGTGAATGGAGTCAATTAAACTCCAATTACGCTCACAACTAGATGAGCTACATGGCTGACATAAGATGTGTAGAGCACATTTTTGCAGATTTTGGACATTTCCACCCCAATTTCGCCACCAAGAATTTGCAAGATAAATATTGAAGAGTTAGAACGCAAGGTGAGGATAATTTTTTGTAGCTTAGTATTTATCTACTTATCATGCATGTAAAGATTCCATATTCCAAATATTGTACCTGGGGTTTGAGTGTGTGTGCTTCTCTTTTCCAAGGCTAAAGAGAATAGTTTGCTTGTTGCATTTTGATACACTTCCATCTCGGTCACAATGAGGTCTCTCACCACAATGTCAAATACCATCCTTTGCATGCATTCACTGAAGCCCTCCATGACCTCTCCATTGGGATCCGTGCATGATGGAGAAAAAAAACTAACAATGGTTGAGAAAATACCCCATTGAAGGGGTTGGTGGAGCTGATTGCTCCACCTCCTATCAATCAAATCCCATATGGGTTGAAATTTTAGGCTGTCCCCCCTGTATTTATTTCTTACAGCCTCTTTGGCCCTATCCATGGCCTCATAAAGGGACCCCATTGGGGTTTGTTCTCCATCTACCAAGCAGAGAACTCTAACCAAGGGCTTCACTAGCTACAATTGAAACGCATAAAACAATTATTAATTAGAGAGTAGGGTTATAAATTAATATTGAAAGACTTGATTAATAAGTGCAAAGAAATTAAATATTCAACTTTTTAAGCTTTCCACTATTTCTGTAGCTTGATCAAAAAATTGGATGTTAAAGATAATGCGTGGAACACCTTGCCCATCGACCTTTGAATAACTTGACTCTAGCCATTTTTGACACACAAACATCTGCCTCAAAGGATTCATACGAAGAACACTTTGCAAGGTTAAAAATATCGTTGCAAATCTTTTGACTGCAAGAGTAACCAACTCCTTGTCTTTGGTGAAGTCTCTCATTGAGCAAAGGAACTGTTGATTGACCCACAAATAATAGAACAAAATACCGAAATATCTTATCCTCTCTTGAATAAAGTCTCATGTATGTTAAGATTGCTACAAGATCATACGATGACTTCAAGATTCCTTCAACGTTAGCTCATGGCTGTGGATAAGCTTGGTGGTTGATGTGATTTGCTGATGATCACAAAGGGCCTTACGTATGTTTATTCATATTCATTTCAAGCCATATTGGATGTGGGAGCTATCTAAAGGTTTTGCAATGAAGTAAGTTTTTGGATTTTTACGAAGTATGCGAAAATGAAATAGGATAGAGTTTAGGAGCTCCATTCTATCCCTAAGGGCAGTCATGACAATAGATGGTATTCTGGTGGACAAATTCTTCAATTTACAAAGCTCCGCTTCTCCAAGTTATACTATAACTATGCGTGAACTGGTGCAATCTTCAAGGGTTATGCAAAAGATTTTCAAACCACCAAATACACCATCATAAAGAACAATGAATATGAATGATAGAAGTTAAACATATGCATGAAAAGGGTTCATGCTAACTTTGCACAACAATTTAGATTTACTAAAACGTCAAAATTTTGAACCAAAGGAATTCATCAACACACCATCATCTTCTCCATTGTAATTGAAACGCTTAAATTAAATCTAAATGAGGGAATTCAAGAGAACAAACAAACACTAAGACACATCATGTATTTACAAAACTTCAATGAAAATTCTATTATCTTAGTAGCTCATAGCAATAATTTTAGAAAATCCTCCTTTTACAAATGAGTAGTGAGGCCTTTATATATGTCCTCAATTACAACAGATGACCCAAATGATCACAATTACCAATGGTCCATATTGTGCCTCATTAACCCTAATTAGGGTTAGGGCAAAGAAAATGAATCTACATTAATCTAGTAAGGAATCCACTACTATAGTGGGTAATAAATGCCCATTATGCATGCTCATTCAGAAAGGGAGTGGGGTGCAATAAATGACTACTAAGAACACCCACTATGCACTAAATGCATCTATCCTTGATTCCCTCACTTGAAGGCATGGAATCGATCCAACACTGTCTCCAACTCTCTTGTACAGATGCTTGGTGCTAACTCTTGCTTAAATTCCATAGTTGCAACTACTCTTTCTGCCTTTACGAAACTTTCCTCCCAATCCGGTAGCAAGTCTTTTAGTGGTGTGCATGGTATTCGAGAAGATGGAAAAGTTCTCAAAATCACCTCTTTCAAAAACATTCAACTGAAACAACTTCTTGAACTTGACTTTCAAATTGTCTGTTGTCATTTCATCCTCTACCAATCTTTGTGACAACAAGGATGCAACTGTGTTGGACACCCCGTGCCTGATGTTGTCAACCACCTTTTTCCATTGACAAGATTCCTTAGTGAAGCTCTCAAACATTTCCTTAGCTGTGATCACTGCATTGTACCATCGAAGGAAATCATAGACATCTCCTTTGCTGATAACTGGACCATTGATCAATGCTTTCTTTGGAGTCTCCATCATATTCTGAATATCAAAATCATTTCGTCTTGGTAAATATGCTCATCTTCCCATGATTCCTCCATGCACTAGATCCTAGAGAGTACAACTAATTCCCTAGTATGCACTTGCACCAATTCTTCCACATGTTTGAATGCTTCTTCTTGAATTCTTTCAACCCAAACCTTCGAACCTCGAGCAGTCCGGTTGATTTTGTTGATATCATCGACTGCTTTAGCTGAAACACGCATTAGAGGGACAAATAATGGACCTTCCTCTCTTACTGGACGAGGCAAGTTGATGTACTTACACAAAGGCTTGGATTTTCAATTTTTTGTTTCTGGTATCCTTCTTCCAACTTCAATCTATCTTTCAAAGCTTGAGTAGAGTCATCAAATTCTTCCATGATTTGTTCATGGGAGGCATGACCAAGATTGATTTTGTGACATGGTACTCATTGGGGTGGTTTGATCCTTACCCTTGTCAACTGTAGGAGTTGCAATCTGCAAAATCCCAGACCTCGATTCTCCTTTGACAACCTTAGTGAATCTTTTCACTTTCCCTCGTTCTTCAAACTGGTTCACTCAGTCCAAAATTTCTTGCGATTCATTTGTTGGATCAAACTCTTTTTGTTGACTCTTTTGAATTCATTGCTTTAATCATTCTGGAATGGGTATACTTTGGTCTCCTGGGATCACCAATTGTTCTTTCCTTTGGACTGCTTGAATGTTGATCTCCTCCACCTCCTGGACTATCCATTGTCACATTAGGAGCTCTAACTTCAACAGTTGGAATTTGTATTGTTGGTGCAGGAGCTTCTTCCTCTTCTGGACCAACCTCGACTTTCATTGTTTCTCACTCTAAGATAGCACCGAGACTTTCCTTTGTAGCTCTATCTTGATGTCTTCCTCTCCCTTGCATAGATTTTTCATAGGCATATATACTCAGTTTATCAGGTACTGTCCTAGCCAAATTTTCTTCTCACCCAAATCTCCTTATGCTTGTTTCTAGTTCCTGCTTTTCAAATGTTTCTATCTCCTAAACATTGGGAATGTGATTTGGAGAAGAGGGAGCATATCCAAATTTCTTCTTCTGTTGAGGCTCTTGGACATTTGTCTCACTCTTGGGATGCTTTTCTCAAGCTACCTTTCTTTCTCTTTGCTAGTTCCTACACCTCTTGATGGAGTTCCTCTTCCTTCAATAATCCCTTTGAATATTTGTCCTGGTCTTTCATCCTCGAGAGGTTGGTGGCCAATTAAACTATATGTAAATCCATTTGTTGGCACTACTAGTTTAGTGAGCTTATGCTCAATCCACAACCTTATAAAATCCAAGACTGGCTTTGAAAGAGCATCCAGTTCTGCAACCTCTTTCTTTTGCTAATCATATGGATGAGCTGTCCCTTCTAGATTGAATCCTTTTTAGATCACATTTGTATCCTCCTCTATCTGATCAGGAACCTAGAATATGTTGCATGCTCTAACAATGCTCAATGTCAATCTTGAATGCATCTTCTTTCTAGTCTCATGCTTATCCTCAACATTTACCCAAAAATTCTCAAGGGTGAACTTTATGTTGGTACTTTGATCTTGCTACTGATGTGATCTTGTTGTAGGGATCAAATTCAGACCTTTTCGGACAAAGTAGAAGACAGAAGAAATGGAGCTCATCCGATGATCTCTCAGCTGCCTTCAGACATGGGCACATCTCAGTTTTTCCTTCTATAGAAATTGGGAACTATAATCCTAAATTTGTCTTCCCTTCTTGAATCTTGTCATAGTCAGTGAGTTGTTGAGTAAGCTCAAACAAGACCATCTTATCCGTTGGGTACTTGGAAGTTTGTACGACCCAATGGAAAATCCTTGAACTTGGATGTATGAAAAGGCAGGAAATTGAATGAACCAAGCTCCATAATCTTCCATCAACTTCATCGTGCCAACTGACAATCTCATATGTTGTCTCTTTTGTAGTGTTCTGACTATGCGCTTGACAAAGACATCAACGACTCTTATATAAATATCCCTGGAGTACAAATGCAATTGTGGGTAGCATTCATGAACTTTCAAGTGTCGGGTTCCTATCCCAATTGGTCCTTTGCATCTCAATCCATCATAATTCATCCTTTGTGCTAGCATATAGATGATGTAAGAGCTCATGTAAAACTTTCTTGTGTGCTCTAGAGTCATCAATTGTTCATTCAAGTTATCACTTATTAGTTGAAGCCCAATCTACCCAATCACTTTCTTCTGCCACTTGCTCAATGAAATACCACATCCAAGATTCAAATCTATAGGAATGAGGCATGCCAAAAATGTGACTAAGCATCATGATCATGTTGCTATACTCCCGTTGCAAGTCAAGCCATACTAGTTCCTTAGGAATCTTGGAATGATGCAATCTGTTCTTTTTCAACCATCTCATGTTTATTATTTCTTCATTGAATTGAATTCCAACAGTGTGAATTTTGAGTACCCACTTGTGTTTTCATCATCATTTTCGGTGTGAAGGAATCTCAAATGCTTCAGATATGGATGCCGGAGAAAAATCTGCGAGGATATGTCGGTCTGAATCGTTGATTGTTTTGTCCTTGGGACTATATTGTTTGACACATTCCATGATCAACTCTGGATGCTGAAAGGAAGGAGGGAAACAAGTTGCAACAACAATTTCACTTCTCACGATTTTGGTAGCTAGGTGCATAGGATGATGGTCGTTGCATCCAAACATTCTCCAATTGAATTCTTTCAAATCAAGGCCACCAAGGCTTGTATTTCCAATTTCTGCCCACTTTGACATGATTTTGGATTTGGGGTAGAATCCTCTCCTTTAATTCTTTACTAACTGTCTTCGTGTTTCTCTTGTTCCTTGTGGTTTTGGCATTCTTCCTTCCTACAAAATAGAAAATGTTCATACGTAGGAATAATTCCTCCAAAAGACAAAGATTTTGGAACTTTGTCAAGATTTCCAGATTCTTCTCCTCCGATTTCACTTTTCACGCTTTTCTCAAGAAACTTGCAAATTTTTCCAACTTAGTGAAAAAGTTCCTTTTTGATGAAGTTCAGAATCCTTCTTTACGAATTCCAAGAAAATTCGTTCTCTCCTCAATGATCACAAAAAATTCTTCACAAATCTTTCTCTCTAACTCTCTAAATTTCACTCTTGCTCTTGTTTGTGAGAGAAAGAATGAAATGGTTTAATTATATAAGCCATCCTTCTGAAAAAGATGCCATTAAAGTTGTAGGCTAATATTAGGCAACTACTTTACTTAGTCACCGAGATTCCCATTTTTGTGCCACTTGTCATTGCTTTTCTCCTATTTTCCAAAAAGTTTCCAATTTGATTCCTTTGACTTTGTGATGAAGTTATATCCCGATTCATCCAATTTTGATATTTTGGCAATTTAATTAATTAAATTTTTATAAAAAATTAATATTTAATCAATTTTGCCAATAGAAATGCAAAAAATCATTTTGCTTTGCAACTTCATCAATAAATTATTTTTCAAAATAATCAAATTAAATATCAATAAAATTAATATTTAATTTATTTTATGTAAATCCAATTTCTTCATCTTTCACTAATTTCTCCAATTTTTTGCTTTTCGATTGATTTTCTACCTTTTTTCCTTTTTTCTAAAATTTTCAAACTCACTCTTTCCAAATCTCAAAAATTTTCAATTTTTTGCATTCTTGGGATTTTTCCAAAATTCCGAAATTTCAACCTTCTACGATCTGTACATGACAATTACATAGTTTCTGGAATTTTTGCACGACTTTAGATTTTAAAATTTTCACTATCTTGGATTTTTCAATTTTTCCATTTCTTCCAAATCTTTGAATTTTTCAACTTTTCCCATTTGGATTTCAAAATTCTCGCCCTTCGGAATTTCAAAATTTCCAAATTCCCATGGATTTTCAAATTTTGAATTTTCATAGATTTTTCAAATTTTTGGATTTTTCTGAAATCTCATCCTTTGGCACTTGATAGTTTGGAAGAGATGGGGATTTTTCAATGTCAAGGATCTCATTCCCTTGGACACTTTCCATGACCATGGTGGAATTGCGTTGCGAAAAATATGGAGAGTGGGATTTTCACGGGGTCATGAACTTTATCCACAAGGAACAAAATCTGTAGCAGAGGAAGAAGTTTTCTCCACTTTTCACGAAGGGTTGGGTTTTGATGGAATCGTGGATTTCATCCATGACAAACTTTCCATGACATTGTGGAAAATCCGCTTCATGGGCGTGGGAGAGCGCGGTTTCAAGGATGTCAAGGATTTGTCCACGATGGACAAATTCCATGATATGGGCTAAATTGTACCCCACATTTTTTGGTGAGCGCGTTTTCAAAGGAGGCAAGGAAGTGGAAGATCGTGGTTTCAAGGATGTCAAGAATTTATCCATGATGGACAAATTCCATGACATGGTCTAAATTGCGCCCTACATTTCTCGATGAGTGCATTTTCAAAGGAGGTAAGGGATTGCATTTTGGACTCTTTCCATGACCGACATGAAATTGCGCTCTTGATTTTGTGGAGAGTGTGGTTTTGAGATTGTGGATTTTATAGGAGTTGGACAAAATCCACGAGAAGGTTGAAAGTGCGCTCTGTAAATATGGTGAATGGATTTTGAAGAGTGGAGGATTCAACAATGTTTGACTTTCCATGATGTGCGTTGAAATGCACTCCGCCTTGATCGAGAATCCACAGTGGGTTATTTTGGTTGGCAACTTGTTACGTTATCCACGCAAAAAAAAGCAAATGCAAAGGGAGTCCTATGAATGGGTGGGGGTGTGACGTGCAGTCACAACAGGACCCAAGGGTGATTGTAGATATATTTGTTATCTTCCTTGCATCCTCTACAACCGGTTTGACCCAATCCAATTTGCTTATATCCTCTAAAAGAAGGTTAGTAACATGCGCTGCACAAGGAGACCAAAAGAGTGTGCTATGCTTTTCTTGTAAGATGTGCTATGCTTTTCTTGTAAGATTCTACTCACTGCCACTTATGCCGTTGCATTGTCAGTTATGAGTTGCACCACATTTTCAGCCCCAACCTCCATCACAGCATTCTCTGGCATTGGAGCTAAAGTCTTAGCTGTCTTTACCTTGTTTGAGGCATCCAAGGATTTAAGAAAGACTACTTGATGCTTGCGAGAAACCAAAAAGTTGATGATGGTATAGTTTCTTCCATCCGTCCATCCATGTGAAAGTATGGTGCAACCTTACTGTTTTCATTTGTAACCTTTGCTCTTCAACCACATCTTTACCCCTACAAACAACATCTTTCAGCAATCTACAAGCACAAAACAAAAAAAATGACATTAAGTACACAACTTTGATTAAAAAAAATTATATTCAACAAAAATAAGTAAAGTCTAAAATTGTAAACATATTGAAGTTAAAAACAAGTAAACTAGCCTCCCACTCAAGTCTGCAGGAGTAGGTGGCTTGTAGCCCTTTTCTGCTACTGTACAACCACTCACAAAATTTAGAAAATATGAACTTGCTACAACATTAAAGAAGAGGTTGTTAAAAAACAAGTAAACTAGCCTCCCACTCAAGTTTGCAGGAGTAGGTGGCTTGTAGCCCTTTTCCGCTACTGTACAACCACTCACAAAATTTAGAAAATATGAACTTGCTACAACATTAAAGAAGAGGTTGTTAGAAAACAAAAAGTTAGTACATTGAATGTCAAGTTGTTGATGCACATCATGGTTCCATCTAATATTCTCCAGTGATGGTTGTAGTCCAAGTGCATTTCTATGCACAACATAACCATCAATAGAAGAGTTTTGTGGTTTACTAGGGCTAGCACAGGGCTAGCACATGTGAAAGTTGAGCCTGAGGGCCTGCCATGAGTAGGTGTGCAGATCTGTGGGCCACAAAGAGAGCCCACTATCCCCTCAAGTGCTTCTTCTTCATCAAGGGTGATTGGGGTAGTTGGTCACAAACCACATCATTTCATTATGAATCATGATAAATATTTTAGCACAATCAAACTAATAATGGTGATTAGAAAATAATAAATGATTCTTAAAAGGAAACATTCCTTGCAATTCAGAAATGGATCCACTCTTGGCCAATTTTGCCCTTTTCCTTTTCAACCTCTTCTCTTCTTAGGCACCGAGCAAAGCAATCATATTTCTTTTCATTTCCTCTGCAGTCCTATCACAAACATTTGTGTCACGCTTTTGTATACCAGCAAGGTGGTACTTCAAATGAGATATGCCTCCACGAATTTGTTTTTCGCATTTTATGCATATCATACTATTATACTCCATTCCTTCAAAGCCATATTTTCATGCAAAAGTCTCTAGCCCCTCCAGGACATGTGCCAATGAATCCAGATGGACATGCTATAGGGCCATTGTCAGATGTAACTGACCCAATTGTAGCAAACTCCATACTTGCCATTTAATTAAAAATCAACCTACACAAAATAAGCCACAAATTTAATAAACATATTTAAGAACAAACATATTAGATTAAAACTTCAAATAAGTTTAAACACAAGCTAAAACTTCAAAGAATAAAACAACAAATGTATTAGGTTATGAAATTATTAAGAAAAAATGATTGTTTTTTTTGGAAAAAGTACAAAAACATGGTGTTAAATCTTTGTCATTACACTCTATAACATGATAGAGAACATTAGAAATGGTATTCTAGAGTAAAGTTAGATGCCAATTATGCAAGTATGACAAAAATCGTGAATAAAAATTTAAGAAACCTACTTGTGAATCCAGATTTGCTTGAAAAGAGCTTCAAATTCACTTCCAATCCGCTCGTGATCCACTGGAAATTGCTCTAAATCACTATCAAACACTTAGTTTCTTCTCCTAAACCCTTCTCCACCCAAGAAGCTCAACAGTGCAAAAAACAAAATGCTCTGCCATTTTTTTGGGCGTGTCTATTTACTGACATTTAGCTTGTAAGAACTTAGGAACTTCTCGTTGAGAACATCTAATATATCGCCGAGAATTGGGCATTTTCTTGCCGATATTTTATCAACTTCGTGGCCTCCAAATCTCGCGATAAAACCTCAAATTTTCGTGTTGCCTCCAGATTCTCGCAAGAAAATACTATATCGTTGAGAAATCAACACTATTTTGAACTATGGTTCTGGGTGTTACACATCGTCTGACTGTAGGTGGTACTGATCAAAATACTTGGGATCAAAATAATAGAGAGGCGATGATGCTTCTCAATTATCCGTAGCTAAGATAGATAGATAGATAGATAAAATTTTAACGTCCACGAGGCCAAAAATAGCCTATGGGACAGCAAGACAACTCAAGCAGACTTAAGTAGCGCTGTTCGCCTCTTGTGTAGACTAATGATGAGCCCCCCCAATTGCTCAATGTACTCTTCGTTGAACAGGTTATGCCAAGAACTGTCACATATAGTATCCGCAAACTTATCCCTGCTATCCTTGTAGGCCTCACATTCTAGAATAAAGTGCTGTTCAGTTTCCACTTTCCCAGAATTGCAAAATCTGCAAATTCTCTCTTCCCAAGCCTCCTTTGGCCTCTTCCAACGCCCGGTCTCACAACGAAGTTGGTGAGAGTTGGTTCTCAGCTGAGCAATAAGAATTTTAGCTCTCCAAGAAATGTTGGCTCCTATGTACACTTTTTTGAGTTGATCACAAGTGGGGTTGAACTCATTTATATAATATAGTTTCTTCCTCCCAATCTCGCTTCCCCAATTTCTCTTGTAGAATTTCTCCATAACAAAGACCTTTATTTCTTTATTACTTGTGGGGCACATATTGAAATGAATATTCCATTTACTCATCCACTTGATGTTTTGTTGCATCCATGTCCTTTTTCGCTTACATAGTGTGTCCCTAAAGACAACTTTCGGCCATCTATCCTCTTCCATTTTTTCAATTCTTTTTAGATAGCTTAAAAGGCGAACCATAGCAAGTGCCTCAATAGGCGCAGCCCCCATTTCACTTAGCATGATGTCATATGGAACAGTGCTTTTAATTTTAAACTTGCTTGTAATCAAGCGCTTTTGGATTCCTTCGATTTGTTTCCATTGTGCTATAGTAGTGCTGCTGGCCCATAATTCACACCCATAAAGAACAACTGGCAGCACAAGAAGACCAAACAAGGTTTGAATAGTTTTCCAATCCCACAACTCCGCTTCACGGCACCTATTCTGAAGAGCGTAGAAAGCCTTCCATCCACCTAATGTCCTTTTATACCTGCAGCTAGACCAGCTTAGTTTTTTGTTGAAATCGATGCCAAGGTATTTATATTCCGCAACTTCTTCGAGAACACTTCCATTGTAATAAAATTCATGTTGATGCTGTTTTTTATTATTAGAGAAAATCATAACCTTGGTTTTGCTGATATTGACTTGCATCCCCACCATTCTACAAAAGCGCTCAAGAGAAGATAGATGGTCTTGCAAACCACAAGCAGATTTGGCAATTAAAATGAGGTCGTCCGCATATAGGAGTAGCTTTATAACAAATTCCCCTAGCTGAATGCCTTCACGCTCTTGCGTGTTTAACCACTCTTCCAGTTTGTCAATATATAAACCAAATAAAGTAGGGGATAAAGGGCAGCCCTGTTTGACCCCGATATCGCTCCTAAAACATTCTTAAATGCCATCTGAAGTTCTGATTTTGACTTTCACCTCTTCGTACATTCTATGAGCAGCAGCTCTGAGATGCCTAGGAATCCCCAATTCTTCCATCCTCAACCAAAGCTTGTCTCTCGGAACGGTATCAAAAGCCTTTTTGAAGTCAACAAAGCAACAAAAAACCTCTTCTTTTTTCTCCCACTCTTTTTCAATAATGTGTCTCAGAGTGACACAGTGATCCACTGTCGAGTGCTTTGGCCTAAAACCAGCTTGCCCTTTAGCACGTTTATGATTTTCTTCTGCCCATTTGCTGATCCTAGTTTCTATCATACTGCCAAAAAGTTTAGCAAAGAGGGGATTGATCATTATAGTCCTGTAGTTGGAGGGATTGTTAACATCACCACTCTTAAAAAGTGGTATTGCAAGGCTGATTGTCCAATCTTTCGGAAACCCTTCCTGGCAAATTTTGTTGAAGATTTCAGTGATGTGCGGTGCAAGAGTTTTCATACCCCACTTCAAATATTCAGCTTGAAGCGCAACAAGGTCTTTTGCTTTGCCTCCACCCAACTTCTTAATCCCTGTCTCTATCTCTTGCACAGTAAAAATATTTGTGGTATCATTGACCAAAGGTGGCTGTCCCACTCCACCCTCTTGTTCATAAAGTTTCTTAGCATAATCAAACCATTGGGTGGCAGTAATATTATTTTCAGTTTGCTTCCTCCTTGGTTGGAGTTCTTTCCAAAAACGTTTGGGGTTATTTCTGCCCAAGAAAATTAGCTCCTCTCTCCTTGTGGACATAAAATCGATTTTTTTTTTCTTTAGGATCTGTTTGTAGGTCTTAATGTCAAGGTTAGTTTTATTTGACTCCCTTAGATTTCTCCTAGCCCTCTTGCATTCCTTATCAAACCATGCATTGGCTGGAAAACAATTAGTTTCAGATTTTCTATTTTTTGCTCTCTTGCATTTTGAAAGAGCCTTGTGAATCAGATTTGATAAATCATGACTATTAACACCATGCTTATACATAGGGTGTCCCATACAAAGTTCCTCAAGAGCAGCCCTGAAAGTGTTACTATTTTCTGAAGTTAACAAAATTCTGCCCTGAGAAGGTGGGTGTTGAGGGCCTTGGATTTTTGCCCCAATCCGTCTATCCTTTGCCCAATACAAATTTACGTACAGTGGTCTATGATCTGATTTGAGATCCCAAATGTGCTCTCCAATTTCAACTTCTTCAATATTGTTATACAAATGCTGCGAACAAATTACATAGTCTACCACACTTGCCCCGTTGTATGTGTTGCAAGTGAAATTGCCCGACTCCCTTAGATTCCATCTAGCAAGACTGTTGTTGAGATACAGGCACATCTCAAGAAACTTTATGAGACTTCAGACAAAAGCATGGCCTTCTTTCCCAATAACTTTTTGTTTTCTATTGTTATGGATGGGGGAAATCATTCCAGGAACATCTGAATAAGATTCAGGATATCCATGATCAGTTGCTTGCCATTGGATGTTAGATGGAGAAAAGGACATTGTGGTAATAGCTCTCAAAAGTTTACCCAAGTCCTATGAGCATTTTATTAAGACTCTCAACATCACTTCTACTGGCGTTGATCTGAAACTCATAGATCTTTGCACACTTCTGCTTCAACAAGATCGGTGGAAACAATAGTTCGGTAGCAGTTCCAACTCCACTACCACCATAGAGCAAGCCTTAGCTGCTAAATTCTTTTAGAAGGATAAAGACAAGTCTCATTTACAACAGTCTTCTCAATAGAAGTCCTCTGCTCCAACATCAGAAGGCTCCAAGAAAAAGAACATTCAATGCAAGTACTGCCACAAGTATGGTCACATGAAGGTTGAATGTCAGAAACGTTTAGCTTCTCAAGCTACACATTCTTGTTCGCGGTCCAAAGCAAATAGCGCAGATAATATTGAGCAAACATAATTTGCATTTTATGCCTTCATGGCTAAAAGACCTCTAGATCATGTAAAGTGATCTTCTTGATACATTGATTTAGGTGCCTCTTGTCATTTCACCCACTGCAAAGATTGGTTCACTGAAGGCCAACCTTTCTTAGATTCAGTAATTTTTGGTAGAGGGGAAGAGTACATTTTTGTTGGTAAAGGCAACATCCAGATTCAGTTTGCTGGGAGGAATCTTATTTTCCTTTGTGTACCATGTTTTAGAGATGGAACTAAATCTACTTTCAATTAATTAGATGCTGTGACACTCTCCACAGTTGGATATTACTTTCAGTTCGCATCATTGCACCATCATTGAGAGGGATGCCTAGTTTGTTATTGCAATTCGCCCTTGAGGATCGCAGTCTTTACAGACTTGTTGGTTCTGGTTATTCCTAGGACCTAGCTATGGCTACTTCGTAGTCTTCTGTTAGCTCACTTTGGCATTTGCGGTATGGGTACTTAAATGTGCATTATCTCTCTCAGCTTGCTTGGTAAGAGCTTCTCATCGATTCGCTAGAGATTCAGACTCAGCTTGGAGTTTGTGATGCATGTCAGGCTAGGAAGCAACATCGCACACCTTTTCATGTTGGCGGTTTATGGTGCGCTTCTTAGGTACCTCATCTTGTTCATGTTGATATCTGTAGCGTTATGGCTACTCATGTTCTTGGGTCCAGGTTTTTTCTATTCTATGTTGATGATTTCAATAGAAAGATGTGGGTCTATTTTCTTAAAAAGAAATCAGATGTGTTTACTATATTTCAAAAGTTTAAACCTCTAGTTGAAAAAGAGTCCAGGAAATCTATTATTGCTCTTAGGACAGATAAGGGGGGGGGGGGAGGGGGAATTTTGTTCTACCAAATTCTTTAGCTTCTGTGATATTCATGGCATGAGGCACCAGTACCCCACACACCAAAGCAGAACAATGTAATTGAATGTCGGAACATAATAATCACCAAGATGGCCAAATCCATGCTCGAACACAAACATGTTCGAAAGAAGGTTTTGGGCAAAAGCAGTTAACACTGCAGTCTACCTTTTGAACTGGTCATCCATTGTGGCGGTCAAAGGTAAGACTCTGGAGGAGGCTTGGTCAAGTTGCAAGTCCAAAATCAGTCACCTAAAGGTTTTTGGCTCTCTTGCTTATGGTTAGATCTCCAATGCATGATGCACCAAGTTGGATGCCAAGAGTCAAAAACTCATGCTTGCTAGATACTGTATTCTTCACAAAGCCTACTACTTGATTGACAATGACACATCTTGTCTCCTGTACATTTGTGATGTAGTCTTTGATGAACAACGAGGACCATTCATGTTTGTTTCTCCTGTTCTTGATCCAACAGATCAACCTATAAAGGCTCATGATTTAGGAGTTTTATAAGGTCCACTTGATGGGAGGGCTCCTGTAGCTCTAGTTCTACCAGTGTTTCCTGTATAGACACCTTCACCTTTTGCTTCAAGATCACCCAGATTGTAGATGCTTCACCTGAGTTTGATCCATATTCTTTTGATGAAGAACTTGATCATAGAGTATCTCTTGATGTTAATATTGGTCCTTCTCTTAGGCCTAAGTGGTGGAATAAGACACTTGCTGATCTTCGAGATGATGAGCTCATCAATGGGAGAACAACTCGGAAAAGGGGCAAAATTACTGAGTCAGTTAAAATTTTCTCTTATGGCCAACATTCACAGTGTGCTTGAAACTCAAACATATTCAAAGGGTAGAGGAGTTCTCGAGTGGAAATATGCCATGCAATTTGAACACTAAAGCCTGCTGAAGAATCACACTTGGTTCCTTTTTGATCTTCCACTAGGGAAGGAATCCATTGGCTGTAAATGGGTTTACAAAATAAAACAGTATAACGTGAAGATTCTCACCCCCCTCTCAAACCTTGAAGTACCTGTCCCTGAGACGTCCCTGCATTGGGTACTTGAGTACCCAAGCACCCTCACCTCCGCCATTTCGCAACCATGTCTCCGCTGGGATGTGTACTTGAATTTCTATTTGAATTATGATTTTTGAATGTTACTATTGGGTATGTAATATGTTACTATGTTGAATGTCAACGGTTCTAATTCATGTTGCAATTTTGCTATGTTCAAGTATTTTAATTTGGTATGTTCTAGTGAACTATTGAAACATCATTTCATAACTAGCATTTCAAGTTCTATATGTAGACTATACAACCCCTTCTTTGGCCCGTCTTCCCCTTGCCACGCTCCCTTGGCCGTCCCCCCAACGTCCCAAAAATGAGGCCCATTTTTCCTGCGTTTCGAAAACTTGCCCTAGCGTCCCGCCGTCTCAAAGTACCCTCGTACTGGTGTAACATTGAAATAAAATTGAAGTTTGATGCTACTTTGGATAAGTACAAAGCTCGTTTAGTAGCAAAGGGTTTTTCTCAGCATCAGGGTATTGATTATGAGGAGACCTATGCTCCTACAACAAAGATGGGCACTATAAGATTAGTCCTAGCCATGACAACTCAATTTGGTTGGAAGGCCCATTAGATGGACATTAAGAGTGCTTTCCTAAATGGTGACCTACAAGAAGAGGTCTACATGATGCAGCCTCCTAGTTTCAAGGTTGTTGGTAAAGAATATCAAGTTCTCAGGTTAGTGAAAGCTCTCAATGGCTTGAAGTAGGCCCCTAGGGCATGACACATGAAAATTGATAAGTACCTCAGTGATCAAGGCTTCTAGAGGAGTTCTTCATACTGAAATTTGTATATCAAGACTACTAAAGGTGACACCATCCTTTTTGTCGTTTATGTGGATGATTTGATCATTACTGACAATTCGACATCGTTGATTCAGGGAATCAAACCAAGTTTTTGCTAGTCTTTTGATATGACTGATCTCGGGCTCATGCATTATTGCCTCATTGTTGAGGTTTGGCAACAATCTTTTGGTATATTTGATTTCTTAGTCCAAATATGCCAAGGCTCTATTAGACATATTCTATATGCAAGATTGCAAGCCCGCATCCACACCCATGCAGAAAGGTCTGAAGTTATTAGCCAAGTCTGATTCTGCTCCAGTTGATGATACTACATACAGACAACTAATAGGCAACCTTATCTACCTCTTTGCTACTAGACTTGATATCAACTTTGCAGTCAGCTACATCCGATGCTCAACTCCTAAGGCTGATCATCGGATGGCAACAAAGTGTGTGCTTCATTATGTGAAGGGCACTACAGATTATGGACTTTTTTAGTCTCAGAGTTCTAATCCTAGACTCAGTGGGTTCACAGATTCATATTGGGTAGGTTTTGTTGATGGTAAAAAGTCAACTTCTGGATATGTGCTTAGTTTGGGATCTGGTGTTGTCACATGGACTAGTAAGAAGTAGGAGGCTGTTTCTCTCTCCTCTATCGAGGCTAAATACAAAGGGACAATTAAGGCAAGCTATGAAGTTGTTTGGCTTCGTCAGATGCTTGGGGATGTATAGATGCCACAAACAGGACTGACCACTTTGATTGTTGATAAAAAAGACGTAATCAAGTTAGCACGAATCTAGTCTTCCATGAACGAACCAAGCATGTGGATGATCACCGTCCCTATATACAAGGCTGGCTGAAGATGAGACAATAGACTTGCAGTATGTTCCTACAATGGATCAAACTACAAACATTCTCACCAAGCCTCTTGGTCTTGATAAGTTTGTCAAATTTAGAGGACAACTTGGTGTCTTGCATAGATAACCATTAGGGGAGGGTATTATGATTAATAGACAATGTCTATTATCATCTACTACTATATAATGGTTATCTATTTGTAATCTATGATAAATATTAGAATGTTTCTAATATTTAGTTAGTGATTAGTTATTTGTTAGCTAGAATAAACTGTTTCTTTTCTTTACGATCATTTCCTAAGGAAACATCGTCTATTCATTTGGATATATTGATCTATTGATCATTGTTAGTAATAAGCAAGTATTTTACCAATCACTTTGGAATACCAATTGTGTTTACTTGTCTTAATGTTCATTGCATCTTGCATTTAAAGAGTATATATTTATTGATGATAAAAGTAATCAATGCATATATAATTTAGAGTTAAAACGTTTTATGGATCACTGATTCACTCCCCTTCTCGGTGATTTTGGTATTGCAGCAGTGATGACTTTAATTATGTTAGTATGTTTTATTGATGAAATCTCCAAATGCTGGAATTTGATGCATAAAGTTACATGTGAAGTTATTTGTTGCTGTAAAAACTATAAATTTTAAATATTTTCAAATAAACTATAACAATATATCCTCTTAATAGTTTTTCTAAACCAAAAGATTATTGAAATTTTAACCAACTTTTTCTTGGACCTTAGCGGTTTGTAACTCGGAGCACGTAGTAGCCTCTTATAGTCTCACAATGTTCAAATTGAAAATGTCATACTAAGAGCTGGTGTTAGCTTAGGGTGATACAACTATGCCATATAGAAGGGTCCCTTGAATGGTTCTGACCAGGTTTGCTTCCAAATCAACATTGGTTTATGGTTATTTTCCATGTTTAGGTGTAGAATTATTATCCTTCAAACTAGTCTAGGTATAGAATTTTTTTTCTCATTATGGTTCATATAGGTTTGTGTGTGTACACACAAACACACACACACACATATGTATGTATGTATGTATATATATAGATATATGCGTTATATATACAAAACAATAAGAGAAATATACATAATTATAAAACTAAATCATTTCATAATATGAATCTACGATGCTTGATCATTGATATATATTTATGATTATAAAAGAAATCATCACATTTAATTACATAATTAAAAAATGAGAGAGAAAATGTGAAAAAAAGTGTGCTTGGAACCCAAGATAATAAGAAAAAATGGTTTTTTATTTGACTTTGACCTGTGAGGATCCACAAGGCTGGGCACAGACCCAGCCTGTGTCATGTTCCCAAATTAGCAGGTTCCAGTAGCTTGGTGATGTCAGTTCATCATCGTGACCCTCATGAGCTGACACTAAGATTTGAGGATCTCAGTTAGAGTGACTTGCTATTTATAGTAATTCAGATGAACATGGTTGCTGTTTTTGGTAGTGCAATTGTGGCACCCTGAGTCCAGGCTTCATGTGTATTTTATTGGGCTTCATTATTGAGTTGCATATTGCAAGTTATTAATTAAGTATAACTTAATAAATGGGTTTATGAGTTCTTTGTTATAAGTTGATGGTGTGATGTTGAAGCCCTGTTAGTGAAAAGTGTCTCCAAGAAGCTAAGTGGCGTTAGGGTATTGGTGAACCCTTGACTATTAAAATGGAATAAAATGCACAATTCTTGGAAATCGAACCATACCTTTATTGCATTGTTTTTGATGAAAATGGAGACCAAGGATTTTTGGCATGAACTTCGAGGAAGCCAGAATATTCATCCAATTTGGTTGCACTTTGAATTGGCTCGAACTTCCAGTGAATTGTGTACAATTTTCTGAGTATCTAACTGCATTTTGGTTTCATGATTGAGAGGGTTTGGCTGAGTTACTAATTGTGTTGGCTGCAAATTGAATTGACTATGGTTCAATCCCTATTGGCAAGTATTCGTCTGCAATTATTGGCAATGTTGTAAGGTCTAGCCTGCAAATTTAATGACTGTGATCACCTTTATGAACCTGCATTTCCATATTTTGTGAGCTGTTTTTGGATTCAAGCAGCGTTCTACTCATATATTCGGCTGCATTTCACCATTTGCTGGCAGCATTTTTATCACAAGGAGCTGTGAGCTATATTTAATGATGTGGAATTTATACCTCTTCTGCAATTTATTATTCTCACATCATCCTTCAACTCCAGGTTCATTGCATATTTGAGAGCATTTGTAATTTCTTGTCATTGCTTAAATTGCAAATAAAGTGGTGTGAGCTGGTATCAATTTCTTGCATTTAGTTATCAATTCCATATATTTGACAAATGAAAAATCTCAAAAAACATATATCAAATCAAATTTTTTTTTTTTTCAAAACTCAAAAATAGGGCTCTTTACAGTGTGATCAGAACAATTTCTTGTAGCCTCTAGGGAGTTGGGTTATTATGGCAGAACGGTTTATTCTTAGAGTTCATTACACTCGTAGACCACTAGGTGAGGTTAATTTGGATATACAGTTTGGTGCTATAGGTGATAGAGATGTTGGTTGTTTAGGTAATTACATAGATGTTGGTACAGGTTCTGACATTGACAGAGAGGCTAGGGAGACACTGAGAGATCTTGCACATAGCCAACACCATGTTGATGTTTTACAACAATTGTTTGAGACTTTGTAGCGCATTTCTCTTCCTAGAGGATGTAGTAAGGATAAAGGTACTAGCAGTGTTTCAATTAGCTCTCACAGGTCTAGGGCTGATGACAGGGTTGATTATATAGGTACACATGATAGGCCACAATGACCTACTTCTCTGATACTTGAGCTGAATGTGGTGATTATTGAGACTGAGGCTACAACATTTGCTAATGATGTGGTGGCCTATTATGTTGGGTGGGATGCTTTACCACAAGCATTTAAGCAGAACTTGAATTTTAATAGATTCTTGACACAAAAGAGAGAGCACACTAGAGGTAAGCCTATACTTGGCATGAGATAGAGGCCTAGCTAGAATGACTTGAAGTAGGTAACCAACAAGATGACCTTGACTCATTTTGATGGTAGTGCGAAGGTTACAACAAGACCTTGAGTACATAAGCTTGACACTTACCTTTCCTTGCATCCCATGATGGAGGAGGACACCATTCGCTTTCCTGTGTTGCACTTAGATGGGATAGCCAATGGCTAGTGGTACCATGGGCTAGTATATTTGCACCATAATCAGATTGTATCCTACCGGGAGTTTGTGGATAGACTAGTAGAGAGATTTGATAGGAAAGACCCCGAGACTTATTTCCGTGTGTTGGCACAGTTGACACAGAGTAGAGGTCTCAAGGTGTTCATCAGCAAGTTCCAACAGGTAGCTGTGATGGTGTATGATATTCCAGAGAGGAGAAGGGTGATGTTATTTGTTGAGGGACTAGTTGAGCCTCTTAGAGGGTGGGTTAAGTCCCTAGATCCACCTAAACTTGTAGGAAGCTATGAAAAAAGAAAGGACTTAGAGATGTCTATCCCATGAAGCAAGTTTTCTTTCAAACCTTCTACTTCATCATATGACAATAAGGAAACCGCTAAGAAGGATGATAAACTTGATTCTAAGAGAACTATACCTGCCTCTTTAGATCAAGAAATGCCAATTTTTCAGAATAACCAACTGAAAATGAACAGGAGACACATGAGGGAGCAATTAATAGTGCTGAAGTTATTGATGATTCTAATCTTAGGGTAGTTTACCTTTCTAGCATGAGAAAGGAAGAATAATTCAATTTACGTGGTCTCTTGGCACGGCAGCAAGTTATTGCTCTTCTTGAGACAGGTGCTAGTCATAATTTCATTAATTCACAGCTGGTCTCTAGGAGGGGCACTTAGGTAGAGGAGTTTGTTGACATTAGAGTACAAGTAGCTGATGGTTACACTCTCAAGTGTAATAGGATGATTATTGAGCTTCCCATGAAGCTGAACCATTATGCATTTTAGGCAGATTTTTATGTTGTGAACATGGGAGATATTGATGTTGTTCTTGGTATGAGCTGGTTGCACACTATAGAGGACATTTATCTCGACACTGAAAAGATGGAGATGAGGTTCATTAAGAATCATAAAACTCACATCCTAAAGGCTATCACAAATAGTAATCTGAAGCTGATTTCTTTTAGACGTATGCATCTCATGGATCATGATATAGTTGATTGGGCAGTGGAGTGTAAATTATTACCTAACACTTGATGGGACTGATAAACCAACTTACCATTCTGATATACAACATCTTAGAACTAAACATTCTAAAGTGTTTAGTGATTTACCACCTGACATGCCACTTAATAGAGGCATAAAGCACATCATTGAGTTAGAGGAGGGCACTAAGTCCATCATGATTACTCCTTACTGACAACCTAAGCACCTGAAAGATGAGATAGAGAAGACTATTCAGGAGCTACTCGCTATGGGACATATCAGATTGTTTTGGTGAAGAAAAGGGACAGTACACTGAGGATGTGCATTGCTTACCGAATGTTGAACATAAGGACTATTAAGAAGCGATATCCCATCCCACGCATTGATGAGTTGATTGATGAGCTACATGGGACGTGCTACTTCTCCAAGATTGATTTGAGCTCCGATTATAGCCAAATTAGAGTCAAAGAGTAGGATGTGTAGAAGATAGCATTCAAGTGTCACTATAGTCACTTTGAGTTCTTAGTCATGTCTTTTGGTTTGACTAATGCCCCTGTGATATTGTAGTCTACCATGAACAGAGTCTTCCGTAGTCAATTGAGGAGGTTTGTTCTAATTTTCTTTGATGATATACTTGTGTACTGTAAGAGGTGGGATGATCATGTTGCACATTTGGATACAGTGCTGGACATTCTAGATAGGGCTTCCTTGTATACCAAGGAGTCCAAATGTGGTTTGGGTATGATAGAGTTAATTTATCTTGGGCATATTATTAGTGCAGAGGGAGTTCACATGAATCTCGATAAGGTATGTGCTATTCTAGATTGGCCTACACCAGAGAACTTGAAGCAACTTAGAGGCTTCATTGGCTTGCGTGCATTCTACTACAGATTTGTGATAGGTTTCTCTCGTCATGCAACTCCCCTTACTAATTTGACCTATAAGGGTGCTTTTGAGTGGACCTCTCAAGCATAGGAGTTCTTTGAGAAGTTCAAGCAGATTATGACATCACACCTAGTGTTAGCATTGCCGTATTTTACAAGGCCATTTGAGTTGCATTGTGATGCATTAGGTGAGGGCATTAGTGTCGTTCTTTCCTAGGATCACCATCCTATTGCATTTGAGAGCACGAATCTCAATGGTCTTAAGAGAGCTTTATGTGTATATGATAAGGAGATATTGGCCATTACACATGCTCTGGCCAAGTTCAGGCAACATTTAGTTGGCAGTATGTTTTGCATCAAAACGACCATAATAGCTTGAACATATCTGTGGACGACTAGATCTTAATGAGAGGCAACAAAAGTGGGTCAGCTAGCTTCAGTCATATGATTTTGATATTTCCTATATTAAGGGTACATAGAATGTAGTTGCTGACCCCACTTGTGTGCTATCATAGAGATATGTGAGGATTGGAGACACTGGGTCATTTTTGAGTATGCCAGGTATTAGTGGGCATCTAGTATTGTTGATGGCAATATTCAAGACAAGTATACTCTTGTAAGTGAGTTGATCATTTATAGGGGCAGGCTTTTATTGGTCTCAAGATTGAGTGTCAAGCAAATTGTGTTGAGGGCCTTTCATGATTTCCATTGGTTAGACATCCTGGGTTCTTTAAGACCTATAGACAGATATGTGAGAGATTCACATGGAAGGGCCTAAAGTTAGATATTCAATCGCATGTTAGAGAGTGCTTTGTTTGTCAGTAGAACAAATAGGAGCATACCTATCCAATTGGTTTACTTTAGCCACTTCCCATTCCTGAGAGGAAGTGGGAGTGTTTATCTATGAACTTTATTGTGGGCTTGCCAAAAGCCCAAGGTAGGAATTATATCTTTGTAGCAGTGGATCGCCTTATGAAGTATGGGCACTTCTTCCCTATAACCACTACAATTTGAGCGACACAAGTAGATGAGTTGTTCTTCCTAGAGGTTTTCAAGTTGCATGGTTTACCTCAGAGCATTGTTAGTGACTGGATTAACCAATTTATGAGTCACTTATAGCATGAGTTGTTTAGATTATGTGAGACTGAGTTGACTCCAAGCATGTAGTGTCCCCATTTTCCAATTAAGTTTGAAAGCTGTAACCTGCAACCATTTATCAATACAATTTCAAAAATTGTATGTAAAACATATTAGCAACATTAGATTAAAGTAAATACTAATCTAAATATTGCCCAAGCTACCCTTCCTAATCCTTCAGGAGAGATCCTTTCTCCAATCACCTAACCCTTTGGTGAGAACTACATCTCGATTAGGTAATTGTCATAGAAAGAGCTTCTACCTTAGGCCTCTTTGGGATCTCTAGTAACACTACTTGGTAGAGATCCCACCTTACCAAGTCTCTTATCTCTGACATATGCATATGTTTAACCACGACAATATATATTGTCTCTAAGAGGTTCTCTATAAACCTCTCTCTAGGATTCCAATTTGAAATCCTAACATTCGATTACGAATGCCCTCTAATCTCTGAGTTCTCTTTATAAGAACTCGACATTCATTTAGAATGCCCTCTATCAAGTTTATCTTGATTTCTCTAATGATAGTTACAATGTTATCATACCACTATTCTCTACCTTATGACTAATCGCAATAATTCATCTGCTTGTATACACTGATGGGAAGAAGTCTTACTCTATTGCACACATTCTTCCCTTATATATCAAAATTGGTTTTAATGTACTTTCAACCTATTTACTAGGATCTATTGTCCCTGTTTACTTCTACATTATCTCCTTTGTTGCTCACTTATATTTATCAGTTAAGAGTATTGTTCAACAGCCAATGCCTGTACTTTTGCCTCCTTGGGATTCTAATGTTCGCATCTTATTTCCTTGATATACTTATATGCCATCCTAGTCTTTATTCGTTGTCCTTATTGGTCAATATGTCTCTGCTCCCATGCTTACTTTTCATCATGGTGTATATATAGATAATCATTCTTTTCATTACATTCTCTGCCTATCATTCATGGTTATTCCTGTCTATGTCTTTTGTCTTCTTTTTTAGCATCATGCCAATCATTACTCGTTGTTTGTCTATATTATCTCTTCCCTATTGAATATTGTCACCTTCCACAGCGGGGGATTAAGACTGTACATCTTTACTTGTTACTGATGTAGTCCGCAGGTATAACTCTTATTAGAAGTGTAGTTATGATCTGCAACCGACTTCTATACCGTTCCCCCAATGACTAATATATCAGATTGCTATTTGTGGTATATTTTTGCAGATGGCAACTACTCTTCACTGCCCTTAGAAATTGTAATTATTTTCACTACCTTCTGGAGCTCTTGTTTACGATGTGCTATATCAATTGTTATGGGCCGTTAAAGTTTATGAGAATATTTGTCGTCTTTGTTCAATGTGATGGAGGATGCCCACATTGCTGACAATATTACTGCTTGACTGAATACTTTTGTAATTTGCAAATAGCTTCATTGCTCTATCTCTAGTCTAGTTCGATAGCTTATCTAGCTCGATGATTGGTGAACTCCGACTATATTCTTCTCCTTATGTAACTGGTGTCGTGTCTATGAATTTTTTTGATTAAGTTGTTATGTAACCCTAATAATGGTTCTTTTGTCTGCCGACCATGTTCTCTCTTCCTTTGCTTATGATGATCGTTGTTTTTCCCTTCGATGGATTCCTTATGCTTCATGGTTGCCATCATATATTTGTATGGTTTTTCTTGCCCTCAGTTTGTATTCGTTGTCGCACATACATTCTGATTCGTTGATTACTTTCTTCGAAATGATTATCGTTCCATGGTTTCCTTTTGCCGATTGCTATGGTCATGATAGCTCTTGAGATAACATTATTATTATTTTGTCTCTCTTCCTTGTTGACATATCCACCATGATTTGTTCGGAGGTATTTCGGTTATTATTAAATTGATTGCTCTGTAATGCCCCGTTGATCCCTTTCTTCGATGCCTCTTTTCCTCTTTATATTAGATACGTATCCTGAATGGTTTTATCTTTTTGAATGATAAGTTTATTTATTTATTTAAATTAATTTGATATTTATTTATTTAAGATCTTTTATTTTATTTTATTATATTATAATATAATAAATAATCATATTATTTATATCATAAGATAATAAGACATAATAATATATATTATATTTATTAATTATAGCTCATTCATTAGAAAATTATATTTATATGTTAATTTTTGGGGGTTATTACAAAGCACCAGTCATCACCCTCAGATTGATATTGTTAATAACTGGGTGGAGGGCTAGCTACAGAACTATATGTCAGCACAACAAGAAGCTTGGGTGAAGTGGATATACTTGTGCTAGTATTGTTATAATTCCACTCACCCGATGTCTATTCAGATGTCCCCTTTTAGAGACTTATAAGGGTATGATTCCCCAAGCTTCTTGGATATCTAGTACAAGAGACTTATTGCAAGTGCAAGAGACTTATTGCATGACAGGATGTTATGAGGACTCTGAAAGACAACATTCAGCAGGCTTAGAAGCAGTGCACTGATCAGAGAAGGATTGCTCCCTTTTTCTAGGTGGGTTATATGGTGTATCTGAAGTTGCAGCCTTATAGAAAGGCATCTATTAAGAAAAGTGGAGCTGAGAAGCTCAAGCCTCACTATTATGGTCCGTTCCATATGGTTAGACGCATGGGTGAGGCAGCCTATGACTTGATTTGCCAGAGGACAACAAAGTGCATAATGTATTTCACGTGTCGCGCCTCAAAAGTGCGCTAGGTAGATATGTCCCATCTTCTTCTTTACCCCTAGTGGATGATGAGGGGAGATTAGAGTTGATCCTTGAGGTGATACTAGGCAGAGGTACTTGTGCTGGTGGAACATTAGAGAATTATTGCTGAAGTGGTAGGGTCTTGCAAATGAGGATGCCACTTGGGAGCCTGAGGATATATTTCAGCACCCAGGATTGTGATTGCTTGGGGATGTCAATTCATCAATTGTGACCCTCATGAGCTGACACATAGATTTGAGTGTCTATTGGCATGACTTGCTATTTATAGTAAGTCAAATGAGTAGAGTCACTATTTTTGGCAATGCAGTTATGGCACCTTGAGGCTCCATCAATATTTTATTGGGCTTCATTATCGAGTTGCATATTGCAAGTTGTTGATTAAGTATAACTTAATGAATAGCTTTATGAGTTCTCTGTTATAATTTGATGGTGTGATTTTGAAGCATTGTTAGTGAAAAGTGTCTCCAAGAAGCTACGTGGTGCTAGGGTATTGATGAAGCCTTGGCCATTAAAATGTTATAAAATGCATGCTTCTTGGAAATCAAATCATGCCTTTGTTGCATTGTTTTTGATGAAAATGGAGGCCAAGGGTTTTTGGCATGAGCTTTGAGAAAGTTTGAATATTCCTCCAATCTGGTTGCACTCTGAAATGGCTCAAATTGCTAGTGAATTGTGTACAATCTTCTGAGTATTTATCTGCAATTCGGTTTCATGATTGAGAGGGTTTGGCTGTGAGTTATTAATTGTGTTGGCTGCAAATTGAATTGACTGTGGTTCGATCTCTATTGGCAAGTATTCGTATGCGATTATTTGCAATGTTGGAAGGTCTATCCTGCAAAATTAATAACTGGCAGCATTCTATCACATGGAGCTGTGATCTATAGTTAGTGACATGTAATTCATACATGTACTGCAATTTCTTATTCTAATGTCATCCTTAAACTCCAGGCTCTTTAATAATTAAGTTCATTGCACATTTGAGAGCATTTGTAATTTCTTGTCATTGCTTAAGTTGCAAATATAATGGTGTGAGCTGATATAAATTTCTTGCATTTAGTTATCAATTCCATATATTTGAAAAAAACTCTAAAGTCATATATCAATCAAAAAAATAATTTTTTTTTGCGAAACTCAAAAAACACAAAAGCAATCTTCAGCATAAATTCAGAGTGAGCCAGCAGGGCTCTTTACAGCCTGGACCGTTCCACAAACACAGACCTGGTTAGCACCCGGACCCGGTTTGAGGATCCAGGGTAGTAATGTAGGCTTTTAGTAATTCACTTTTATTTTTTATAGACTGGCTTGCTTTTACTATCTGTCTTAAAAATCTTTTTCAAGTTTATCCCGAGTTCAATTGGTAAATTCTAAATTCATATGCATGAGTTGTGTATTAAATTAATAATATTTTCACATAACATTTCAATGATCCTATCAATTTGTGTTTGACAACAACATTTTTTATAATAGTCTCTGTGTTCAAAACTTCAAGGCAGTAAGTGAACGAGTAAAGACTATCTGAACATATAATTGGAGAGAGGTGGTGCACTAGGACTATTATTGAGAATATTCTTGTAACTTCGTTTTTCTGTCCATATTTTCAGGTTGCCCTTGTCTGGACCTTGTGAAATGAATATTGAAGATCTAGATAAATTTCCTGAGCAAGGTACAAGTATAGTTAATGCTGAATTTCTGCTCTTATTCTTAGATATATTTTCGTAGGTATATGCTATAGACGTTTTTAATGCACTTATTTTATAGTAAGAATTTATAAAATTGTATCTACAGTTCATTTAACTTTTATATCCTTTCTTTTCTGCTTTTACGAATGACACAGGCAAGAAAAGGAAAAAGGTTTCTCAAAGTCATGCAGACATTGGGGACTTTTCTGGTCTGGACGCATCAGCCACTGCAGTCACAATTGGGGACAAAATGACATCATCTTCCTTGACCAGTCCCACAACAAAACATCCTCGACACAGACTGGGATGCACATGCATTGTTTGTATTCAACCTCCCAGTGGAACAGGTCCCAAACACAAATCTTGTTGCACCTGCAGTGTTTGTGTTACTGTCAAACGTAGATTCAAGACACTTATGACACGGCGTCGAAAAGAAACAGACAGTGCAATCAAGAAGTACAATTCTTTGAATGAACAGAAAGATGTCCACAGTTTTGAGGAAAAGGAATCTGACGTGCAGTCTGACTTTGTGAATGAACTCATTTGGGAAACTCCAGTTTCAGTATGCAAGAATGGGGATGCGGATTTTCAAGATTATCCAGAAAATGAAGTTGAATTGCCTTCAGATCTGAACTTACATGCTTCTTGTAAGGACAATGGAAGTGTGAAAGAAGAATATTCACTCAGTAAAGTGCGAATAGATTTGAATAGCCAACCAGGCAGTGAGGAGGAAGAATCGCTTGAAATTGGTCAGGAAAGAACAGCAGGGCTTCTTGATAATGGCTCTTTGCCTCTTGATATGTGCGTCAAGCAACATGAACTTCCAAGTTTAATATACCCTCCACAGATAAGTACTGCATTTGGATTTCAACAAAGTTCAAGTGAAGGAAGACTTGAGGAAGCTTCCACAGATAAGACTGGAGATCGTATCAATAAAGAAGAGTTGATTTCCAACAGAACTGAAAATGATTCCATATAGGTCTCTATTTGGATAAGTTTCCAAGATTCACCTCCATTTTTAGAACGCATGTCTAGTGTATGCAACTGAGCAAAGGCCTTACTCTTTGATTTCACAAAATCTGGTAACAACAGTATCTGATAGAATAACAGTTTGTAAGATAATACTTTGTTACTGTGGGTTTACAATTGGATCCTTGAGACTTCTGTTTTCCTTAGGTGGCTACTGTATAGCATGGTAATTTTTGTGGTCATGCAAGGGATCATCGACAATTATCTGACCTGGCCATTCTGTTATCTTCAGCCACATCTATGAAAAAATGAGCTGCCCGATTACATTTTTGAATAGCTGCAACATGGTTTACTGTAGTTTTACTGCTTTTAAACTCTTGCTTGATTGACTACCTATTAAGTCATGTTTTGCAAGGTGAATCACTGTGGTTCAAGGGCATGTTAGTTTCTAGCTGTGCTTCATTTATGCAGCTCATGTGTTATCAATGTTGTCTGGTTTCAAATAAAAAATAATGGTTTTGCTCAATGTTAAAGTTTTATTTGATATTTTATTTCAATTTCAAACACATATATAAGTAGAGTCAACAGAGTGTCCCAGATATATCATTCCTTCATTTATAAAATATGAATGAATTAATGATTTTAATGATGCCCAGGAGGCCATGCAGTCTAAGTGACTGAGAGTCACAGTCCTAAGATGTCTTCAAATTCATTTCGATATCAGATTTTCTATGATGAGTTTTGACTTGGAGGTCTAGCTGTTCTGTTAATCCTCGCTTCTTTAAATAACTCATGCTGGCTGTCAACTTTCAAGCTGTTGTCATACTGGGTGTGCATTTTTCATAAGCCATGGAATCCGTTTACTGGTTTTGCACTGAAGGTGATGATGCATCATCGACTGTTCGATTAACATTCTTGCTTTTCCTTTAATGCTGCCCATAAATATATATGCTGTGTTCCCATATTGGATTGAAATTTCTTGTGTTAGGGATATGAAAATAGTCAGTTGTTAAACTTATTGCTCTCATAATTTCTACCTTGTACATCCCACATAAGCTGTAACTTAGTCTTTTCTTGGGATTAGTGCAAATGCTGTGTACTTAAATAATAAATAGGACAAGAAATAAATATTTGTTAAGAAATTAGTATATCATTTTGATAAGTAGGAGATATTTTCCACAGCAGGTCAAATTGTGATATTGCTGTTAGGTTTCAATTGTGTATTTTTGTGTCAAACCCATTGACCCAATGAGTTCGACTAAGGTCAACGAGTTTGACTGTAAACTATACAGTTGAATCCTCATAGCATTATCACAATATCATTTCATTCAAATGCATCTATGGGGCACAGGCTGGCATTAAGTAGTTTGTGGCAGAGTGATTTCTTCACATAACATGGTGAAAGCAGTCCAAAAAAATCACATTTCGTTGATGGGGAATTGATGACCTGGTGAAAATGAGTTGAATTCAGTTGCCCATAATTAAAAAGTGAAAAACATAAGCAACAATGAAGCTAAAAGTGGTTCAACATTTCTATAATGATGAATCATTGATGTCATGGATGAATTAAGGGTATCTATAAGGAATAATTAACAAATTATGTATTTTTTCAGTGGGCTGTTAAGTCGAGCAGTTTTAATTCTGGAAGAAATATTATGAAAAGTGTTATTGTTGAATTTTAGTTTTGAGATGGGTGATCTTTTGAGAAGTCTGATTTACATTTACAAACATTCCTAAATGCAATGAGTCTTAAATGTAACTTTCATGCAAATGATAAATGAGTTATATGAACCCCATGAAAGATGGGTTAATAATTCAAAAAGTTCGGTAAATAAAGTTGTCTTGAAAATTACTGACTACCACTATGCCCCTCAAAGACCTCTGCTCTGGTTTTAATTTTTATAAAATTTTAGATAATTTTAGATCGGAAACCAATCATTTTAACTTTTGGACCTTTTTCCAATTGAATATCATGCAATTGAATTATATTTATATTTTCAATTTACCAAGTCAATATCTATCCTTAAGGATGCTTCTATACTTGTAGTGGCAATTGAATACAAATGTAAAACCCTAGATAGAGCTAAGGCTGTTGAGTAATACAAGCTGCCCTTTACTATAGCTCATTATTCCATAGTTTGTACTCATTTGATCAATGCCTATTTGTGAATGGGATCATAAGTAGCTTTTAGTCAATAGGAATATTAAATTTTCAAAGTTGATTTATTAAGAGTGTTTAGTAAAAGCTTTATATCCTTAAAAATTCTTGATGTTTTATACTTTTTCAATGAGTACCAACTTTCAATTTCAATAAAAAAACTAATTTATTAAAATTGAGCCAAGACCAAATTTTGTAACTATGATTGAAATTGACCAAGATTATTTGATGCACCTCAGGTGAGAATGAAGTGATTCACTGTAGTATGTGAGATCTTGATTGTTAATTATAAGTTGACCCACCCTCCAAGTGCCAAGGTTGTTTTTTGTCAAGTCTTGATGTGTTGGTAACACATATATTTATGTATTTTTTTCAGGGTCATTTAGACGTCACTAGCTTTGGGAGCTTTTCTGAATGATTTAGAAATGAGAAACACCTTTGGATGTTTTCAAAAAATATACTTGAAGTAAATCATATAGGGTTGAGAGATCCATTCAATTCCTAGGAATTTGAAGAATAAAAATTGCTCAATTGAGATCTACTACACTGTTTGGCGAAACCAATCACACAAAGGAGTTACAATCTTCCAAGGTTGTTTAAGAAATTTTCACATCACAAATAAACACCATCATGGAATATTGCCATTTTAGTGATAAAAGTTAAACATCCACATAAAAGCTCAACACCAACCTTACACTACACATAGCAATTATCTAATTGCAAAAGACACGGGCAAACAATTTCACCACCATAATACTATCAATCTCACTCATCTAACAACTTGAAAACAATTCAAATTTACGTAAAGGAAAACTTAAAGCCATATAAGCTTAAAACACTTCAAGTAGTCACTAAACTCCATTGAAAAATCTATTATCGCGGTAACTTATAGCAACAAACTTTCAACGTTTCCTTTGTTACAAGTGAGGCTCCTTTGTTACAAGTGAGGGACAAATCCCCTATATTGTTTTTTGAATTATGGTGAGTGACCTAGATTTTGCCACCTCAAACCTTATTAGGGTTAGGGCGTAAATAATCCATTATAAATATGCGGGTCCACATGGACCAATAAGAAGGTTGCCCCATTTAGTGGGGGAGTGGTCAAATTTGACCCATAATGGATGCAATATTTTTACTCATCACTAAATACCCTCTTGCCCATAGTACCTCAAGTTTGATTCTTTTCCTTAAATGTTAAGAAATTGGACATAACTATTTTTAGCTCATTTATGCAAACACTTGGCATAGTCTCCTATTTGAACTTCATAATTGGTAATGCTCTTCTGGTGTGGTGCTACCTCTTGAATTTTGTATGTGGAAATACAATCAAAATATTCTACCAAGGACTTTGCTGAAAAATTCTTCTACTTAAATTTTCAGTCTTTTTGTTCTCACTTCTGCATCATCTGACCTCTTCCCAAAAATTGTTTAACAACATTGAGAATTCCTTCTTGAATATTTTTGACTTTTTTACTCAGTCGAGCAAAATCGTCATTTGGCTTCTTGAATAGTTCCTTCCCTACAACTGCTGAACTATACCATTAAACACAATTTTAAGCTTAACATTCTCTTATTACTCCATCTATCAATGCTTATATGATATCTATTAAAGCCTCTAAGTGTGGGATGGTCTTGTTCTAGTAAAGATGACTGTCTTCCCACACTTTATCTATGCACTATATCCTAGGAAGAATAGCCAAGGTTCTTTCATGCATATGAATTTAATTATGAATAAGCCTATATGCTACATCTTGGATATACTTTACCGTGTTTTAACTCTCATATGTGACTCTCCTCGCCCTTTCAATGTCATCCACTAACTCTTTTAGAAGAGCTAAGGGGGGAACACAAGTTTGAGTTTTCTTATTGACTAGGTCTGCTGGATGTTGTAATTATATACAAAAAAATTTGTGTTTTCTTTTTAATTTTTTGTTATATACAAAAATAATTAGTGGCACACCCCATGCCAATTACTATCACACCATACAACTTTAGAGTGATTTTATCCTTGGCCTTGTCTACCTTCAAAATTGCTACATGTAAAGTGTTGAATATTTAATATATTGAGAGGGAGCGGTTAACTAGTATACCCTTGAAAAATTTAAAGCACTTGACTAATTGGCCATACAACATATTTGAACTTTGTTCTAAAAGAAATAATAGAAAGTAAACCATGCCACACAACACCAGATCAATCATGCAAACCCATGAAGGGAAAAACCATGGAGATGGTTAAGTCTCAAGTATATAATACATGGCATGGTTCCTTGTCAATTTGGCTCACTGTCAACATTCTCACTATTGAGATAAAATAACAATGTTATCTAGATATAGAAAATTGAACTAGTGAACATGCATCTACATATATAATAGATATAGTTCTCGATATATATAGTTTGCATATACACAACATCATAGAAAATAATAGATTATTGCATAGATCACATTACTGTCCATTTTATGATTTACTATAGTTATATACCAATATTAACTTGGGGTGGTCCCACATATGTGTTCCACTTTTTGGCCAACTCCTACACTAAGATTAACATTCTAAAATAAAAAACACCGCTTTCAAATACCTATTGCTACAAAACTATTAGGAATTTGAGGACGACATAAACTAGTACTTTTTAGCATTTTATCTCTAGTTTCTAAACACATATTTTATAAAGAATTAAAATTGAGTTGTATCCATTTTTCCTTCTTTGAAAAGTTGTTTTTGTGAATAATCAATATTTTTAAAGAGTGTTTTCCACTTGTAAGAAATTATAATGATTTAATTCTCTGAAAGTTAGATTTGTCACATAAATATCTGAAGAATCAATTGGTTTCATGGTTTTTGGTTGAACATGTCATAGTTTATTAAGTTCTAAAGTGACATTAACTGTAATTTAGATAAAGGTTCCTTTGATTTTCTAACTTGATCTTTATTTATTGAAATTCAATTTTTCTTTTTTTGATAAGAAGGTAACACAAATACTCTTTCCCTATATATATATATATATATATGCATAATTTACTATTCATCTTGAAGCATCGAAGAGACAGGTTGTTGTATGGCCAAACAATCCATGTTTAATTAGAGTAAAATTTGGAAGTGTCAGTGAACTCAATATGTATTGAAATTATAGTCATTATAAAGCTTGTTTTGAGTAGCATCATTTGATATTTTTTATTTCAAAAGATTGTCTAATTTGATCTTTGTTTTAAAACCTTAAAACTCCATCTTTTCTACGTATACAATAGATATAGTTCTTGATGTAATATAATTCTTCTTCTTCTCATGAGCGATACAAAAAATTTACACACACACACACACACACACACACACACACACACACACACACACACACATTCATATATACATCATATGTATGCATGTATACACACACATACATACATACATATATATTGTATGGTAAAGAAATTGACGTGTTGGAAGCAAGGGTTAACAAACAAATATTAGTTGATATGTATGCATTAAAGATTCAACAATGAAATAAAACTAACAAACATTTTCTTGAGTTTTGCAACTCAAAGCAACCAACAAATCAAGTCCTCAAGCAACCTCAAATAGCTCAACAAAGGCACCCATGAGAGGCTTTGTTGGCGTGTTGGATTGGAGGGATGTTTGGTGTGTTCTCCTAAACACAACTATGTTTGAATCTCTTGATGTGAAGGTGCAAATGTGATTGATGAAACTATGAAACTAATGCTATATGAGATGGAGAACACTTCAAACAATGGCTATGGAGGAAGCCATGTTTGAAAGCATTCAAGGATGTGGAGATGGAATGCAATAAAGAAAACTAAGCTAATGTGCAAACTAAGCTAGTATGCAAGTGAAATGAAGATCTAAATATATGAATAAGCTAAATCTAACAATGCAAATGCAATCTAAAATCAGCTACCAAGGGTTAGTATGCAACATGAAATCACTATGAAAACTCTAAATTCAAACTAGCATGAAATCACTATGAAGCTCAAAACTCAAACTAACATGATAACAATGCATGTGGAGGAGATGAAAATGCTTGAGACAAGGGCCCTATTTATAGGTTTGAGAGAGACCCTGGGTGAGGTGGCATATATGTGGCATCCACATAGTGCCACAAGGAGACACATAAGAAAGTCATGCAAGTGGTCAATATTCAAAGTTTGCTCACACATGTGTGAGCAAACTTAGAGAGAGGAGTGGGGAACAAAGCTTGCAAGAGGAGTGGTCTCACACATGTATGAGCACACACTTAGGTTTAAGAAGGGTTTAGCAAGACGATTAAGGTAATTTAAGTGGGATTAAATGGTGGATAGGCTTAAGAGGATGAAAGTGATAGGTTGTAGGCTAGGCTTTAGGCTAGCTATAAGATTAAATTAAATAAGATTTAATTTAATCACAAGTTTAGAAGAATTAATGAGACAGAGAGATTTAAATAAATAGAATTTATTTAAAAATGGGGAATTATGGAGGAATCATGTATTAAATAAATTTAACACATTAAGGATGGAGGTATTTAAATTAAATTTAAATACTTTAGGAAAATGAACCTATTTAATTAAATAAATTTAATTAAATAGGTAGAAAAAAGGATACACAATCTGGAAAACTACAATCAAAGCCTTGCGAATCAGATGTTCTCCTTATTAAGCTCCATTAACTACAACATCATCTCTCTCATGGGCTGGATCAAAGACAGAGAAATGCACGAAGATGAGGATGGAAAAGACATGGATGAGGCCAGAATGGAGGATGAATCTGCAAAGGACAACTCCATTCCTGATCAGGACTAGGGGAATCAAAGGGCGCAACAGATGGAAACGGAGGAAAATCAATTGGCCTTTGAGGTTGCTCAAGTTATGCATGATCTGGAGCGAAAGAATGAGGAATAACTCTAGCCTATTCTTTTGTTTATCATTTTCTTTTGGCTTTATGTTCCGGCTTTAGGCCGTGGCTTTGCTTGTTTTTTTTTCCTAGACTTTTCTCAGAACTCTTTCCTTTGGCTGGGCTTAATGCTTATTATCAGCCTATGAACTTAAACTTTTTTGGCTAGGCTTTCACGCTTATTATCAGCCTTTTTTTGTTTTAACTCTTGGGTTTCAGGTTCCCTGTAAAACTTATTTATCTAATAAAAAACAAATATAATTAATTATAATGTCAAGGGCAATATTAAATAAATTAATATAGTCTTTAGGACAATTTTAAGTGTCTACATTTTGCCCCTCTTTGATGTGATGTCGGGATATCAAAAAAAAGAAAATATAGGTTGCCCCAAAGAAGATAGGAGTCCTAGGAGTGACGAAAGAGGAGGGTGCCCTCTCGCGAAAATTGTGCAAATTTTTTTTTTTGGGAAATTTTCATGAAAAGATCTTTGGAAGAAAGGGAATAGGAGAAAAAGGAAATAAATGAAGACATTGCATGACTTGTGTATAGACAGGGGATAGAAATGGCTCAGGGAAGACATGGGCTCAAAAGGGGGCCTTGGAGGGCCTATATAAGTCTCGAAAGGGCTCAAAGAAAGTCATTTGCACACCTAGAGAGCAAAGCATCCAGAGTAGAAATGGACCCCATTGATCATTTGCAACTTGGTGAGCGTGTCCGAGAGCATCAATGAGCAGCTGAGATGGGCCCACCAGTAAGCCATCTGATCCTCTTCGTCATTTTGGTAGATTAGGCTAGGGTAGGGGCATTTATTGTAACTTAAATGAGGCAAAAATGTGGTTGGGGCAGAGACGAAAACCTTTGCCTTGTCATCTGTGCAGACGACAAACTGGAGACCATGTTGTCCATGGAGATGATAGGACCTATCCTGTCATTTGCACAGACGATAGATTGGGGAAACAGGGTCTGCAGAGACGATAGGGTTCAACCTGGCATCTGTGCAGATGACAAAAAGGATTGGAGCGGAGACAACGATCTACTGTTCATCATCTTCATAGACGACAAATAGAAGTCACCAACGAGAACTAACAGCTTCAAAGACGGTTGTCTACACTGATCAACGTCTCTGCTAATTAGAGTCTTCACAGATCAGTGTTTGCGTCGAGCAATGTCTACACTTATCAATGTTTGCATCAATTGGCATTTGTGCCGATTGGAACAAATCAATAGAAGATGAGGTAGCATGTCCCATTCTAGGGATAGCTTAGGCTAAGGAAACTGATCCTCTGCATGTCTATGCTGCAGGAGGAGATGGTGGTTTTTAGGTTGAGGGAGCACTATCCCTCGATAATGGTGCTAGAGGAGAGGTTGACTGATGCAAACTAGGGGCACATCCAACTATGCGGGTTGGAGCACGTCTATGAGTGGTCAGACCTTAGGGGACACTCAACGCAACTATTGGCTCTCATTGAGTGATGGCACACACCCACAGGGAGTTTCCATTTGCCCATTGGTGAGGCAACAGTCACTCTACTAGACGTGTGGTAGATTTTACAAGTGCCCATCTGGGGGGCATAGCTAGAGTATGTGCTAGAGGGCTCAAACTCATATCTATAGGAGTGCTTTGGACGATGATGATAGAGACTACTGGTTCACAGATCATGGTTGACATGGCTAGGAGCCTTAGAGCAGAGACTACACTAATTGGTGATGTATCTAGCATCTCTTATTTGGAGGATGCTACTAGACCATGCTGGGTGTGGCTTTCCTATCGGCTGGGCGCGTGTGCTGAGCACCCTTCTATAGGAGGATGGAGCGGTCTATTGCTGGGGCCAAACTATCCTGGCAGAGCTCTATCATGACTTACACATGTGTGCCTATCGAACACAGAGGACTATGGGGCCTAGGTTGACTCTATTGATGGTGTGGTCCTGGGAGAATATTGGAGTCACACGATCGATCACCAGACGGGAGACCAGAAATCCTAGCAAGCTATTCGCCTATAGATACCGACCACTCATTCAGTACACTTCCATAGAGTCTATGGGATTTTGGCGGCAACATTTATATGGGATCATCATGTTCAAGTGGACTCCATATGATGGGGTAGAGTTGTGGGGTACAATTTTGGTAGCTAGCAAAGAGGATGACTCCAAGGACTAGATGTATCTACCGTACACACAGACTGACTACTGGTTGATTGGATGCTTGATGCATGTCATCATGTGATATATACCCTCTAAGGTGTGGTGGCAGTTTGGGAGAGTTTAGGATGCTGTTCTAGACAAGTTTTTGTACCCTGTTGTATCTCGAGAGTATGACAGACTTTGGGGTCACAAGACCAACCTTTGGTTGGCCCAAATTTCATGGGGTCGATGCCACTAGTGCCTTGGGTACACAAAGGATTGAGAAGAGGCATGTATGATAAAAAAATACACGCAGTGGTGGGTAGTTCATCAGCTCGTGAGACTGACAGTGCTTGGGGCACCTTCTTCGGCAGAGCAGGCACAGGGAGAGGGAGAGGGAGTAGGTGATGGTGGGCAGGTAGCGATGATGCCACCACCAACATGGGGAGCATAGGAGGGGCCACGAGGGTGCAGAGCCTGTGGGAGGAGAGGTCTAGGGACAATACCAGCACAGGTACGAGAAGAGGCACCAGTACAGGGGCCATAGGTATAGAGACAGGTAGAGGATCTAGACATGGTCAAGTCCGTGCAAGATAGCCCCTGTGCAGAGGTAGCCTGATTATAGGGGGTGGCACAGGTGTAGCAGGCACAAGCGAACAATCTAGAGCAGGCCATGGAAACCATACAGGCAGAGATGTAGGCTAAGAGGGCTAGAGGAGATAGTGCATAGGAGGCTCTTGTAGCCCTATAGGTATGGGTGGATGCCGGGGAGTTTGCAGATATGGAGGTCCATGCAGATGCTAAGGAGCTTGCAGAGCTAGAGAGACTCTGAGGAGAGGTGGCCGCATTATGAGCTGAGTGGGCCACTCATCAGGCGTAGCTGGATGGGTACCGCAAGCAGAGGGACATACCAAGATAGATGCCATAGCTTTGGGTAGCCGTCATAGTCATGCAGGAGGCCATTTTAGCCAGCCAAGCAGAGGCACAAGCCATATGAGAGGCGGCTTATTATAGGTCATTATATCATGAGGTCATGTTTGCCAATCAGTGACAACTAGATTTTGAGAGGGGTGCTAGCTCATGGACCACAGGGGGCAGGGCCAAATCAGAGTAGTTCATAGGACAAAGGAGACCTCCCCGAGGGGGAGACATAAGGGAGGCTAGGCCCTCATAGCCAGTGGCTTGATTTTGTATAGCGATCAATTTTTGACAGATATGTGTAGATGCAATGGGTTTTTAATGATGCATTTGTACTACATGATACTACATGATTTTGTGTACGAACTGTACAAACATTATTTTTTGATATACACATGACATGATTCGGTGGCCCTATGTGTATATGGATTATGTGATGCATATGATATCTATGATGTGGATATTGACGCTTGTGATGCAAGATGTGTGTGATGTGATGCTTCCTATGATGTATGTATATGACGCCTAGCATGTGGATGCTGCAGGTTTGCTGGTGATTATGAGATGTATGCATTATGTTATTTTACATGAATGGATGCATTTATGAGATATTTTATAATGTATATGTCCCTAGATGTGATGTTTAGAATGGATGTATGTAATGAATTAATATAATGAACTAATGATGCAATCTAACTAAAGGAACAAAATGGCTAATGAAATGACAATGAAATGTATCCTAATAAGACACTAATGAATGTAACCTAAAATGAAAATGTAAATGAAATGAATCTAAGGAATGATTATCCATCAAATTTTTTCACTCATAAAAGCCAAGTAGCGTAGCATAGGAGGGGGAAATAAACAAGACCCTTGTTTCAAGCATGGCTCATTGACACCCTATACTACATGAACCCTAACTACATGATATCAAGAGATTTAGTTGTGTTTATATGAAACAAAACACCTTAGTTTGATTTTGCAATGAGTTTATGCATTATATGCTATAGAAGCATAAATTACACGACTCTTTTGCGTAGACTAGAGACTTTTAGAACAATAGGTGTAGTTTACATTGTCATGATGGAACATATATCATATAAGCATTGGAGAGGTCTAGGTACACCCAAAGTCTATTTAGGGATCTTTGGTGTTACGTGTACTAACTCGTTGCCCCCAGTGTGCAATGCATTAACACAACTTGAAATTGACACATATGTAGTAAAGTCTCAAAAATAGATCATACCACAAACAATGCGTGTAGTCAATGAGAGCCATTCAAGTATGTCCAAATATGGAAGATCAAGGTGCACCATAAATAGCTTCACTAAAAAAAAAAATGAAATCAACCAAAAAGAGACCTCATGACCAAGTAGTCATTCAATCCACAGTTCCTGCCAAGAACCTTAGGTCTAGAAGTGAATGTCGTAATGTCATCTATAGGAAGGATTTATCCTATGAAAGTTGTGTTTGACATCAATGATCACAAATCATTTGTTTGTTTTTGCAAATGCTATTAAAGAACAAATTTCTCGAATCGTTAAGTCTCAAATAGTGATTTTGTTCAAGTCCTACGTGGTCACTATTGTGAAAAAGCTTAGTGTGATGGGATTGGAACAAGCACTTGATGGAAAAAAAATGCCTCGCAAACTAGAGGTCTTTCAAAAGATGGAGGTGAAACGATGCCTCACAGATAAGAGGTCTTTTTTATTGGATGCATGACAAGCATAAGCTAGATAAGACTTTGCACAAAGGAAATGGAATGGTGGAATGGAGTGAAGGAAAACAAGCCTTATAGACAATGGATTAAAAATGCTTTTTTCAGGAACTTTATCTTCTTTTCAGTCTTGTTTTAGGAACATTTTAGGCTTTTTTTTTTTTGGATTTTTCTAATTTTTCTTGTTTTTTTAGATTTTTGCGAGACTATAAGAACACTATACAGGAATTGCAAAACTCAAGCATAGAACTGCTTGAGATGTTGGATATTTACAGGCTCAGGGAGTGGATCTCCCTCTGGAGTGGCAAATTGATATGCTCCAAAACCATATTTGGCTGTAATGATAAACGAACCAAGCCAATTAGCCTCAAACTTTCCTTTCTTTTCACAGATTTGGAGATTCTTCATGTTATGCTGCAAAACTAAGTCACCCACCTCAAATTCCCGTGGCTTGAATTTTTTGTGATACGGAAGTTGAAGGTGGTTCTGATACACGTGGAGGTGGTTTAGGGCATTAAGGTGTCTCTCATCAAGGAGTTGTAGCTCTTGCAAGTGAGCAACTCTATATTCTTCTTCGAACATCAGATTCTTGAGGGAAATTTTGAGGGAAGGGAGCTCAATTTTGATGGGTAAGATAGCCTCAGAACCATAAACAAGGGAAAATGGAGTGGCTTCTATGGGGGTATGGATGGAGGTATAGTAGGCCCAAAGGGCGGGAGCAAGATGGAGGTGCCAATCACGACTAGTTGCATCAACAATTTTCTTTAGGATTTTCAAAATGGTTTTATTAGTAGCTTGAGCTTGGCCATTGCCTTGGGGGTAGTATCTAGTGGAAAAATGCTGGGTGATTCCAAATTTCCTACACAATGTGGCAACTTCCTAATTTTTAAAAGGTGTTCCATTATCAGTCATGATATCTTGAGATATGCTGAAATGATAGATAATGTAGTTCAAGATGAACTTCAAAATCTATTTTTCAGTGATGTAGGTTAATGGAATAGCCTCGACCCACTTTGTGAAGTACTTAGTGGCAACAATAATGTACTTGTGGCTATTTAAGGAATTTGGGTATACTTGACCAACAAGATTGAATCCCTAGTGGGAAAAGGGCCATGGAGTGATGGTGGGTTGGAGGTCTTGGGTGGGAGTGTGTATCAAATCACTATGCTACTGACAAGGAACACATCTCTTCACAAAATGATAGGCATATGCTTCCATAGTAGGCCAATAATAACCCATCCTAAGAAGCTTTTTCACTAACGTAAGGCCACTAGAATGGGCACCAAAAATCCCTTGGTGGACCTCTTCTAACGTCATTCTGGCTTCATCTAAATTGAGACATCGGAGGAGGGTTCCATCAAAATGTTTTCAGAAAAGTGTGTCACCTAGGATGATATATCGAGTAGCTTGATAGATGAAGGTTTTGCTCTGATTTGGGGTGAGGGTTATGGGAATGGTTTTGTGACATAAATAGGCAAAAATGTCAGCTTACCATGGAGACTTAGGACCAACAATCTCACACACCAACTCTGAATCATTTTGCTCATAAGAAGGAGTAAAAAGATTCTCAACAAGAAACTCACATTTTGGACTATATTCTGGCATGACAATCATGGAGGCATTAGTAGCCATAGCATCTGCTACTTTTTTATTAGCCCTTGGGATTTGCTAAAAAGCTATCTCTATGAAATTTTGTTTAAGATCCTCAACTATCTTGCAATATGGCAACAATTTCTCATCCTTAGTGTGCTATTCATCTGTAATTTGTTTAATGACCAATTGCGAGTCTCCAAAAACAAGAAAACTTTTGATATTCCATCTGATAGCTTGAAGCAACCCTATGACTAATCCTTCATACTCAGCTATATTGTTTGTGCAAGGGAATGATATCTTATAACACTTAGGAATGAGATCCCCCTGTGGTGTAACAAACACAACTCCTGCCCTTGTTCCCTTTTGTGTGAAGGGACCATCAAAGAATAACTTCCAAGGTGTAGTAGAGGTAACAGTCATAACGGTGTCATCTGGAAAATCTGCTACTATGGGATGGTCTCCTGGAAGAGGAGCTTCCACAAGCTAATTTGCAATTACTTGTCCCTTAATGGCCTTGCGTTCTTTATAAACAATGTCAAACTCACTCAAAATCAAGACCCATTTTGCAGCTCAACCAATGAGGGAGGCTTTTGATAGCAAATATTTGAGTGGATCTATCTTGGAAATGAGATGTGTAGTATGATTAAGCATGTAATGGCATAGCTTCTGTGTGCAAAAGACTATTGGAAAACAAGCTCTCTCAATAGCAGTCTAGTTCAACTCATAACCAACTAATGTTTGATTGAGATAATATATAGCTTTCTCATTACCATTGTCATCTAGTTGTGCCAAAATGGCACCTAAGGAAACTGAAGTGGCTGAAATGTATAGGATCAATGGTTGTCTTGCAATTGGAGGGACTAGAACTAGAGGATTAGCCAAGTATGCCTTAATTTGTTCAAATGCTTTCTGACATAGACAATCCCACTGAAACTTAGTGTCCTTGCGAAGCAAATTTTGAAGTGGAATAACATTTTTTGCTAACTGGGCCACAAATCGTCCGATGGAATGTAAGTTTCCTTGAAAATTGCAGAGTTGTTTCAATGTGGTAGGTGAAGGCATTTCCATGATGGCTTTTACTTTAGCGGGATCTACCTCAATACCTCTTCTTGACACAATGTAGCCTAACAACTTGCTTGATTTGACCCCAAACACAAATTTCTTAGGATTTAGGTGCAGTTTATATTTCTCCAATCTTTCAAAAATGGTGGTGAGTACATTAATGTGGGACTCACATGTCTTTGATTTTCCTAGGATGTCATCAACATAGTCCTTCATTATGACATGTAGAAGATCATGGAATATAGTAGTCATTACGCGCTGATAAGTGGCACCGACATTTTTCAAGCCAAAAGGCATGACTTGATCACAAAAGGTTCCCCATGGGGTGGTAAATTCTATTCTATGTTGATCATCTTTTGCAATTTTGATTTGATTATAACTGGAGAAACCATCCATCAAAGACAACATCTCATGTCTAGCAGTCAAATCCACTATGATGTCTATGTTAGGAAGTGGAAAATCATCCTTAGGACATGCAAGATTTAAATCTTGAAAATATGAACAAACACGAATACCCCTAGATGCTTTCCCTACAGGAACAATGTTGGAGACCCACTCAAGATAATCAATAGGGAAAATGAACTTTTCCTCTAACATTTTTTGCAACTCTGCTTTGACTAAAAGTGCTACCTTAGGATGCATTTTGCATTCTATTTCACTGGTTTAATCTTGGGATCTATTGTCAAGTGATGCACAACCAAATCTATATCTAAACCAGACATATCTCTATATGTCCATGCAAAATTGATTTTACCCTTTTTCAAAAATTTAGTCATTTCCTTTTGTTCTTCAGGACTTAGGGTAGCTGCAATGTAGGTGATTTGTGGATTATCCTCTATACCCAAATTAACTAGAATTGTGTCTTCATTCAAAATAGATGACTTTTCTGGTGGTAAAGATTTGAATGGAAAGTCAACTTCTCCCTCTTCTGGTGCCTCTAAGAGGTTTTCACTAGAAGATGCATCCTTTATTTTGTCTTTTTCTTCATCCAAAAGTGCCCTAGAAGAGTTTTCACTAGAGGATGTTTCTTTTATTTTTCCATTTTTACTTTGTTTTTCACTTTTGCAACTAAGAGAGTTGACTTGGATACCAAAGTAGGCTTCCTCATTGTATTGGATCTCATGTTCGTAATCTTGGAGATTCTTAAGGCCAAAGAGTGCCATCACTATCTCATCAGACATATACATATCAAGAGATGGTGGCGTGTCCTGAAGGTCCCAGTCTATCATGTCAGGGTTGGTGAGAGGTACATCGGTGGATGAAAGGTCAGCTATGGTAGTGGAACATATATGGTTATCTAGGTCATCCTCAATGTATTGGAAGGGTATTTCAAAGAATTCCTCCTCGTTAGTCTTAGTATTCAACTGTACAATAGCTGTCAGCAAAGGATACCTTAGGTTTAATGGAGCCCAAACCATGTCCTTTAGGATAGCTATTAGCTTCTAGGGGTTGTCTAATTCTGTCTTCTTTATGTCCAAGGGCGGTACCATGATATCCCATGTTTTTGATAATGGGAGGGGCCTTAACATACTTATCCTTGGGGAACTCCACAGGTTCATCTTTTCCATCATAATATAGCCAATCTAGAATATTAGATTCCATATGCTCATCACTAAGTGAACCCCAATTCTCAAATTTTGTCTTGTTAATATGCATAGTCTCTTTGTTGGCAAGAGGTGGCAATTGTGAAGGTTTTCCAAAGGAACAGGGGGAGAGTGGTAATTGTCCAAAAAACAAGGCATTTTCAAACTTATACTCTCCCATTCCTAAATCAATAAAAGTAACCTTCTTCCCTTTTGTATTGACCTCAGTATCTTCCACCTTTTCCTTTCCTTTGCGGGAATTGGAATCATTATTGGCTAATTTGGCACTGTTATAGAAGGTGACCCTATTATTGTGAAAGGCTTAGGTATGACTTTAGCAAACTCACTGATTGGACACAAATTTGTTGGTGCACTTTCTAACCTTTTACAAAAGGCAAAGGGTGTGGGATCACCTGGAATAGTGACCTCTCTTCCTTGGTGAGGAAATTTCAAGCATTGATGATAGGTAGATGGTATAGCCTTTAGTGTATGTATCCAAGGTCGATGAAGCAAAATGTTAGATGGAAAATCCAAGTCTAGGACATGGCATTCAATATTTATGATAGCTGGTCCAACCTTTAGTGGTAACATGATAACTCCTTTGGATTCTCTTTCCATTTCATCATATTATTTGATTGTTATCCTCTCATTGACATCTAGAAGGTCTTCTGGTAGTCCCAAGAAAGGAATCATCTTCAATGTGCATAGGTTCAAACCGGATCCATTATCTATAAGGACTCTTTTAATCTTATGTCATTGTATAAGGACTTTAATGTGGAGCGAAAAATTATGGTGGGGATTAAGACCTTGAAAATCTTTATCTATGAAGATAAGGTGTTGTTGTGCGGAAAGGTTTCCAATCATGGCAGTGAATTGGAAGGCATTAATGTTTTCGAGAACACGAGACTCTAAAAGAGCCTTCTCCAGGATTTCTTTGTGGATGGGTGATGTGGTTAGGAGCTCAAGAATGGATATTTGTGCGGGAGTCTTACCTAACTGGGACAACACATCATAGTGAGAAGCGGGCCTTTGTGAAATGGATGGCACAATAGGTGCATGTGGAACTGATGGATTAGTGTGATTGTGAGTGGCAACTTGCAAAGTAAGTCTTCCTCATCGAGTGGTTGCATCACAATTAACTGCTTGTAGGAAAAGGGTATTCACGTGAGTGTCTACCTCTTCAATGCGACCACACATGGAGTGAAATCCACATATATCATTGGTTTCTATTTTACCACACAAGGAGTCAAACCCCAATATGTGGTTAGTAGAATAGTCATAAGGTAATGCATTTGATGTGGAAGCTCAATTTGCATTGTTCGTTTGTTGTTTCCATTGTTGTTATTATCATTGTTGTGTTTAGGGAATGGTTTTTGAAATATCTTCAGCTTAGCATTTTTAGAGAATGGTCCTCCTTCTACCTCATTTTCTCCATCATTGACAACATTTTGAATGAAGACTTTGAGTTTTATACACTTGTTTGTGTCATGTCCCTTGATGTGATGGTATTTACAATATTCATTTTCCCTATACCATTTTGATTTGGGTTGGTTCTCATCAAAGGGCCTTGTGTTAGGAAATACCATCGAATTATGATCCACTAATTTTTAAAATATGGCTTCCAAGGGTTCACGAAAGTTAGTGAACTTTCTATTGCGATCATAGTCACAGTTGTAATTGTTGTTGTTGTGAGGGAAAAATTGTGTTTGATTGTGAGATTGCTGATTGTCATTGTTCAAATTGTTGTTGTTTTGGTTACGATAGTTGTTGTTGTTTCCTCCTTGAAGGTTTTGCACATTTTTAACATCAGTGACACCATCGTGTGTGACACCTTTGTTTTTGGACCAAAATTTTGGTTTGCTATTGTTGTTGGTGTCATTGTTTGAGGATGATGAGCTGTAATGTTTAATGACACCTTTATCTAAAAGCCCATTTTCAATGCTTTTGCCTCTCTTGACTAATGTAGCACAATCTTCAAGGCTAGCCATCTTCATATGAAAAGACATCTGGTATCAAGTTTTTGATAAATATATCCACAAGGTGGAAATCCTCAATCTTGTAGGGCATGCAGTTAGCAAGATGTCTCCACCATTGTAGAAAGTTAGCAAATGTTTCACCATTTCACTATTTTGTGTTGCACAAATCACTTAATGAGGCATGGTGTTCAATATTGTAAGAGTATTGTGCTACAAAATTTGCTGCTAAATCATTGAAAGAGGTAATGGAACCCTTGGGTACGTTCATTAGCCACTCTAGCGTGGGGCCTCCAAGGCTTCATGTGAAGAGCCTCTTAAGATAATCTTCATTATAAGCTACTTCTTGACATAACACCAAGAATTCCTTGAGATGTATGATAGGACATGTTTCTCCCGTATATTTGTCAAATTTAGGAATCTCAAGGTTTGGTGGGAATGGTACCATGCGAATTGATCTATCAAATGGAAAGGGACAAACTTCCTCAAAAGAGAAATCTTTCACCCCTTTATTAGTCATGCTATGTACTAAATTTTGAAGTTCATGCAATTGTTGGACTAAATCTTGGTTTGGTTGCACTTGTGATTGTTGAGTACTTGTAAGTACACCTCCCAAGCTATAAGGAGTTCCAAATATATTACGAGGTTGTGGAAGTGCTCCACTTTGGCCAGTGTATTGATATGTAGTTGTTGGAATTGGCACAGATGTTTTTACCATACTTGTCAAAATTTGCGAATAAGCGGAATACATTGGTTGTGTTGGAATTGTCATATGTTGAGTAGACATTTTCCCAATGTTTAAGCATCCCATAGTTGGACCTGTTAAGGTGGACTGTAGAATACTAGTAGGCATAGTAGTGTTGGGTATGACACTAATGATTTGTTGGATATGTTCCACACCTAATTGAAATGCTAGTTGTGTGGTGCCACTTAATGTAGATGTAGCACTAGTTGTCACTGTTGGTCCTTAGGTAGAGGCTTGGGTTGTATTTGGCAACATAGCAACACCATCGTTCATAATCTATCTAAATATGGTGGTCTCATCAGAGCTTGTAGGGTCATTAAAACCATCTTTAACCAAGTTTAGGAAGATCTTAGTTTTGTTTTCCCTAATAGATTTTTCCATCATTTTGACATTGTATGGATCTCCAAGGAACGTTCAGACATCATTAGGGATATTGTTGTTGTCAATAGGGTTTTCCTCTTGGTATACTTCCTCATCATCATTTCCCAAAGTTGTGTTGTGAAAAGGATCTTCTGGTTCTTGTGTGGATGTTAAGCCAGGCATGCCAAAATTTGAACTAGAGGGAAATCCTCCCCCTAATGATGTTGCATATGGAGGAAAAGGATTCTCCATCTCTTTTTTCCTTAATGACTCTAATAAGTGTGACTTTGGATTAAATGTGAATTTGTCAGATCATGTATGTACCATACAATAGTGACCAAACTGATGGGTGGAGGACTATGGAAGAAAAAGAGGAATGTGGGAGAGAACTTTGGAACCTTATGCAATGAAAGGGGGCCAATAATCTAGATGTAAACAAAAGACCTTGGTTTAGAAAATAAAATGTGATTACTCACTATTTAGTGATGGACTTGTGATCCCAAATAAGTGATAGGTGTTTGCTTGGTGATAAAAGGTCTAGTGTTATAATCTCAGAAGGTATTCTTATGCCAAATTTTTTAGGTTCAAATGATCAAGCTCTCTGGAGGAAGTTTGCAAATGGGGGATTATAAATGTGGAAAAATAAAATGATATGTGGAAAATGTAGGTGTGGTGGTCACTTATAGAGTTAACTCAATCCTCACTCACTGGGAAAAAAAACCTAGGGTTTACTCTTGGGAAGGTAGACCAATTTCAAAGTTTTGCATTGTATTCAATTCTATTGTAATGGTCTTGTCTTGCTTCTTCTTTTTCGATGTCTTTGATAGCATATCAGAATTGTTTGTCACCATGTGCTAGGTTCTTCCTTTCCTTGTAGACAAATGGTTTGGACAATTTCATCTTCTTATGTTTGACTTTGTCAGTCATGGTAGGAACAAAACAAGACTTAGTTTCAAGCACAAACTATGACTAGACTCAACCAATTTCAAAATGCTAGACCAATCTAGGACTCTTAAAAATAATCGTGAGTCAAGAGAACCCACTTACCATTGTTTCACTCACTGAAGTTTAGCTCACAATTTCACTCATTTTGCACTTGTTTGATGTTTTGTGTTGGTTTTGAATGTTTAAATAAACAGGTACGCAAAACACACCAACAATATTAATAAGGCTGCAACTAGGATATGCAAGGCTTATCTAAAGGGCATCCTCAATATACACAAGGTATGTGAGGCCCAAATCTGTAGATGAAAGAAAATAATGCCACACAATTGGGGGGAGATAGTAACCCAAATCTCCTCCTTCACTTCCCAAAGGTATACAATTCTTTGGGGCTTTGCCAAGAGTGACAAGATTTTTCTTCCAAGAGAGGCGTCTTTTGATTCACCTCTCAATTCTTATACTTCGCTAGAACACTGGAGTTGATGTCCTCCTAAGGGGTGATGAAATCCCCAAGCAGGCCTCTTAGAAAAGAAAAACAAGATCACTTATTTCTTGTGCACCCAAGATCACCCAAAGGCGCGAGGGGAGAGAATACGTAAGTGGCCTTGGGGTTTAAAAGACATGCATTATTTCCCAATGAAGCTTTAGGTTTTGTAATCTACTTTGGAGACACACGTGTTTAAAACATACAATGTTCTTTCCAACTTGAAATCATCATCAACATAAATAAAAGCGCGGATTCGTCAACAAGAATGTAAATCGAGCGTGTGCATAAGAAAAATGCTAAAAATAAAATCAATTTCCTCTAAGGCATTCAAGAGTATGTGAATTCATTTTAAGCACCATTTCTAAATGTTTGCTAGTCTAGACATTAATGTCAATTTCCTTAAGGCATTCAAGAGTGTGTGAATTCATTTTAAGCACCAAGCCCAAATGTTTGCTATCCTAAACATACATGTCCATTCCCTTAAGGCATTCAAGAGTGTATGAGTTTATTTTAAGCACCAAATACAAATGTTTTCTACCCTAAACATACATTCCAATGAAAAGATGGTTCATTCCTTACGGGAATTCAAGATTGAGTTTTCTACCTAAACATCCATTCCAATGAAATATGAATAAATTCCTTTAAGACATTCAAGATTGGATGGAATTTTTTCTTTTAGGCACTCAAGAGTGTGTTTGGAGATTACTCATTAATTTTTGGCATTCATTAAAAGGACAAATTATTATAACATGCAAGTTAATTAACCTTTAAACCTAAAGTGATAAAAATCACTACAAATTTCCTTAGTGATAAAAATCACTATTGATTTTTTCTAAGTCTTTTAAGTTCTATTTCCTGCATGAACATTTGTTAGCAATCCCTGCAAACCACCAGTTAGCAAATAATAATGTTTCAAAGTTTCACAACTCTCTCAAAAATCATAGATGATAGATCACAGGCACAAACAATAGTACACACAAACGCTGAATAGCATAGATGCTAGAACTCGAATTCATTGAAAAGTGCAGATGACAGAAGACAACAATGCACAATTTTGCAGTTAGATGGTACTATTTTTTAAGTGTAGATGAGAGTTGAAGATCACAAATGCTAAAATGTAGAGGACAAAAGGACACCCAATATACAACATAGATGACAACTTGAAAATCGTAGACGACAAAATACTATGCGCAGACGACAGATTGATTTTTGAAATTTTAAAACCCACCCCCAATGCAGACAAAAAAATAACCTAGGTAGACACTAAAACTATGTTCCCAAATGCAATTAGAGTGGATATATGTAGAAGGGCTCGAAGATTTTGATATGCGTAGATGTTGGTCTACGTAGATACAGAATGCAGATGACACTGCATTCGACACAGATGACAATGCAAGGTCTTTTGTGACAGATTGCAAATTCTTGGAAAATTTTTGAGATAAAAATAGGGATGTGAGTCCCACCGGACGTGCCAAAATGTAAGCTAAAGAAATTAACCTGTTGGAAGAAAGGGTTAAAAAAAATATTAGTTGATATGCATGCATTAGAGATTCAACAATGAAATAAAACTAACATTTGCTTGAGTTTTGCAACTAAAAGCAATCAACAACTCAAGTCCTCAAGCAACCTTAAACAGCTCAACAAAGGCACCCATGAGAGGCCTTGTTGGTGTGTTGGATTGGAGGGATGTTTGGTGTGCTCTCCTAAACACAACTATGTTTGAATCTCTTGATGTGAAGGTGCAAATGTGATTGATGAAACTATGAAACTAATGCTATATGAGATGGAGAACACTTCAAACAATGTCTATGGAGGAAGCCATGTTTGAAAGTATTCAAGGATGTGGAGATGGAATGCAATAAAGAAAACTAAGCTAGTATGCAATTGAAATGAAGATCTAAATGCATGAATAAGCTAAATCTAACAATGAAAATGCAATCTAAAATAAACTACCAAGGGTTAATATGCAACATGAAATCACTATGAAAACTCTAAACTCAAACTAGTATGAAATCACTATGAAAACTCAAAACTCAAACTAACATGATAACAATGCATGTGGAGGAGATGAAAATGCTTGAGACAAGGGCCCTATTTATAGGTTTGAGAGAGACCCTAGGTGAGGTGGCATCTATGTGGAATCCACATAGTGCCACAAGGAGACACATACTCAAGTCATGCAAGTGGTCAATATTCAAGGTTTGCTCACACATGTGTGAGAAAACTTGGAGAGAGGAGTGGGGAACAAAGCTTGCAAGATGAGTGGTCTCACACGTGTGAGCACACACTTAGGCTTAAGAAGGGTTTAGCAAGATGATTAAGGTAATTTAAGTGGGATTAAATGGTGGATAGGCTTAAGAGGATGAAAGTGATAGGGTGTAGGCTAGGCTTTAGGCTAGGTTTAAGATTAAATTAAATAAGATTTAATTTAATCATAGGTTTAGAGGAATTAATGAGATGGAGGGATTTAAATAAATAGAATTTATTTAAAATGGGGGAATTATAGAGGAATCATGTATTAAATAAATTTAACACATTAAAGATGGAGGTATTTAAATTAAATTTAAATACCTCATGAAAATGAACCTATTTAACTAAATAGGTAGAAGAAATCAAAAAATATAATAAATAAATAAATAAATAATTATAATGTCAAGGGCAATATTAAATAAATTAGTATAGTATTTAGGACAATTTTAAGTGTCTACATATATATATATATATATATATATATATATATATATATATATATATATATATATATATATACATACATACATATATATATACATATATATATATATATATATGTATATATATACATATATATATATATGTATATATATACATATATATGTATATATATATGTATGTATATATATATGTATGTATATCTATGTATGTATGTATGTATGTATGTATACACATATATACATAGATATATATTCATACACACACACACACACACACACACATACATATACACAACATGAAAGAAAACAACATATCATTGCATAATCACATTACTATCAATTTTATGACTTATTGTAGTTATATACCAATATTAATTTGGGGTAGTTCCACAATAATGTGTCCCGCTTTTTGCCCAACTTTTACACTGAGATTAACATTTTGAAAAAAACTTCACTTCCAAACACCTATTGCCACAAAACTGTTGGGAATTTGAAGATGACGTAAACTAGTACTATTGAGCATTTTATTTCTTGTTTCTAAATACACATATTTTAAAAATTAAATTAAAATTGATTTGTATCCATTTTTCCTTATTTAAAAAGTGGTTTTTGTGAAAAATCAACATTTTTTTAGAGTGTTCGCCACTTGTAAAAAATGATAACGATGTAATTCTATCAAATTAATATTTGTCACATTAATATTTGGAGAATCAAATTTGTTTCATTCATTTTGGCTGAAAATTTCATAGTTTATTAAGTTCTAAAGTGACAATAACTATAATTTAGATGAAGGTTCCTTTGGTTTGCTCTAACTTGATCTTTATATATCAAAATTCATTTTTTCTTTTTTTGATAGAAAGGTAACACAAGTAGTATTCTCCTATATAATTTTCATAATTGTTTATCCTAATTTACTATTTATTTTGAAGCATTCAAGAGATAGGTTGCTAAATGGTCAACCAATGTATATTTAATTAAAATAAAATTTGAAAGTGTTAGTGAACTCAATATGTATGAAATTTATAGGCATTACAAAGCTTGTCCTAATTAGTAGCATCATCTAGTATTTTTTTTTGTTTTAGAAGATCATCTTGTTTGATCTATGTTTCAAGCTTTAAAAGGCCATTCTTTGTAGTTTTTTGGTGCCTCTAAGAGAAAATTTCAAACTAGGGGTCTTTGCGCAAAGACCTCTTGACAAAATTTTGACTACAACAAGGCCATTAGATTTTTACCCAACCTATTTTTTCTAAACTAGGTTGACTAAGTTATTTTCTTTTTGATTTGGTATGTATGTAAAGTTAATTTTTTTTTTTTTCATTTTTTATAAAATTATAATTAGGTTAATTCACATTTTTTACTATTGACCTGATTCTCGCAAAGGCATTTTTTTGTGGAGGAGAATTACTATTGGTGATTTTTTCAAAGACATTATTGGAGAGTAAAATTACTATTGTCCATTTTTTCAAAGATGGTTTTTTGGAGAGGAGTAATGCGAAGTAAGAAGGGGAGACTAAGAAAATATTCAAGAAAAAGGTCACTCGGTACATAATAAAAAAATTGTGAAGTTGTATTGGCATATTATTACAAAACTGAAGAGGGTTGGTCTTAGATCTCTAATTTTATGTGCTCAAACTTTGTCTATTTTTTATTTTTGTCTAATTTGACTCATTTTTCAGCATGTTTCTCTAAATCAATATGATCAAGTTGAAGGAAAAGCTCAAGTAGGAGGTCAAGCCATGTTGAAGAAATGCACGTTGGAAAGGTGTCAAGATCACTAACTATAGAAGCTCAAGCAATGGATTTTGGAGAATGATCAAGATCACCTTGTACGAAATCTCAAGCAATAAATGTAAGCGAAGTGTCAAGATTGTGTGCTCCTACTATTATGGATGATGCATAGATCTAGATAAAATTATAAAGAGAAAAATAATAATTAAAGGAATCTTAGATCATTTACTTTGAATGGATGCTAAGAAATTGAGACCACTTGTTGGTGTTTAACCTTTAATTTTTATTAAGAAGAGGTCAATGAATACTATAGAAAGAGAAATATTGGGCAAATTTGATAATATTGAAACACTTGAATAAGCCCAATTACTTTAAATTGTACTCATAAATAAAAAGTTAGAAGATGCATTAAAATTATTGGGCATATGTACAACATCAAAGAAGAGACAAATTGTTGGAAATTCAAACTAATATGGCTGAAAATATTAGGAAAGGTTTGAACCAAGTAAGTAAACAAACTTGAACTAAAGATATGACCATTACATAAAGAGTTATGCTGGCATCTATTGTAGGTAACACTATAGTTCAAAACAGACAAATATCTACAATTTCATCTCAGATTAGTTTTAGTAGGAAATCAATATCATAATATGTTAAGAGGAGAATGGTTTTGGATGATAGCACCTTGAAAGGAAATTGAGCAATTATGTGTAGAGCTCCTCATTTTGATAGGATTAGTAAGGGACTCAAGAAATTGACCATATTCAATTTTGGAATAATAATACTTGTCCTTCACCAAATAATAGAGATGTTATTAGACATAATTATTACTAATCAATATGAACATCATCCAAAACATTGGTTGAAGGGAATGCAACATGAAATCTATTTTCCATTTTGTAGTTCGAATCCTAATATAATGATTGGGAAAATGTTATTTGAAAGATTGAAGCCATATTATATGAGGAAAAACAAATTATTTAAAACTCGTCATTATCATTATCATATCAAATTTGATCTCCACAATCATGTTTTTTCACAAGTTTGAAGAAGATATGGTTTTGAATAAGCTCCTCCTAGTAGATGAAGTGAATTCATCTCATCCATTTTATGCGAGAAAAGAGATGATGCGGTGCGTCAAATAAATTGCATAAAAGGAGTATATGAAACATGCAATGATTTGACTTTTTTCACTTTGAAAAATGAAGACATTGATGTGATAAAGATGATAAATTGTAAGAGTTACAATGTAAAGAATGAAACAAAATTTGGGAAAAAAAATGAAGAGTTAGAGTATCTTGAAGAAGAGATAACCATTGGAGAATTTATGGACAAGTTAAAAAAATTGATTCAACTTTACATTCTTCATGATTTTTTTCAAAAGTGGCAAGCACAACAATTCCAAACATTGAGAGACAAATTTGCACTTGGAATTATTCTATAAGTTGTTCAGTTTACATAAAACTATTCATATGTTCATCAAATGTCAATTCAATTAGAATAATATTTTTTAGAGTAGATTACCATAATGGTACATGTGTGTTATCGACATGCACAATTAGATTTGGATGGTGTTCAAAGAATATTTGAAGCATGGGTCACGAATAAATAATATCATTTTTATATAAGTTATGATAAAGAAAATGACATTCATTATCTAGAACACCATTTCAAGCTTTTTTCTTTTCAAATTTGAAAGAAAGGGGCATAAAAATTGCTAAACATTATGTTTGTTCAGATGGACGTGTTTCATAATTCAAATCATCCAGACTATTTTATGCACATGTAGATATTATTGCAATGAAAATATACCACACATCTGGAGTTTCTTTGAGATATAAGACAAAAAAGGTGAACATGATGGTATTGAAGCTTGCATCAAATTTGTTGTAGATAAGTATCAAATAAATCAAAAGGGATTTTGTATAAAAGATGTACATGATGTTGTTGAATGGTGTAGGACACAATTCACATCACACAAGGCTGACACATCATGAAGAATGAGTCAAGCAATAACATAAAGAATTTCAAGATGATACATGTATACATGTTTCTAATTATGCATGTGTATATCTATCTATCTATCTATAGACACACACACACACACACATATTTAATACTTGTAGTTTTTAGAAAGTGAAGTCCAACAACACAACTAAGAGTGGGGGGGGGGGGGGTGAATTAGCTGTGTGCTTAAATAAATTAAATAAACTTTATCAAATAACCATAAGATAACAACCATCCAAAGTAACACCCTCGATCAGAGGAAAAACCCCAGTGGGAATGACACCCACAAGATGACACACTAATATAAAAGTTGCTTGTGAAAGGGTAAGGCATTGTTAGGAGCCAATTACATATAGTCATTACATGTAGTTCTAGTTAGGAGACTTTGAATCCCTTCTATAAGATTTCAACATCCCTATTAGGAGCTGCTTCAACCCTATTAGGAGCTAATAGGAAGTCAACTGAACGCATTGTCCAAATTGCTTCAGAACTGTCTTCACAAAAAAATTCTCAAGATAACACATTCAAGGGTGAGAAAATTAATACAAAAAATTTCCTTTCCAATATTTCATTTGAAGTTCTCAAAACATCATTAGCATCATCCTCTACTCTAATCTCATCAAATTTGCATCCAAACCTCGCTTAATACAATGATCATACATTACAACACATTTGGTACTTACAACAAAGGAAAACATCCTTCCTTTGTACCAAGTCTTAAAATAACTAATTGAATCAACCTTGAGGTTTACCCAATGAAAAATGAATAATATAGGATCTTAATAAGATATTACATTACAAATACAACTTCCAAAAATAATATAATATAGAGTTGGCTTTCTAGGAACAACACACACTTTATTCTTCACAAATATTCATAGAATGATCATTAAATTTTGATACCTTGAACATATCACCAAGAACAAGTCTTAAACTAAAATCTAAGCCCACTAAATTGGACCCCACCTCGCCAAATAGACACAACTGA
>CM053792.1:590504908-590637408 GCA_028749045.1 Cupressus sempervirens
AAACCATGACTATTTTTATTTTAGGATTGCATAATGAATCTACAAGCATGGAGTGTTGTTATGGGATCATGTATTCTTATTGTGAATCTTTGTATTGTGTTGTGGTGGTGTGATTGTGCATTATATTTCATGAAATTTCTTTATTTTCTTTCTTGATCTCCTTGTTTTGATTTTAATGTCAAGTTCTGTTATGGGTGTGAGGGCTTCACTCACCCTTTGGGAAGGGAAGAGAAGTCTAGGGTGAAGGGCTTAGTTGGTCTTGAAATATAGTTGAGAACCTTGGAGTATGGGCTCCATTGTATGCCATATTCCTTCATATCTTGCTTTGGAGGTGATAAGGGAAAGATGGTGTAGAAAGGAAGTTAATGGAGTATGGGGTTCAAGGAAGCTACAACTATTGGTAGTATGTTTGGAGGATGTTTGTGGAAACCCTAAAAGGGCATAGAATTTGTTGATTTGTGAAAAGCCCTGAAAGGGCATGAAAAATTGTTTATTGTAGATATGTTATGATATGGAAAATCTCCTTTTTGAAAGCACACCTTCATCCTATGTTCAAGGTTCCATTGGTGAACCATTGTGAAATACCCTTGGGATGGGATTGTTCAAGTTTTTAATGTGATGTTTATGCATTTGTAAGATTGGAATGAAACCTAATTTGAATCTTGTTTCCCCTACTTCGTGGGTGGATTCATAGAAGCCTAGGATGGAGGTGAGCCTCCATGGTTCCAAATTTGTGTTTTTTTGTAGGTTTTGAAAGGATGGTTCCTATGAAGACATTAGGGTTTCACTTTTGAAATGTTGAAAGTCAAGTGTGTGGAGAGACAAAATTTTCCATTTTCACCTCTCAATGTGTTTTTATGTTAAGCTCCTTTTTTGTTTCATTGTAATGCAAAGAAAATAAAATTACTTCTTATTGGATATTGATGTAATTATATAAAGTGGAGTCTTGAGAAAAATGAATATAGTTGCCCTTGTATGGAAATGTCCTTTGTGAGGAAAGGCATGATAAAAGTAGATGATCAAGCTTTTGAAAATATGGAGACATATGCATTTAGTTTATAGTTAAATCATATGAGGTCTTCATGTAGGATAATTTTTTTTTATTCGCTTCTGGGTGTGATTGTGTATGTTTTTTAACATCAACATTTTGGATCATACTCTATGATCCATCATCAGGATGATAAAGAGAGCTAAGAAATAGAATGAAAATTCTTGTTAAAATCATGTAGGGTAGATTGATTAAACCTTTGTAAGTTCACAATTATGTGATTGAATGTAATATGGATAAGTCATGTGAATTAGGCACTCCTCCTTATGTTGTTCTATAAATCCTTTCGTATAAATATTTCATAGCTATTGTTGTGTAATGTTCTTATTGGAATAGTTTATTTAGCTTGAAAACATAGGTGACTAAATTGTAAAATCATATATATGCAAATGATACAATGGAAGAAAGATATAGTACTTTTTTTGATAGTTCCTTTGTACATGCATGGAAATATTCATTAGGTTTTCAAGTTCTAATAGAACCTATACATTGGTGTGATAACATTGAAACCTTTAAGGTTATCTAGATTTGGGGATAACATCAATTTCATCATCAACCAATCACCTTAGCTTCATAGTTAAAGTGAAAGAACATAACACCTTGTATGACTTGGCTTAAAAATCAATAAGAAAAGTTAGCTGTAGGTGCACTTCACATCTCTAGAATTTGTATGAGGAAAAAATAAAATGTGTTGATACCTATTATAGATCAATATTTTATTCAAGGAGCATATACCCAAAATATTTTCTATAAGATACAATTAGAAATAAACACTTTAGAGCAAAAGAAACATAATAATAATAAACTAACCTAAAGACCTACCGAGGTACCTAAACTATGTCTACTCACCTTAGGATGTTACAAAACACTCCACCTCCAAGGGTAGTCATGTGAGGAGAGGTGTGTCTCATAATTAAATTGAACTAAATAAAAGAAAATATAAAATTCAAAACACTCAAACTAAATCCAAATAAAGAAGTACACACACACACACACACACACACACACACACACACACACACACACACACACACACACACACACACACACACACACACACACACACACACACACACACACACACACACACACACACACACACACACACACACACACACACACACACACACACACACACACACATGCACACACACACACACACACGCGCGCGCGCGCGCACACACACACACATGCACACGCACACACACATGCACATGCACATGTGCACACACACACACACATGTACACACACATGCACATGCACACACACATGCACACACACACACGCGTGCATGCACACACACATGCATGCACGCACACATGCACACACGCATGCATGCACCCACACACATGTACGCATGCACACAGACACACACAGAGACATAGAAACACAGACACACACAAACACAGACACAGACATAGACACACAGAGACATAGACACACACAGACACAGAAAGAGACAGACACAAACACAGACACACAGACACACACAGAAACAGACACAGACACACACACACACACACACACACCAAACTAAAATATTGACCAACCCATATTGCCTAGGCATCACCTTTTAGGAGGAGAAGATACTATGTTCAACATGAAAAAAAAAGGGGCAGTGGTCCCCACTAGGCAGCCCATTACTTTAGCTACACCTTGACTTAGGTAAAAGGAAAAAATAATGACTTTTGTTTTGACATAAGTCAAAAACCTTCACCTAAGCGCCTACCTTTTTGAAATTAGAAAGGGTATAAGTTTTGGCACTTCACCCAACCAACTCATGCCTAGGGAGGAGTAGATAAGAATTTTGGAAAGTGGTCCATGACTAATTTGTGAAGTACTAGTCACCTCACATTGGGATCCATGCAACCCTCCTTGTCATGTTGTTTCCTAGGCATCCAAGGGAAGGATGAGACCCTTGTCACCCCACCTTGGAAAGAGCATAAAGGGCAAGTGAGTCACGAGGGAGGGGACTTTGTAGAGAAAGGGAAGACATATTATTATTAGGGATAATTATTATTAATTTGGGTTTAATGTGGAGTCAAGTGTAGGTAGATGTATAAACACTTTATTTAGGATTAAGAGTAAAGTAGTAGTTAGCAAGTAGGTTAAGAGAGTAAGATTGGATGTTAGATAAGATAGGTTAGTAAAGCATGTTATGGGGTGCTTAGTGTTATTTAGCTAGAGCTAATTATTTCATGTAGATTTATAGATGGATTAAATATTATACTAATATATAGTAAGTATTGTGGAATGATGGTTAGGATAGAAAGTAGAATGAATGTATAGGAGGTGTTAGTGTTTGGAAGTTAGAATATCGTTTTAAAACTATGTGTTAGTGAGAAATAAATTAGCTTTGGGTGGTCAATTTTTTTGAGGAAGTTGTGATTGTTTTCTTTCTTTTCTTCCAATAAGTAATTATATGTAATTATTAAATAAAATAATAAAGAAACAATAATAATAAAAAATAATAATAAAATAGAATAAATAATAGAGTGGTATGTATGATAATTATGGTTGGAGTAAATATTCTAATTTTTTATCTATATAATGCCAAAAAACTACGTACATGAATCTAATTTATGGGAGAATGTAAAATTATATAGGACACATTAAACGATATGAAGGCATTGACACCATTGGTACCCTGATGTTGTGGGGTACCATAAGTATATATTAAATACATGTGGAATGATAGCTGGAGTATAAGATAATACATTATAGAAGTTTTAAAATTCTAGTTGGAGATGATAATGTATTAAAAGTAAGATTTTTATTAAAGAGTCATACTTATATCATAACTTAACTAGAATAGAATTGAGTATAGGATGTAACAAGTTACTGTTAAATATATCTAGGATAATTATTGAACATTTTCATTTTGTGAACTATGGAATTATTATAACCGCATGGATGTAGGATTTGTACTTCACATTTACATATGTAATGTCTTATTTCAAGAATAAGATGTGGATTCAAAGTGATATTATCATCTAGCTCCTATATTATGCCTTAGATTTCTAGAGAATTTTAGAAACCTAGTTGGTCACTTAGAAGCTTGAAGTACAGAAGTTCAAATGAAAACAAATTCTCCCACATCAAATTGGATTAATTATATCCAATCAATGAAGGAATAAAGAACATCCCACTATCCTCGAGAAACATAAGTTGTTATATTTCAAACATCCCATAGTTTGATGGTATATTCATAAAAATCATATATCTATATGTATTTCCCTTTAGTTTCCCCTTTCAAAAAAATAAATATAAATTTTGGTTGTGTTTTTCCCTATTAAATTTAGGGCATGACATCTTCATGAATCATAAAATGGAATGTGGATTTTAAACCATGTTTTATCAAAACTATGAAATATTAAAAGGTCTCTAGAATGGAACCCTTGACCTCTTAAGGAGGATCATAGAGACTTAACCATTGTGCCATGAGAATCCTTTGAATAAGGACCTCTTTACAATCTAGATAACCTAGCAATAGTTAGGAATTTAAACAAAACAAAACAATTAATTAAGGTTTAATTTATTTAATCAAACCTTAGCAAGAAAACTTCAAAAAATGTAACCTTTGGCTTCTTATAAATTAATTCTCCCAGAAATAAAGTAATGGGAAGAAGGAAAGAAATATAATAGAACCAAATATTAGAGGTGATAAATTCTGCAAGAAGAAAATAAGAACCATTGGAAGGATGGGGGAACCTAGGTATTCTAGAAATTTTGTGGAACTAATAAATAATAGAGAGAGCTTGGACATCCTCAAAATCCAAGGAAAACAAGTAGGCCAAAACTTTCCATATCTCCCTCTCTTTGCATTTTAAGATCTCTATTATAATAAATTAAAGAAAAGATTCTTAGACTATGAAAATATTATGTTTATCATCTAATTCCATGTCTGTATTCCTTGTGTGCGTGATGATTTCATGGTATAACTTTGAGTGCTTATTTCTTCTTTGAGACCATATGTTGGTTTGCTTGAATTGAACTTCTGATATGGGGCTAGTAGGGGATTTGGCTTGGGATTACATCCCATAAATATGCTTTGAGAACTCTTTTTTCCAAACCATATTTGGAAGTTCCATTCAAGAATTCCTTATATTATTTTCATTATTTTGGAATGAATTGACAAGAAGAATACACATATGCATAGTTACACTAAGCATATGTGCATCTCTACAAATGTTTGGATGTCAGGCCTTTGTCAACCTATTGTTAAATAGGCATTGAATCTCCTATTATATGTGATGTTATACTTAATAAATGTTGAAATACAATAAAATCACATTTCTAATTGAAATATGTGTAGTTCTTCTTTGCATAAGCATAGATCTAGTGAACTTCACACAGATGCATTGACATAATGCATATATGTGTTGTTCTATTGAGTACATGTGCAAAATGGACAAAAGTGTAGTTATAATGTGTAGATGTGCCTTATTGATTTATGAATACACATAAATAATGAAAGTGTAGTAGTAAGAAATAAATGTGCAGTTATAAAGAACAAATGTATAGATCTTTGGATTTCTCTATCGTGTTTGTTCATTTCTTGATACCTTATGGTCAATATCCTTTGTTGGTATGATTCTTTTGCCTTCTATTATTTACATGGATTTCATGAGAGGCATTAGATTTTTTTTTATGGAATATTGTATTAATTTTAGAGTAGGGTAGAAAACCCTAAGTGAGTGGTTCAACATAAGTGTTGGGGCCCAGAAGTGGATGTCAAAGGATCCTATTCATAGAGACTACTACCTTGTGCATGCTAGCTCTATAAGTGAGTTGGATAACAAGTGATAACATAATAAAATTAATGGTTGGTTAAGTGTTTCACACATTAATCAAGACTAAGATGGAGTATTGTTGGAGTACTCAGAGAGGGGACATTTTGTATAGATCATGATCCCTAACTTAGAGGAAGGATCCTAACAAGACTAGGCCATGCATATACCATTGGAGTTCTTAGGGAAATGAAATTCTATATTGTAGGATGGTTCTTGGCTCAGGGGTAAGATCCTTGTTAGTGTAGTTTTTTATTTTTCCTATATTGCTAGGTTTTTCCTACACTTTTAATAATCTTGCTTAGATTAATAAAGCATGTCTTATTAGGTGAATGGTTGTGAGGTGTCACCTTCCTACATGTGAGCATCCATTAGCTATCTTGGGAAGATACTTTGCTATCTTTAGTCCAATAGATGGTTTCTCCTCATTGGTTGGTCTTGCCACCTCCTCCCTCTTCCTAGCCTATATAAGCATGCTACCTGGCTTGTATTTGCATCCTCTTAATGCTATTTTTCTTCTAGCATTTGCATTAATATCTTGGAGACTAACTTTGTGTTGCTATTTTGATTTTGTATCATTTGCATTCATAGTTTAGATATTTATTCTTTGCACTAGTTTTCTAGGTTATTAATCTTTTCAGATTCTAACAATCCCAACATTGTAGAAATATATGATGACACTCACCTAGATGTGGTTTAACCCCTCACTCTTCTTATGCCTTTGGTTGTCCTTTTTCATGTGATTTCATCTTGGGATTTATGCTTTTGTGTGGACTTATGTCACCTTTTTACTTGATTTTGGGTATGAGACTTAGACTACCTTAGAGCATAGGTGGATCATGGTTTTGTCTCCTAGCTTGTGGTAGTGATTCCTTATGGTTCCACATGGTTGGTGGAAACACTTTTAAGGCTTGTGGGTGGTCCAATATGGGCTTTTGAAGTGCATAATGATATGCTCAAAGAAGATCTAGTTTATTGTTCTTGATATATTGAAAAGATATAAGTGTATGTTCTACAAGAAATCTTATTGATGTAATCAAAAGACAATGTATAAGGAATGAGTATCTCTAGGAGAAATAAAGGAAAATATGAACATATTGTATTATTTCAAAGGATAAATGAAGTTATGGTGATGGCATGACATTGTATATTTCCTTATATTACATATGATGAATAAAAATACTCTATACTCTTTATAATATTGTCAAATGAATAGTCTATGATTTGGTTTTCATGTATCTTTAGTGGTGTAAATCTAAATAATGTATCTTTATTGCATGTTAAGTTGATACATTTGATTGTAAGGACTACAACATTATTTCCTAACTTGGAAATGAATATTAGGATTGATAATGAATCAAATTGTAAGTAAATGCAAAAATAATAAATGGATTAACCTAATTAGTAGGGATGAAAGTAAGGAAATTAAGTAATGCATAAAGAGTACTTGTTGAGTTAATTAAATATTAAAGGATAATTTTTGAACTTGGAAACCAGAAAATATTGTTTAAGGATGAGCTTAGGGAATTTTTTAGGACTCTTACATCTATGATCAATGTGAACTTATCAAGTGAAGATGTTTGGAAAAAAATTTAGTCACTAAACTTTGTAACATTTAGACTTATCCTTTTAGGTTCCCTAGCAAGGCATTACAAATATCACTTTTCATAATATTTGGAACAGAAAAAAAAGTATTTAATTAATTTCAAAAAAATGTGTACAATTGAGCCTTGTCTTGGTACATCTTCTTATAGGAAATAAAGAGGCGCAATAATAGCTTCAGAGCCTTCAAACTAACTAACTGCTACTAATTCTAATTGTACAAAAAATATTTACAATAAACATAAAAAATGATCTTCTTAGTCATCATTGTAGAAGGCCATGAACCATATCCAACATCTAGTTTAAGTAGACATGATCACTCAGGTGATCTCCTTACTCTACTAGCATTTTCTTGAACTCCGCCCTGTCCTATTCCAACTTTAGCTCATGATAATCACTTACACAACTAGCTTGGTTTTCCCTAAGATCCCATGTAGCCATGTACACTCTTTTGATGATATCAAATTAGTCTTCTTCCTCTAGAGAAAGATATGGTTGTATAACTAGTTTCAACTCCTATCCTGCTTGATTACCTTGTAGTAGTAAACCCATCTCTGCACATGCAATTAGAATGAAATTCGACAACTGGAGAATGTATTTTAAATTCTTGCATTCAAAAAGAACTTGCAATGATGTCTTAATAAAATAGTGGCATTTAATGAGCCATTAATTTAAAAGTATTGTCAACAAAATTCTACAAATGTTTGGCTTGTGTTTATACACCATTAATGTTTTTTCCAATCAAAATTTGCAAAATTCATATTCTACTTTCTAGGTTATCTTGACAACTATTGTATAACCTTTTCACATACTTATCTAGCTATCCTTTCCAAAAATGTGATGAAAATTAATGCTATTGAATCTTTTTTTCCATTTTGAGGTACATCCCAAATAATTTCTAAGATTTGATAGATAATCAACATCTCACATGGTACTTTGATTATACTCCCCAAAATCTCAAAAATTTCCATATCATAGGCAATTGACATTAGCATGCACAAAGTTCCACAATTTTTCTATTTTGCAAGCCATGTTATCTCTCTTCCAAAATCATGACTTTGCACCAACCTATTTGAAACTCATTCATAAATAGCTTAAATCACCATTTTGGACCATATCTTGATTACCCTTTGCAATCTACAAAAATTTCTCCATTTCACTCTACGCTTCATACTATGCCTGAGAAATTCTAAATTCTAGCTAACCTCCCACCTTTTCTCTTCCAAAATGGAAAAAGCATTCAATTGATGAAATTTTAATGGTAAATTTTGGATAAAATTTGAGGGTTCCACTAGTGGCTCTTTTTGGGGATGCATATTGGTTCAAAAATATGGAAATAATCCAACTATCTATTTTAATGAAGAAAAAACAAGAAAGTTAAACAAATTAAAACTACATAATGAAATGAAAATTCATGAATGCTTCCATATGTTTCCTATAAGAGATAAGAATTTTCCCTGCCATGTGAAAAATAATAAAGGGGCCTAACCAAAAGGCATCAAAATTTCCATGCTTTCCTTTGTCCTAGTCAATTAGATTCCATTTAGGTACAAAATCTCCAAATTTAAATTATCTCTCATTTGATCTTTTATCATGAAGGAATTTGACTCATTTACGCTTTTCAATGCTATTCTTCTAATCTCATCTAGTTCAACCAATTCATTTATAATTTCTTCCATAAAATTAGTATCCTCAAGTTAATCCTGTCATTAACCTATATACTAGCAATATATTATTTAAAGGGAGTTTGACTTACCATAAACTAGATTAATAGGAGAGAATCATGCACATTTCTTCATTGTGATTCAACCAACCCATATTTCCATACTCAACTTAATATCCCAAGACTTTTTGTTGTTATCAAGCATTCTTGTGATGATTTTCAATAAATTCTTATTACTTGATTTCACCTAACCATTTCCTTGAGGGTGATATAGAGAAGAATATGAAGTGACTACACCATACTTATTGCAAAATTAGAAAATTCATATGATCTATAGTACGTACCACTATCCATAATAAGCTTGTGAGGAACTCTAAATTTAGTTATAATGTTATCTATCATAAAATTGATCACAACTTTTCTAGTAGATTTCTTTGTAGGTATATCTTCTACCCACGTAGAAAAGTAATTAATAGCTACAAGAATCCAACTATCCCTCGACTTGACTTATTATTGATTTCTCCTATGAAGTCAATCCCCCACATCTAAAAAGTTCTTGAACCTACAAGGCCCTCAAAGGAAGAGCTCCATTATATTTCATCTTTCCAAATAACCTTTGACATGCTTTATATTTTTGAGCATAAGCATGACAATCCTTGAATATGTATGGCCATTAATATCCAACAAGCAAAATTTTATGGGTTGTGGTCTTAGCTAGAAAGGGACCTCCACAAAGTCCTCCATGGAATTATTTCAAGGTAAAATCTTCTTGGTATGTGTCCAAATATAAAATAAATATATCATAATTATTTCTCTAATAAAGATCACCTCAGATTAAAACATATTTTTGATGCTTGAAGTTTTACAGTTCTTTTTAAATTTTCCTCTAGATTTTCATGACATTTCATAGGTCTCAAGTAATATACAACTTATTTATGCTAGGAAAAATGTTCAATACTACCATAAATTTGAGTAATCCTTTTCTTCTCACCAATCTTGTGATCTAGATATTTATATTAAACTATTGAATTTGGTTGACTCCCTACATCTTCTTCATGTTCTTTTTTCCTTTTTGTCTAAATATATCTTTAACAACAACATTGGGCACATATGCAATTACGTTTGCACTAATGAGATATAGTCTCAAAGATTTTATAACTTTCACTAAAGCATTCTTTTCATTAATGCCATAATTCAACTTAGAGCTTTTCAAAATTTTAATAAAGAATACGATGGAATGTTCATATCCTATATTATTTTTTAACATTACAATAGCTATAGCATGGTAGGAGGAAAAATTAAACATAAAAAAGGTTTCTTAAAATTAGGAGCCTTTAGCATTAGTGCCTCCTTAAATGCCTTTTTTTATACTAGAAATAGATTGTAATTGTTCACAATCCCACATGACCTTAGCTCCATTATTCAAAATATTAGAAATAGGTTTGACGATATCAAAAAAAAATTGAATCAAATCTTCTCACAAAGTTGGTTTTACCAAATTGAATAACTTTAACTATCTTGGGAACCTTAATATCATCAATTGCTGCTACTCTTTCAGGGTTGAATCTAACTCCATCCTTGGATACAATATGTCCAAGGAGTTTCCCCTCTATGATTTCAAACTAACACTTCTTCAGGTTTAAAGATGCTCCATATTTAAGGGATCTTCTAAAAGTTTTCTCCAGATGGTTCTTGTGATCCTATTCCCTTTTTGAATAACTAGTGAGATCATCCTAGTTCACCACAAGAATAAAGTCAATAAAACCTTCAAAAGAAACATCCATATCCCTTTGGAAGGTATCTCCTACATTAGTTAAACCCATGAATATCATTAAATATACATATGTCCCCCATGGAGTGGCAAATGCAATCTTATATTACTTAGACTCCTTTACATTTACTTGGTTATAACCTAAGAATCCACCCATCATTAAAAGAAACTCATTTCCTATTGCCTTTGTTAATAGTGCTTCAATGTTGGGAAAATCATAATTAATTTTCAATGATGAAATATTTAGATTTCTAAAATCAACACATAACATAATATCTTTGTTCTTCTTCCTTACAAGGACTAGATAAAAAATCCATGTAGAATGTCAAATAGGTTTAATGATACCAACATTTCTTGTCTTAATCAATTCTTGTTTCATTTTTGGGGCCAACATTGGGTTAATAGGCCTTCACCTCTATCTACAAGGTTTGGCATTTGGATTCAAATGTCTCATGTTGGAAAAAATAATCTCTAAAAGTGTTTAGTTCATCATAAGACCATCCAAATGCATGCCTTTATTTTTTTAATAGGAAAATAAGGTTTGATCTAATCTTGGGAGTTGTCTTTTTAGCAATGAAGATTTCCTTTGGAGAGTTTTCATTTCCAAGATTAACCTTTTCAATTTCTTTTGGTATAACAACAACCCTATAAGTCTTGAGATTTTCATGTTCATCAAATATTCTTTTCAATACCACTAATCCCTATGGTATCTTATTGGTTTTGAGTTGAAAAATTTCTTCTCTAAACAAGGTTTACTTATGATAATGATTTTCCAAAATTCTATTCCAATAAATGCTTTGATCCTAGTATTATCCTTCACATATTAAAAAATCAAGTGAATTTCTCCCATCATCAAAACATTTCCATTTGTGCACATTATTTGGAATGAATGGCCCATTTTTCATCTTAACCCACATAATTTCTCACAATAGAGTGTCAATCTTCTTGATGGCCAAATTATCCATCATGTTAGCTAAAACATTATCATTTTTATTGAAAATTTAGATCAAAGAACTCAATTAGGTCCCACACATAGTTTCTATATTGCTTCAATCTTGAATTTTTAGTGGTAAGCTAACTTCTAATATGAGACACTCTTAATTATAATTTCTCAAGAGTGACAAAACTTTATGCATTTTGGCCATATTCAATCCTAATATCAATGCTTGACATTCAACAATGTTATTAATGAATTCAAAGCTCAACAAGAAATAATATATTAAGATCTTACCAGAGGGGAGATGTAAGATTAATTTCTGCACCATTACCTTCCCTACTACAAGCTCCATCAAAATGAATCTTCCATATTTGATTACCTTCTTCCTATAGACAAACTCCATTAGATTCATCAATGTATTGAATTAATTTATTTAAGCCCACCTTGGAATTGTCTATATCTATTTGACATAAATTGACTCCATAAATAGGACTGAATCTTTCCACTAGATATGTAAATCATAGTTCTCTATCAATTTATGACATATCTTCCATTTATAGGGATAGGTGCATAAGACAAGTCTAACTGAATGTGTTGCCCAACCAAATTGGACCATTATCTTGAAAGAAACATACCATAATAAGATGGTATTTCTACCATAGTGATATCCATCGTCTATGACACATCGGGGCATGTCAAAAATCTGAACTCAACGTCCTTCAAGATTCCTACTACATGAACTGACTAGATGTCCATCACATAACACTTTCCATAAGGTGTGTCCATTGCTAAACCAATTCTTTCATGACATCCACATACATAATGTTTATTGTAACACCTAAATCCATCATGCAATTTCTCATCAATTTATTGTTAATTAACAAGGTTACATAAAAATGGTTCATATGTGGTGAATTCTCATTAATATTTGTTCCAAGATAATTAACATTTTGTTCTCTGAAATTGTCTTCTTTTTTCACTTTAAAGAAAAGATTTAAAACTTCTTTCCCATACTCAAGGATCTTAATGATTTTAAAGAAAGGAAGTAAATATTTTATTTGAGAAAAAAAAAATTGAAATAAATGATTTAATACTTGTCGTCTACTTAGATGTTTATTTTTTAAGAGGATTTGTCACACTTTTTTTTTGTTTTTTTAATTTTTTTTAATTTTTTGATTTGGTACTACCTTTTCATTATCCTTCTTGTGCAAATCTAATTGTGATCTATTCACAATTATCCTTGGTGATTTCCCATTTTAAAAAATTTATAGACTTTTTTCTTAACCTATAATTGGTCCTAGCTTGTTCCATTTCTGTAATTGTATAAACTCTCCTCTCTTCCTTAGTTGATCACCTTACCCTTGGGTTTGCTTCTTTATTAGAGAAAACCTATTCTAAACATTGGTGCCTCATCTTCATCATGTCAACATTAGGAATGGGCTCATCTTCCAAGGAATCATCATATCCCCAAAGTGGTTTTTGATGATAGAGTATTAATAGTTGGTTTCTCTTCATGTTGTCCTTCCTTTTCCAAAATAGTATGTACAATTAGAAATTGATCAAGAGCATGTGGCAGTTTGCAAATGTCACTCCAAGGATCACTTTATACATAATTATTATTTCCCTTTAGAGGGTAAGGGGTTTCATTATTTCTTATAGGTTTTCCATCCTTTTAATTTGTATTGTATAGAATATCATGCAATCTTAACTTGCAATGTGTTGGGCCTATGAGACCTTATCTGATAGTGAATTTTACTATCAAAGGTACTTAGGTAAAAAATTATTAGGAAAAAGTCTATTGGATAGATATCCCTTGGTATTCTATTTCTGACTTTATTAGACCACTTATTTAACTCAACAATGAATTCAATGGAATTATTTTTGGCACTAGTTAGTTCATGAGAAGAAAAATATGTATTACTATGTTCCCCAAATTATTTAATAAAAAAATGCACAAATTCATGCCAACTAGAAATGAAACCATTAGGGAGCCATCTACCCTTCAACAACATCATCAGTAAGGGATTGCATAGACAATTCCATATACACATCTTCATGGTTTTCTTCTAATTATTTAATGATATTTTTAAAGTTAATAACATATGCCTCAATAGATTGAGTCACTTCTTTAGAGAATTTAGGGATTGCAGTTCTTAACTTATTAAGTCTAGAATTTGGATTTCCTACAATTCATATGGATTCAAGATGCATGTATATTTCAATTACCATATGAGCTTTGGCTCCTTGTCTTATATTCAATTGATGCTAATTTTGCCCCCTTTGATTTTTCACTATATTTTGCTAATTATTTTGAAAATTATTCTTTAAATCATTTGTATTTATATTCATCCCATTATGGTTTATATTATTATGACATTCTATTCCCTTATTTTGATCTTGTCTCCAATGCCCATTTGTTTTCTCCCTTCCATTTCTTTCATACAAAGTACTTTTATGTGAATTATTATAAATGAACTCTTTATTCTTATGGGGAGGTTTATATTTAGATGACTTATTGACATCCTAGTTCTTGTTATTATCATCCTTCTTAGGAGTGACAATCTCATCTTGTTTTACTTTGAATATTTACCTTCCAAGGGTCTCTAAGAATGCACTATTTGACTAACTTCTGCATAAAGTTCGTCTTCTGGCAAGTGTTATAGGATCTGCTCTCTCAAGTTAGTGCAAGTAGTCACAAATGAAAGCTCATGGAACCTTCTACTTAAGGCATCTACAACCACATCCTCCTTTCCCTTGATGCAATGAACATCAAAATCATACTAAAAAGGAACCCTATCCAGCTTCTTTGCCTAACATTAAGGTTCAATTGTGTAAATATGTACTACAAGCTCTAGTGGTCAGAATAAAGTTTGAATCTATTACCGAGAAGGAAGTGTCGCCACCTTACTAAAGCATGAACCACTACTGCAAGCTCTAGGTCGTGAGTAGGGTAATTGAGTTCATGAGTCTTCAACTTCCTAGACATGAAGGAAATAGGTCATCCCTCTTGCATAAGGACTGCCCTTATACCATCTAAAGATGCATCGGTGCACACCACAAAATCCATAGAAGGATCTAGCACTACTAGGATCGGTGCACTCGTCAGGGATCTCTTGAGCTCTTGAAAAGCTCTATCACACTTCTCTATCCACTCATACTTCTTACCTTTCTTTTGAAGAGATGTGATTGGGTGTGTTGATCTAGAGAATCCTATAATGAAATATTGGTAATATCCTACTAGTCCCATAAAACTCCTCACTTCAGTGAAATTGGTGGGTGCTAGCCAATCCATGATGTCCCTAATCTTTGATGGGTCTACTAAGACACCATTGCCTAATATGACATGACCCAAATAATGTATCTTAGGTGTATTGAATGCACACTTTGACAAGCTACCATATAATTGATTCTCTCTCAACTTTTGCAATACTTGTCTCAGGTGCTCCTCATGCTCCTTCTCATCATGAGAATATATCAGAATGTCATCAAGGAATGCAACCACAAAATTATCCAAAAAGGTACATAATACTCCATTCATGAGGCTCATGAATACAACTAGAGCATTTTTGAGGCCAAATGGTACCACGATGAACTCGTAGTGACCATACCTTGTATAGAATGCAGTCTTGGGGATATCACTATCCACAATCCTCAACTAGTGATAACTCAACTTTAGATCAATATTTGAAAAGACTTGGGCACCCTGTAATTGTTTGAAGAGATCATCAATCCTAGGAAGTGGGTATCAATTCTTGATGGTTACTTTGTTCAACTGTCGATAATCAATACACAACCTAAGTGATCCATCCTTCTTTACGAAGATCACTAGTGCACCCCAAGGGGACACACTAGGTTGAATATGCCCCTTCTCTAAGAGTTCCTCCAATTGAGCCTTTAGTTCACTAAGCTCATGAGTAGTCATCCTATATGATGCTCTCAATACTGGCTTAACTCCTGGCACAAGATCTATATGAAAGTCCATTGCTCTAGGTGGAGGCATACTAGGGAGCTCTGAAGGAAACACATCTACAAACTCTTGCAGGATTGGAAAATCATCGAGGGATGGCTCTCCCTCTGAATCTTCCTCTCTATCACTAATGGTGATAATGAACAACTAGCATCCCTTTTGCATGCACCATCTAAGCTGCATAGTGGAAATCATACAAAGGGATATAGGTCTCTATACTTTGAAGATCATTCTAGAGATTTCATACTCATCCACACATTCCACCCTCTTCTGTTGACAATCCATCTTGGCACTGTGGGCATAAATCCAATCCATGCCAAGGACAACATCATAAGAGCCTAGAGGGGTAATGCATAGATTAGACATTGTGGACATGTCTTTGATCTAAATCTAGCAATTATGCACCATGGAACTAACTGACACTTTGGCTCTTGAGGCTAACTTTACTTCCCAACTGACATCTTGTCTAACTACCACTAGCTCACAATGCTCCACTACATATGGAGATATAAACAAGTCATTAGCTTCAAAATCAAATAAAAAAATAATTATGCTACCCTATATTATACCCGTAGCCTCGATAACTATGGCCTGATGCTCAGCTTGGCAGTTATCAACCGCCACAAAAAATTTGTGGGATCTACCCATATCACCAACTATTAGCTTTGAAAAAGCTCCTCTCTAACCATTGAATGATTTTTCTTGCAGACACTCTTTAGCTATATGACCCATGCCACCATAAGTGTAGCATGGTCCTCGGGTATAAGACCATACACCCTATGAGCCAGATTGCTGTAGGCCTCCTGACCTACTAGATTCACTGTAACCACCCCTGGAAGATTGCTAAGTATTTACTAATTGTGACTATAGGGCCTATACCTTCTAATCCTATTTGGAACCTTGTGATTGCCACTGCTTGGGCTTGGAGCCTTGATAACCCTATGAGGGTTTTTGTGTTGCTGCTGCTAAGACAATTGGCCCTTAGAGGACCCTGTTGTATAGTTCTGATTCCCTTTCCAAGGAGGTTTCTGCTGGGTAGAGTTTTGGTTCTGAGATTGATCCTATGACTCCTATCTACCCCAAGTATCCTTAGCAACTAGTGCTATCTCAAATACATGTCTATAGGTGGTAGGGAAGGCTGAATGAACTAGACCCTAGAGTGAGAAATTTAGACCCATGATGAAGCAATGTACTCGTAGTTTCTTGTCCTTTATGTATTCAACATAAGGAAGGATCTTGAGAAACCTACTCTCATATTGAGCTACTATGAGACCCCTTTAATATAGAGAATGAAATTCCTCAATCTGCTTCTATTTGAAGTGCTCAGATAGGTACCTCTCCTAAAATATCTCCAAGAATGACTCCCATGTGAGGGTATCCATCCTCATTCCTCTTATAGTCTCCTCTTGATGCCACCTTGATGCCACCAATTGGTGGCATCTCCCCTCAGCTGATGGACTACTAGACATGTCTTTAGATTACTCCCATAAGGACATAATCCAAAGCATTACTGTAGACTCTGTAACCAAGCCTTTGCTATTGTTCCCTTAGTGGAACCGGTACAGAATGGTGGTTGGAGTCATATCAACTCTCTAATGTCATCTCCTACATGTCTAGGAGGTCTATCGAGTGGTGGTCCTCTCTGATATATCAACTCAACCTCATGTTTGCCCTATCCCTCTACCTACCTCGGTGGGGGACTCCTACTCCTCTCTCTACCACCGGGCCCACCTCCTCTAGGTCCCTGTGCTTCCTCTTCAGGAATCTGCTGCCCTAGCTATACTATAGGTGGCAGCCTCTGCTAGACTACACCAATCAAAGTTTGAAGGGCATCCAAAATATCCTGATTTGGGTTTCGTGGTGGTTGTGGTGGAGGTAGTGGTCCATCCTCCTATTCTACTCTACCACCTCTCACCCTACAACCTTTGCCTCATTGGTTGCTTCATGTAATGGGAGGCATCCTACACAATTTAAAGTTTAGATTAAGTTTCATAAGCATAATAGTTTTAGGTTCCTAGTGTTGAAACATGGGCTTTGATACCAAAATGTCATGCCCAAAATACAAGAGCAAAAACACATGTAATTTTTTTTTAAAACACATTTAAATACACTAAGTTGATGAGTTTAATTTAGTTAAGACATAGGTACATTGCAAGATAACAACACGGTTCCCCTAATAGTGTCTTGACATTTCCATTTAAGTTTATAATCAATTAGTATGAATAGATTGTTAAATCTGAACATTCGTTATTAAATTGATTTCAACATTTGTTTTGTTATTACATTAATTTTAAAACAATATATTTAAAATTATTCAAATAATGATTTAAAAATAAAGATAAATTGAACTCCTTCGAAACATTGAAAACCCAAAGGACTAACTAAACAATAAAATCATCTAGCATTCAAATAACTAAACATTATTAAATTTAACATAAGCAAAACATCTTTTCAATCAAAACTATAATTAAATAATCAATATAGTTAACTAAAACATAAACTACAATTCTAACATTAATTTAAACCAAATTTATTTTCTTTGTACATATCACATAAATAAATTAAGAAAAAAACAATATTATATTAAACTTAAGTTAACTAATTAATAAAAAGACAATTAACTAAAACTAATAATTAACTCACTGTACTAATACACCTAATCCTAACTAACTCAATAATAAAATTTTAACTAAAACTAAATAAACTTAACTAATAATACAATAAATTCTATTAATAGAATATCCTAACAAAATATCTTAACCTAATTAAAATTAACTATCTACAAATACTTATTAACTAATATTTAAAACATTAAATTACATAATCAATCATAAAACTTAACTAATTTAAAAAAAAAAAAAAACTTTATGTGACATACTTGCTAACCTATCCAAACCAAACATTCTAACTCAACCCTTAACCAACCCAACCACACAACTAAAAACACTCTCCCTTCCCACGTGGGCACATGGCCGAAGCTCACCTCACATTGACCAAGGGTAGCACGTGGCTCAAGCCAAACTGGGCAAGGGAATGAATAAAGGTAAATAGGTATGTTAGTATAAAGTTTTTTTAAACACAAACTTGCACACAAATTAAAATTTGTTCCTTTCTTCATTTGGCATGCCATGTGGTCCAAAGGCCAACACATAATTTGTTGAAAGAAATCACATGGGGGGAAAAGCAAAAAGGTAAGTGGATAATGAGTTTGAAACTTTAAACAACCCTGCTTGTAATGCTACACTAAGCATAAACCAATAAATTTGAAACAAAGAACAAGAACAATGAATGCAATAATTTTTTTAAAAATTTATTCCAACTTAATACAAGTACAAATAAATAGATTGAACCACTCTCAATCTAAAAACCTCAAAATGGAAGATGATATCATCAAAGTACCTATCCATTATAATGTGAATACATATAGATTCCAATACAATAATGAAGTACAATAACATTTCTAAACACCTATGTCCAACATAGGGACCCTAAATGCTGTTTTCAAGAAGTAACTGCAACAATCATGTTTAGCTACTTGCTAAACGACTTGGAGTACCTGGAAAACACATAGAAATGCAACACAACACAAAAAGGTGGCTCAGACACATTGAGTTAAAAAAAAATGTAATCCACCTGCATACATGTTAGAATAAACATATACATAACCATAATGCAGATATCTGATCCACTTAACATAGTATAGTTCCAAAATTAATATGCAAGAAGTAATCATTTACTTACTATGCAAAATTAAACTCGCGCTAAGAATACCCGTAAATGAATCATATATATACTGAGGTGTCATCATTATGGCACTAAGATTCTGCATCCATGTATGGTATGCCCATAGTCAACACATAATGGTATTCTCTATTATACTTGTCAATGACAGAATATAGATATGCCTTGTTCTCTGTACTTAACCATATAGGTTTAAGTCTTAGGTAAGGCCAATTATCTTTTATATGTAATTAACCCACCCAATTCATTTTAAAGTTATCACTGAATTAGTTAACTGAATAGGATAAACCAAATTCAGCCACCCTGATATATGTTCATCATAGCTATCCTTAAAATACACATCAAACAGATATACTAAGAATTTACATGCAACAGATATAAAATCAGTTTACAACATGATACTACATTCTCCATCTTTTGAAAATCTCATCTTTTATTGTCAAATTCAAAAGTAAACTTAAACTTATCTTTCAAAATGACCAAGATAATAAGACAATGCTCATATGATATTCTTTCTTTAATTGACACATCATCAATCATATATCATAAATCAGCGTCATACACGAAACAAATTTTCATCTCAATTATGAACTGAAACACATCTTTATAATAAACAAATTCTGTTTCAAACATCTTATGTCAAAAGGATCTATAAATGCTGTTGAAGCACTTCATAATCAGAATTAGACATAATAGAACTAAGTACAGTCAAAACTTAACAAATGACCATTAACGAGGTTATAAAAAAAAAAAAATGTCTATTGAAGTTTCACCTCTATTTGACAATAAGCCACTGCTCAATTATAAATACAACATCATATAAAAGACATAATATCCGAGAACAATATAGAATGCGATTCATAGAATTAGCATTGTAACTTCGTCATGGCAATGACCAAAATTATTAAAATGTACATTCTCTATATTCAAAGATGCATACTATCTGTTCACAAAATGATTAGATTGATAACGGTATTTATCCATGTCCTTGCTTATCAAATAATGTCTTGTACAGATGCAAGCAATTTTCACTAATCATCAGTTAAATACCATTACGTCTCAGATTTCCAACAAATTATAGTGGACAAATTAAACTATCTCCATGTTATCATTGTTAATTTTGAGCTTCATATTTAAAGTTCTCATAAAGCTATCTTTGATAACTAACAGAAAAATTAACCATCCAACATCTAAAACTTAGTTAAGTATTAATTCATAATTTCCTTATCAAAACAATTTCCATATATATAAAAAGGGATTTATGCTATTGCATAAAATTTCTACTTGTTTTCAAATTACGTCCTAATTGTTTGACAAATTGTCAAGATCGTTATTGTAGAATAACATCAATCAAAAGTTGTTGAATATCATCGATTGACAAGTAATACAAATCACCATAAAATTCCCACGAAAACAATTAATAATAGCATAGGAAGCATACAGTACACTAAGCTGACAAATGTTGTTACAACATTTTTATAGGTTTCAAGCCAACCGTTTGACCAAATGCTATCCTCAGTATAATGAATGTGTTCAAAGCTTTACCTATATTTTAGGTTCATAAAACTTCGTATACCAATCTAAAATTTTGAAAATTGATCTTTAAATGAAAAAACCATCATGCAGGTCAGATTGAGCCTCATACCCATACATTTATATCTCATAACGCAGGCTCAGGTTTTACTCCCAAAATCCAATTGTGAAATAGAGATACATCATTCAAATTCTCATAATGGTGACTGAGCATGGCGAATGCAAAACATTCCAAATTACACAAATACCATGACTTCCCAAAATCTACATAACAATATGCCTCAACTTTTACTCTACAGTTCAGCATTATTATGTTTCATACTAACAGTCGAAGGCATGCATTTCCAAACACAATTTTGACTTGATGAATAACATGAGTAAATTTATATATATATACAAACTATTTTACACAACAAAAACAATCCAACTAAAACTCAAACTAAATCTTGATAAGGATTCAATCACATAATTATATCATGAACTCATGCAAACTATTTAAAAAAAAATAAAAAATTAACAATATGCACCAAAGTTCAAAACACATAGAGCTTGACTTGAAGAATGCTGAAAAAATCACAATAATACATATTACCATACATAAAACAAATATACTACAATAGGCTATGCTACCATGGCAATTTCACCATACCCACATCCAAAAATTGGAAATCTACAAAGTTCAACAAATTTATTGCCGACCCTGCATACTCCCACCCTTGGGTGTCGATATGTGAAACCATAAACAATTCATCCTTTAGCAATCTAGTTTACAATTTCAAATGAAAGACACATGACAAAGAGAGAGAGTAGGGTTTAGGAAAGGCCCCCCTACTTGAAATCACAAAAAGGGTCCCAAAAAACTCGATACAAAACTCTGCAATACTCATTGCCAAAGCCCCAAATCAAAAGCACACTTCCAAAATTGGAAACTCCGATGTGCAAGAGAAGATAATGATTGATAGGGAGAACCCAAACTATGCTTGGCTTCATAACATGAATGCTCTACTGACTGATTCCTCCATGATGCCATTTCATAGCAACCATCATCCCAGATGCATAACAAAACTGAGTATTGTGGCCAAATTTCTGGCCCATTTCAACAAGAAAAACCCAATTCGCATAGAAAAGGTCGGCCAAACTTAAATGACATAAAACCTCATAAATATGTATTGAATACAACTACAACACCATCACTATACCGAGTACAAATGACAGTCATAACCCACTGCCATATATATATTTGGCTTTTAAACAATGAACATAATACCTGATACCAAAGTATTCGAGACCCATTTAGGGTTATATATATATATATATATATATATATATAGTTAAAAAGATATTCAAATTTATTTCAAAATTAGAAAATTGAAAATGTTTATGTCCATCCTAACTTAGGTATTAAGACCTTAAAACAAGTCAATATATGCAATGCCAAATGTACTCCATAATTACAAGTTATCATAAGTTAGATAGTCAATACCAAATGATAATTAAACTCCCTCTCAGTCACACATATGAAAATATGACAAATTCAAACACATAGAGCATATTAACACACAATTGTATTTGAAATTACAAGTTAAACATACAATTAAAACTTCCTTTCCAATATCTATTCATCACAGAATGTAGTAATCATCATGTTTGAAACCTAATAATCATAATTGTTACCAGACAACACACAATAATAAATATATAAAAGTGTACCAATTTCAAATCATGAAATCTTTAGTATCATTCAACATATCTCAAGATCCAAAATGACACAAAATATAACTAGGTTCTGCAATGAAAGACAACATATCTACTGAAATGAACTCTAAACAAAAAGGTCTAAAATGCTAATGAATAGAAGTAGTGGTCAGGCATGACACCCTCCCCCACTAGGATTCGACTTTCTCCTAGAATTCAACAAATAAGTGCGGATGAGCTACTCTCATCATATCAGTGTCCTCCCAAGAAGTAGATGTTTCATCATTGGGGTCCCATAAGACTTTTACTTGCCTTATTTCTCTTCCTCTTAAACTCATAGTTCTACTTTGCATGATCTGCACTGGTTCCAACATGACCTGACCATCCAAAATCTACAAATTTTTCCAATCAAGTATGTGAACAATATCAGGTATATACTTATGCAAAACTAAAACATGAAATACATTATGAATGCGTGAAAGACTCGGTGGCAAGGAAAGTTTGTAAGAAACAGGTCCAATCTGTTCTAGAATTTCAAACAGACCTACAAATCATGGTGCTAACTTGGATCCCTTACCATAACGAATTGGACTCTTATGCGGCCTTACCCGAAGAAACACTTTATCACCCAACAAGAATTGATGGTCAATTATATGCTTATCAGCATATTTCTTCTATCTATTTTGAGCAATAATAAGGTGCTCTCTGATCCTCTTAACTTGCTGCTCCAAATCTTGCAACATATCAGGTTCTAAAAGAGTCCTATCCTCCAAATTATCCCAACTGAGAGGTGTTCTACAAGGTCTACCATACAATGCCTGAAATGGTTCCATACCTATGGAACTGTGATATCCATTGTTATAAGTGAATTCTACCAAATGTAGATACTCCTCCCATTTATTCTGTCTATCCATTACATACATCCTAACCATGTCTTCCAGAATTTGGTTGACACGTTCAGTTTGTCTGTCTATCTCTGGGTGATAGGTTGAACTGAAATTCAGTTGAGTACCTAACTCTCACTGCATGGATTTCCAAAGAGATGAAGTAAACATTGGATCCCTATTAGAAACAATCTTTTTAGGAATTCCATGTACCTTAACAATCTGTTCCATATATACTTTGGCAACCGTTGCTACATTATAGGATGATGTAACAAGAATGAAATGAGAAACCTTTGAAAATTGGTCCACTATCACCATAATAGCATTATGCCTACGAGCTGTCATAGGCAATCCAGTAATAAAATCTATCGAAATGGTATCCCATTTTCATTTTGGAATACTATGTGGCTGCAATAATCTCGCAAGGTGCTGATGATCAGCCTTTACCTGTTGACATTCCAAGCATCTAGCCACAAAATTTGCTATGTCTCTCTTCATTCCAGGCCAATAATAATGCTGCTTAAGGTCAGCATGCATTTTCTTGACACCCAGATGAGCTGAGTATGGTGCTTTGTGGGCCTCAAACATAATTAGATTTCTCAAATCACCCAACTCAGGAATGTACACACTCCCTCTATACAATAGTAAACCTTTAGGATTCATTGAATACCCCTCAAAATGCCCTTCCAAGATGCTGCTACTGTCAATAACAACCTTAACATCCTGGAACCAATGATTTGCGAAAAGGTTCTGTAAAATCTTATCCTTAAGATCCACTGCTAGAATTAAAGAAGATAATTCATGTCGCCTTCTGCTAAGAGAATCAACAACCACATTCTCCTTCCCTTGCACATACCTAATCTCAAAGTCATATTCACATAGGAACTCCATCCATCTTCACTGTCTAGCATTAAGGTCTGGTTGTGTGAAAAGATATTGAAGGCTTCAATGATCAGAATGTAACTCAAATCGTTGACCCAAAAGAAAATGCCGCCACTTGATCAAAGCATGCATAATCGCAACAAGTTCAAGATCATGAGTAGGATAATTCACCTCATGACTCTTAAGCTTTCTGGACTCATAAGTTATAACATGTCCATCTGGCATCAACACTGCCCCTATGCCATCCAAAGATGCATTAGTGCAAACCACAAACTCCTTAGCTGAATTAGGGACTGCTAGAACTGGTGCACTGGTCAAAAATTGCTTAAGTTTCTAAAATGCTACCTCACACTCATCTATCCACACAAATTTCTTCCCTTTTCTCTAAAGAGATGTGATAGGATGCACTATTCTGGAAAAGTTTGACACAAACCTGCAGTAATAGCTAGCTAAGCCCATGAAACTTTGAACTTCGAACACATTTGTAGGTGCTGGCCAATCAACAATAGCCCAAATTTTGGATGGATCTACATAAATTCCATCCCCTAAAATGATATGTCCTAAGTAACAAATCTTTGATTTGAAGAATTCACACTTCTCAGGATTGGCATATAATCTGTTCCTACGAAGGCATTCCAAAACCTGCTCTAAATGCTGCTTGAGCTCCTCAACAGAGTTAGAATACACCAAAATATCATCCAAAAAGACCACTATGAACTTGTCTAGGTAAGTTCTAAACACACCATTCATTAGGCTCATAAAGACAGAAGGTGCATTTGTTAACCCAAAAGGTACTATTGTGAATTCGTAGTGCCCATATCTGGTGCGAAAAGCTATCTTATGAATATCAGCTTCTTGGATTCTAAGTTGATGATACCCAAATTTCAGATCAATCTTTGAAAAGACTCAGGCACCCTTGACTTGGTCAAATAAGTCATCAATTCTAGGAAAAGGATACCTGTTCTTAATAGTGACCTTGTTAACTGTCTATAATCGATACAAAGTCTTAAGGAGCCATCTTTCTTCTTGACAAATATTACTCAAGCACCCCAAGGTGATACACTAGGATGAATCAAACCTTTCTCCAAAAGCTCCTCCAACTAAAATTTAAGTTCAACCAGCTCTTGAGCTGTCATTCTGTATGGAGTCTTGGAAATTGGTTTCGTTCCTGGTGCTAAATCAATTCGAAAATCAATTTCTCTTCTCAGAGGTATTCTAGGCATCTCCTCAACAAAAACATCAAAAAACCTCTGCAAGACTAGATGATCGAGAGAAGAACCTCTAACTACAAAATATTCTAAGTTGTTTACTGAAATGGCGAACAAATTGCAACCTTTTCGAGCACACCTTGCCAATTTCTTGGTAGAGATTATCTGCAGAGAGATAGGTCTCTTAATTCCAACAATAACACTAGCTGATCCAAAATCATCAATGCAATTGATTGACTTAACCTTGCAATCCATAATGGCTTGATGCTGTTCTAACCAATCCATTTCCAAAACTATGCCATACGATCCTAAAGGTATAACCCTAAGGTTCGCTGAAGTAGTAAAAGATTTCATTTGAATCTTACAGTTAGGAGCAACAATATCCGCATTCACCCTAGAACCTGATGCTAACTCCACTTGCCATCTGTTCCTTGCCCTAACCATAGGAATTTCACTATTTGCAACTAAAGCAGAAGAAATCAATGAGTCTGTAGCTCCAAAGTCAAATAAGATAGATAATTTCATACCTTGAGTATTACCTTGAGCTTCTATAATTGTGTTCTGGTGTTCGGCCTACTTCTGATCTAGGGTTGCAAAGATATGGTGGTTCCTGGCAGAATCACCATCGCTTTAGACCTAGCTGGCTTAGGTCAAACCTTCGGCTTGTCCCAGTTAGGGCACTGAGACTGGTAATGACCTAACTATCCACAATGAAAACACTCAACAACTTTCTTGAATCCCATGTTCTGACCAGAAGGATTAGGAGATAGTTTATTGCTCTGCACGCTCTGAGGTTGTTGAGATGGTCTAGGCTTTTTAGAACCTTTGGAATCCTTACCAAATTTCTTCTTCTTGAATTTTCCACCTGAATACCCTAATTTTGAACTACTCTATGGAGGATTTTGATTCATACTGACATTCAAGGTAGGTGGATTCATGCTAGTTTTGTATGAAGTCCCATGATAATTAGACTTCATCTCAATTAGCTTTGCTCACTCCGAAGCATCCTGCATAGTCAAAGGTCAAAAAGTTCTCACTTCCTCCCTAATCTTGGGCATAAGCCCTCTGATGAAGTGCTATATCATGGCCTTCTCATTTTCAGCCCACCCAAAATTTTTTTTAAGCTCGTAGAACCTATGTTCACAAGCTTCCACTGTAGAGCCAGACTACATAATCTGAAAGAACTCCTCTACACGGGCCTATCACCAATATTCAGACATAAACCTCTCCTTGAATCGCTCTAAAAAGAGCTCCCAAGTAACAAAAGAGATATCAATGCCCAGTTTCTCCAACTCTTGTTCCCACCACAAGGAACCAAAACCCCTCAAATGCATAACCATCCATCTTACCTTTACGTTACTCAAGTAACAATGTAAGACAAAGCATCGCTCAATATTCAATAGCCAAGCTTCTGCCGCTATACCCTATTCTGTACCATAAAATAACGACCCTTTCATCTTGGAAAGATCCTTGAGCTGAGCTCTTGCCACTGGATCATCCTCTATAGGAAGGTTAATACCCTGCACAAGAGGTCTCCTATCATTCATTCCCCCACCAAGAATCTGGTTTTTAGTCTCAATATTATCGAGACATTCTAATATCCTCTAAAGTATAATAGCTTGGTCTGCCTGGTTATCCTGGTTGTTTCCAACCTTAGCATTCTGATCAAACTAACCAACTCCAACATCATTCTGGTGCCTAGGACTTCTACCATGACCCCTACCCCTACCTCTGCCTCTGCCAACTAGGTTATCCTCAGGAATGCCGCATCCTTGAGTTCCTCTAGTGATGGAAGGCATGATAGCTACCTAAAAACAACTAACAGTTAATAACACATCGATGACGGGTTAAACCCTATAACCCAAGAGTCCTTGTTATTCTAACCTATATCGGATACCAAATGTAATGCTACACTAAAAATAAACCAATAAATTTGAAACAAAGAACAAGAACAATGAATGCAATAATTTTTAAAAAAATTTATTCCAACTTAATACAAGTAGAAATAAATAGATTGAACCACTCTCAATCTAAAAACCTCAAAATGAAAGATGATATCATCAAAGTACCTATCCATTATAATGTGAATACATATAGAGTTCAATACAATAATGAAGTAAAATAACATTTCTAAACACCTATGTCCAACATAGGGACCCTAAATGCTGTTTTCAAGAAGTAACTACAACAATCATCTTTAGCTACTTGCTAAATGACTTGGAGTACCTAGAAAACACACAGAAATGCAACACAACACAAAAAGGGGGCTCAGTACACACTGAGTTAAAAAAAAATGTAATCCACCTGCATACATGTTAGAATAAACATATGCACAACCATAATGCAGATATCTGATCTACTTAACATAGTGTAGTTCCAAAATTAATATGCAAGAAGTAATCATTTACGTACTATGCAAAATTAAACTCGCACTAAGAATAACCCGTAAATGAATCATATATATACTAAGGTGTCATCGTTATGGCACTAAGATTCTACATCCATGTATGGTATGCCCATAGTCAACACATAATGGTATTCTCTATTATACTTGTCAATGACAGAATAGAGATATGCCTTTTTCTCCGTACTTAACCATATAGGTTTAAGTCTTAGGTAAGGCCAATTATCTTTTATATGTAATTAACCCACCCAATTAATTTTAAAGTTATCACTGAATTAGTTAACTAAATAGGATAAACCAAATTCAGCCACCTCAATATATGTTCATCACAGCTATCCTTAAAATACACATCAAACAGATATACTAAGAATGTACATGCAACAGATATAAAATCAGTTTACAACATGATACTACATTCTCCATCTTTTGAAAATCTCATCTTTTACTATCAAATTCAAAAGTAAACTTAGACTTATCTTTCAAAATGACCAAGATAATAAAATAATGCTCATATGATATTCTTTCTTTAATTGACACATCATCAATCATATATCATAAATCTGCGTCATACACGAAACAACTTTTCATCTCAATTATGAACTAAAACACATCTTTATAATAAACAAATTCTGTTTCAAACATCTTATGTCAAAAGGATCTATAAATCTGTTGAAGCACTTCATAATCAGAATTAGACATAATAGAACTAAGTACAGTCAAAACTTAACAAATGACCATTAACGAGGTTATTAAAAAAAAAAAAAAAATGTCTATTGAAGTTTCACCTCTATTTGACAATAAGCCACTGCTCAATTATAAATACAACAACATATACAAAACATAATATCCGAGAACAATATAAAATGCGATTCATAGAATTAGCATATTAACTTCGTCATGACAATAACTAAAATTATTAAAATGTATATTCTCTGTATTCAAAGATGCATACTATCTATTCACAAAATGATTAGATTGATAACAGTATTTATCCATGTCCATGCTTATCAAATAATGCCTTGTACAGATGCAAGCAATTGTCACTAATCATCAGTTAAATACCATTACGTCTCAAATTTCCAACAAATTATAGTGGACAAATTAAACTATCTCCATGTTATCACTATTAATTTTGAGCTTCATATTAAAAGTTCTCATAAAGCTATCTTTGATAACTAATAGAAAACTTAACCATCCAACATCTAAAACTCAGTTAAGTATTAATTCATAATTTCCTTATCAAAAAAATTTCCATATATATAAAAAGGGATTTATGCTATTGCATTAAATTTCTACTTGTTTCCAAATTACCTCCTAACTATTTGACAAATTATCAAGACTGTTATTGGAGAATAAAATCAATCAAAAGTTGCTGAATATCATCGATTGACAAGTAATACAAATCACCATAAAATTCCCATGACAACAATCAATAACAACATAGGAAGCATACAATACACTAAGCCGGCAAATGCTATTACAACATTTTTATAGGTTTCAAGCCAACCATTTGACCAAATGCCGTCCTCAGTATAATGAATGTGTTCAAAGGTTTACCTATATTTTAGGTTCATACAACTTTGTATACCAATCTAAAATTTTGAAAACTGATGTTTTAAAAAGAAAAACCATCATGCAAGTCGGACTGAGCCTCGTACCCATACATTTATATCTCATAAGACAGGCTCGGGTTTTACGCCCAAAATCCAATTGCGAAACAAAGATACATCATTCAAATTCTCATAATGGTGATTGAGCATGGTGAATGCAAAACATTCCAAATTACACAAATACCATGACTTCCCGAAATCTACCTAACAATATGCTTCAGCTTTTACTATATAGTTCAACATTATTATGTTTCAAACTAATAGTTGAAGGCATGTATTTCCAAACACAATTTTGACTGGATGAATAACATGAGTAGATTTATATATATATACAAACTATTTTACCCAACAAAAAAAATCCAACTAAAACCCAAACTAAATCTTGATAGGGATTCAACCACATAATTATATCACAAACTCATGCAAACTATTTTTTTAAAATTTTAAAATTAACAATATGCACCAAAGTTCAAAAAACACAGAGCTCAACTTGAAGAATGCCAAAAACATCACAATAATACATATTACCATACATAAAACAAATACACTATAGCAGGCTATGCTACCATGGCAATTTCACCATACCCACATCTAAAAATTGGAAATCTATAGAGTTCAACAAATTTATTGCTCGCCCTGCATACTCCCACCCTTGGGTGTCGATATGTGAAACCATAAACAATTCATCCTTTAGCAATCTAGTTCATAATTTCAAATGAAACATACACGACAAAGAGAGAGAGTAGGGTTTAAGAAAGGCCCCCCTACCTCAAATCACAAAAAGGGTCCCAAAAAACTCAATACAAAACTCTGCAATACTTGTTGCCAAAGTGCCAAATCAAAAGCACACTTCCAAAACTAGAAACTCTGATGTGCAAGAGAAGATAATGATTGATAGGGAGAACCCAAACTATGCTCGGCTTCATAACATGAATGCTCTATTGACTAATTCCTCCATGATGCCATTTCATAGCAACCATCATCCCAGATGCATAACAAAACTGAGTGTTGTGGCCAAATTTTTGGCCCATTTCAACAAGAAAAACCCAATTCGCAGAGAAAAGGTCGGCCAAACTTCAGTGACATAAAACCTCATAAATATGTATTGAATACAACTACAACACCATCACTATACCGAGTACAAATGATAATCACAACCCACCGCCATATATATATTTGACTTTTAAACAATGAACATAATACTTCACACCAAAGCATTCAAGACCCATTTAGGGTTATATATATAGTTAAAAAGATATTCAAATTTATTTCAAAATTATAAAATTGAAAATGTTTATGTCCATCCTAACTTAGGTATTAAGACCTTAAAACAAGTCAATATATGCAATGCCAAATGTACTCCATAATTACAAGTTATCATAAGTCAGATAGTCAATACCAAACGATAATTTAACTCCCTCTCAGTCACACATATGAAAATATAATGACAAATTCAAACACATAGAGCATATTAACACACAATTGTATTTGAAATTACAAGTTAAACATACAATTAAAACTTCCTTTCCAATATCTATTCATCACAAAATGTAGTAGTCATCATGTTTGAAACCTAATAATCATAATTGTTACCAAATAGCACGCAATAATAAATATATAAAAGTGTACCAGTTTCAAATCATGAAATCTTAAGTATCATTTAGCATATCTCGAGATCCAAAATGACACAAAATATAACCAAGTTCTACAATGAAAGACAACATATCTACTGAAATGAACTCTAAACAAAAAGGTCTAAAATTCTGATGAACAGAAGTAGTGGTTAGGCATGACACTACCCATCTTAAATGCATTTTTTCCTATGTCAAATAAAGGTGGCAAGGTTTATCTTTGCAATCAATATATTGACTTTAGTTTTTTATAAAACTCCAATCCCTCCTAGTTTTCAAAACCAGTGCTTGGGTACTATGTAGGGGTAATAATGAGTAGAATGTCCCATGTGTTGGGGATTGAACGCTAGGTGGAAGGGAGGTGGTAGATGAAGACTTAGGAGTAGGGGAAAGTATTTAGTGTCTAAAGTTTATTAGGTAGAACTTATAGGATGGACTTAGGATATATATATATTTTTAATATGATATTAATAAATCTTGTTTTATTTTTCCTTTTACTTATTAAATATAACATATTAAGATAAGTCCAAAAAAGATATTTGAGGAATCTTTTAGATTCTTTGTTGCAAGGAAAATAATTAACCTTTTTCCCCTACAAAAACCAGTGAGCATTTTTGCTCTTGAGGGGGGTATTTTTTTTCCAAGTCCATATTTTCTAAGTATGGATTTTCTAAGAAAATTATTTTTATAACAAGGAGGATTATATTTTTCTTTTCTAATTGAATTTTCTAAATACTTGGCTAAACAAAGGGGTTGAATAATTTGTTTTAACAACAATATAAGATTATTTTGTCTCCTAATAATTACAAAAATGAATTGAAGTTCCAACCATAACATAAATTTTTCCTTAACATATTTGAACTTAAAATTTGCATAATTGTATATCACCATTTTTTCTATTTTTCAATACACACATGCATAAACTGAAATACTAGACGACTCATTTGCAAGAATATTACTCAATTTTCTTTTTCTATTGAACCACCTAATTCAAAGGCTCTGCTAGAAAAGAACCAGGAAGAAAACTCGACATCATTACCATTTCTACAATAAGTTAACAATATCATTTTTACATAGGATTTCAATCCTGAGGATGAATCTCCCAACATAACTAAATTTCAATAACATTTCTAAATTTTCTTCTTGGCTCCATAATAGTAAAACCATTATGAAGTCTGAAACACATCACGGTGATGATGGAGAGAATGAAAACTAACCAGGAGACAACCAATCATAACATGAAGACAAAATCAAACATTCACTCCCATCCCAATTTTCACAACAAGTTTGACATTGAACCAAACTAGGAAGAAGGTGGATTTTTCCAATAGGAGACGTTAGACACAACAACATAATAAGTGTTGGCCTTTCGGGGCTATAAACTCAAGAACTCTAGTTCTTCCATATCTTAATTTCCAAAACTCATACACATGGTTTTTGTTGATGAATAGGGGCCCATAACACCTTACCCTCTCTCCCTCTTCTCATCTTGAGAAGAGACTCTACATGGTCAGAGTCCAACTAAAGACCTCCTCTCGTACATGGCCACTTCTATCCTATTTGAGGGTGAGTAATGCTAATACAACCCATACAATCCCTTTAAAAACCAAAGAAAAATTCAAAGGAAAACCATTCAAGAAACAAACACATTTCAATCCCTCCCAAACATATTTGACACACACAAGAACATACATATGCAAACACAATAACTTAAGCATGAAACAAAACATGAACAACATGAGCTAAGGGATTCCTACCTTCATAATAAGTTATGGAAAATGAAAAAAATTGAGATGAGCTTCCTTTCCTCTCCTTCTCCTTCAATCCTGAATTGTTCTCTAAAACTAGAGGTTGGGTGAACACTCAAACCCTCTCAAATTTGTCTCTAAATAAGATCCTAAAGTCAACCACCTTCAAAATGTAAGAACTCCCTCACTTGCCTAAAATTTCTAGAGTCTTTTAACTCAACTAGACATAAGGCTAACCTCAAGGTGGAGTTAAAGTTATCCAACTCATAATGAAAACATTCAATTTTTGCAATAAAACAAAAATGGGGTTTTTGAGTGACCATAAAAATCAACAAAAGGGGCTGGGGGGGGTGGAAAATGCCCCCAACTCATACCCATGCCCCTTACATACTTATATTTCATAATTTTTGGGCTTTAGGACTAATTAGGGACCTATCAAAAACTAGAAAATTTTAGGACTTTCTAACAACCTTAAAAAATGCAGATTACTCACTAATCCTAATTAGGGTAATTAATCTCGATTACTAACTGATTAGCAAAAAGGTCATTAACCTAGTCCAACTTAGATCTTTAGGTTACTTGGTTAATCCTAACTATCATGCTGGAATGCATATACAATTTACAAGTGTCAAGTGATACTGAAAAATCACTGTTACAAAACATTAACACTTAATGATTACAAAATGATACATTCATTCAATCCACAATTCAAATAAAATATGAAAAATGAGGTTTGCATCTTTCATCATATTTAACCCTGGTTTCCAAAAATGGTACATAGGGTTCATTTTCATTTCTCCATTAGATTTCTCAGCTAAAATATCCTGCACACTCATTGCACACATCAGTAGCTCAAGAAAATCACATGCACACACACACACACACACACACAAAACTTATCAGGGAAATCACATAAATTAAAACATCTATCTTTTAAATAACTAGTTGTTTATCTTGTTTCTACTCATATTCTTAACCATTAAAATTGCATAACCAAAGTGCTAATTTTGCATTCACTTTCTACACTACTTCATCGGTATACATGTTCATAAAACATTGAATAAGATAATTAAACATCTAAAAGTAAAATATTGAATACAACATAAAATATCATAATAATGTTCAGTGTATCCGATAGTGTCTCTACATATTGAGTCATGAGTATCAAAATAATAATGTATCAACTATGCTAAGATGGGTCGGGGCGAGGCCTCACATCTTTATAAAGTAGCCATTGCTACTTTTGGTTTTAGGTTGTGCATAGAAAATATCATGTCAAGGACCTATCCTAGATTCTTCTCCTAAGTGTGAGTATCTTGGTGTCTCATATTCTTCAAGTTCCATGTTGTTCTTTGTGGTCTATATTTCCTACAATTTTCATCTAGTGAGGTGTGTTACTTCCTTTGGTGTAGTTCAAAATGGTGACATGGCATCATGTGCACTTGGGAGTTGACTCATAACTTGTGTTTGGACCCATTCCTAAGAGTTTATAATCTTATGTTCTCTTTTTTCTTGGGTTTTGGTTAACTCTTCTAGGACAAGACTTATAATGTAATTAAATGCCCGACTCACCAACTTGTGGCTTAGCTGGCTATATAAGAAGATTGGTTAGATGTAGGAGATAAAAAAATTATAGTGAAGTAGATAGAAGATGAGACATTTGACTATGATTTTTTAATTCTTCTTTGTATAAGGTTACAACCCAGAAGGCCTCACAGCTAGACATGTTGCTTTCTTGTTACAGAGTGCTGCACATGAGCTCTTTTTTCTTGTTATTTATTTGAGTAAATATTTCATGCATAATTCTTAGAAATGGTATCTTTGGATTTCCTAATTAAAAATTCTAGGACCTTGTGTCAACTCATCTCAAGGATTTGGCTACCTTTGTGGGTGATATACTAAATAGTATTTGAAAGGGAACATCTTTATTCTCTTCATCATCTTCTTTTCTTACTTCATCTTCAACTCCGCAAGTATTTGATTGATTCTCATATTATAAAATTTTTTTATTTCCCTCTCTAAAGTCTTATCACCCACTTTCTCTCCATCCTCAATGTAAGGTCAATTCTCTCTATCAAAAAATATATATAACATGTCATTTGATTGCTTCTTCTTGTTTCTATTTATTTTCTTGAGATCCCACTTTAAAAATTCTTTCCTCGTGTTAATAGATCTCTTACCCCACATACACTTCACAGAAAAATGCCTATGACTTTAATTTCTTTCAATATGAAAATTTTGATCATTCATAAAAATTTACATAGAGTCACCACCTCTATCTTGAGGAAATAAAATTTTAGTAGATCCTTTTAGCCTCTTCCTCCAATAGAGTATGCTTCAAAACAATTTTTTTCCCACTTCCTCTAGTCTACAAATCTAAAAACTTTGGGTAACTTCACAATAGAAATTGTGAGAAACTCTCCCCAACAAAGTCACAAATCTTTTGGTTCCTCAAATTGTTGGTTTAAAAACCTATGAGTCTTGCTACTCAATGTCAATTAATTCCACATAATTTGGCCAATGACTAGGATTGATACTTAATAATCAAGTCCTCTTCTCTTCAAGCTCTACCAACCTAGGAAGGTGTACCTTATTAATCAACTTCCTTTAAATTGAATTATATTGATTTTATAGAATTCTTAAATTATACTCTTGAGATTGCAAGAAATTTTCAAGAAGAAATAAAAATTCTTGAATATTAAAATGCCTTAACATGCTTTGAGATTTAAAAATACACAACACTTGAGTATAATAGATAACTCCACCAACTTGAATACAACACATACCTTAATGAATTAATCAAGAATAATTCCTTATTCTAAATGGGAGAAATAGAGTTAGATTAGTACCAAATTTAATATTATCAAAACCCTTTAGAGATAATGCATGCACACCATCAATTACCAGATAGAGAACTTCAATACAAAACACTAGCTCAATTGTTTTTAACTTCAATATCGAAAGACAAATTGAACAAAAAACACAATGCTTGTGATTTTTTATGATCAAGAGATTGCATGGAATTTAGATCTATCAATGGTAATATGAATCCGAGAAGACAATCTATAGAATACTAATGAATATTACTTTTCATGACCTCTAGAATCAAAACTTGAGTATTTTATTAATTTTCAAAAAGTGTGTACAATTGAACCATGACCAGTTGTAATATCTACTCAAAATATACACAGATCATTCACTTCTATGCTATGCCCTATTATTAAATTTGTAAATATCTTAAAAAATAAATCTATCTATATCTATCCTAGGTTCTTGGTGCCTCTCCTTATAGAAAATGAAGAGGTACACCAATAGCATTAGACCCTTCAAAATAACTATTGGTGTAAATAAGTATTTACTATTTACACTTTACTTGAGTTTACTTAGGATAATGCATATCCATATTAGTTTTCATGTAGACACCTAGGAGTTTGCATATTCATATGAGTTTTCATGTAGACAACATAGTAGTTTACACTCCAATTGAGCACATGTTGTCTACTACACTTTATGAGATAAACCTTTACATTCTTATCCTCTCATTTTTGCACATACATTCATTCATAATGGAGGATAATCCACTCTTGGTGGACATGTGCTTAGTTTTTTCTTATCTCTTTGCATGACTCTTAGTCATATCGATTGCCTTGATATACAAGGCACTTCTATGATGTATTTATCTAATCATTTGATATCCATTCTCATTTGATCATATCTTGTCTCTCTTGCACTATCTCTTGAGCTTTTAGATCTTGGCATTTCATTCTTGCCTTAAGAAAATTATTACATGGTATCAGAGCTATACCAAATTCTTACATGGTATTAGAGCCATAGGAGTTTCATTGCATAGCCATTGGAGAGAATTTTTTTTGCAAGTCAAGATTGGAGCCTACTGGTGCAAGTCAGATGTTGGCATCACATTCATAAGGTCAAAAAATCCCCAAATTGACTTTTGTTTCATCAAAATTAGACATCTAAGGTGAAATATAGAGTCATTTTTTTTTTGGAGGTGCGATGGTGGTGATTCAGAAAAAATAATTACAGAGGTGATTTTTAAAACAACGATATCTCCCTCATAAGAACTCCTTTTTTCAAGCAATTTTTTTAGTTTTGGGGTAGAATTTCATGATCTACACATTGTTGTAGGTTGTTTGCAATCCCTATTCCTAATTTTTTTTTTCTAAGAATGGCAAATCCTAATTTTTTGCAACTTCAAAAGCTTCATTCGAGCTCATATGGAAACATATTTAGTTGCTATTTTTTTTGAAAGTGCATGATTATTTGTCTACTTTCCAGATCTAGTATTAGTTTGGAGTAATTTTGAGCAGACATAGTACTTTTAACATTTGGTCATTTTTGGCCTATTTGGACACTTGTAATTAATTAGATCCTTGAGAGGTCTTCTGTCTTATTTTGTTGAGTTTGATAGAGATTCATATTTTTTGTTGTAACCATAAAAAATAGAAGTCTACTTTGGTTCATTTTGACAAGTGGCAGTTGTATATGCACTAAGTATGAAGTGCCAAAATCATCTATTTTAGAGGGTTCTTTGATTGAGTGATTTCTTTTTTTTTTTTGGGGGGGGGGGGGGGGAGTGTCATGAGTATTTGCACTTCTCTTTCTCTTGTGTTCTTTTATTTTACATCATGGGTTCTTCTAGGTTTCCACTTTTAACTCTACATAATTATGCTACATGGAAAGCTAGAGCATGGAGTAAAATGATGGAAACCATGTTTAATTGATTATGTTGATAGAACCATGGTTACACCATTTGATCCTGATAAACTAACTGAATGGAATCATAACAATAAGGTTGCTATTGGTACTTTGAGGAAGTATGTACATGAAGATCTTATCTTCCATATTGATAATTGTAAAACAAAAGAGGAAGCATGGGATAAGTTTGCTAGCTTGTATGAAAAAGTAGAAAGAGTTAGGGTTTTGAACTTGATGAAAATATCATGTCATTAGATACAAAGGAGTTTTAAATAATTCAAGACTATATCACCAAGGCACATGAGCTAAGGTTAATGGTTACATATTGTGAAGTTACCATAGAGGATGAAAAATTGATCTATAATTTGATGAGAAAACTTCCTTCAAAGTATGCATCATTTGTTTTAAGCTTCAACACTCATAAGTTGACCTTAGGTTCTTCCTAAACCATGCCTTTGTTTGATTCCTTCACAAAGATGTTGATGATAGAACAATCAAATTTGATGAGCATGGGGATTCTCAAGTCTTCAAAGTCCAAAGCATTGGTGGCTAGTAAAGGGAATCAAGGAAAAGGGTCTAACAAGAAGCAGAAATCATGGCAAAAAAATTCACAACAAGATAAAGAACACTCAACCTACTCAGCACAAGACAACTCCAATAATAAGGGAACATTTTCCAAGAAGTAGTTTCTTACTTGTGCATATTGCAAAAATAATGGACATGAAGAACATCATTGTTAAAGAAGGAGATAGATGAACTCAAGAATCTTCTTAAGAAGAATCAAATTGGTCTACCTTCAAGAATGACTACTTCACCTTCTTCTTCACATTCATATTTTGATAAAGGGAAGGATCACATGGGAAAAGGTCAAGGCTTAGTAGTTACTTCAAGTCAAGATTCAGGTAGATGGCTTCTAGATTTAGGGGCTTCTCATCATATGGCATCTTTACAGTCTATGTTTTCATCATTTGATCCTTGTCATACTCCACCTATCTTCATGGAAAATCATACTTACATGAATGTTATTGGTAAAGAAACTATTGATAAAGGGGAGGGATACTTCAAAGATGTGTTGTGTGTACCTCACCTAAGTCATAATCTTCTTTCCATTTATCAACTCACTCATGGAGATAGAAGAAGGATTGTGGAATTCACACTTGATTCAATTTTTATCAAAGACTTGGAGAATAGAAAAATCATTTCTATAGGGGTGGTTGATCACACATTAGGCTATACTACTTAGATTTTTCTCATGATGATGACAATGACTTCTCAGCAGATTCTTCAGTAGATTTTGATCACACTTCTATTGTTGATTCAAACTTTGAGTAGAACTTTGGCTACTTGAAATTGGGTATTCTCACATGTGATCAAGTTCTTGATCCTTCATTTTCTCCTAGTATTAATATTCCATCCATTGTTGTTCTTGATGATAGTTGTATTCACATAGTTATGGATTCAAGTGATTCAGTGCAGTAGGATATTCATTGTCTTCTAGACTCAGTTCCATGGGATGACTACTTGATAGATATTTCTAGTTTATTTGTGGGGTTCTACATTATAGATTTTGGAGACACTATTGATGACATTCATCTTCTCTTTGGTGAAGATAATCCTTTTTCAATTGTTGCGAGGGAGCATGCTGACCCTTATCTTCATTCTCTACTTGATCAATCTTTCAAGGTTGATATGATGGTAGATCCTTTAATAAAAAAGGTGGAGGAGGTTACTTTATTTTTAGAGGAGGTATTTGAGTCTTTTCTACATGTTCTACATTCATCCTTAGTTGAGCTTGATTTGTCTTTTTTAGCAGAATGGCATAGTACACATATTTTGGAGGAGGCATCTTTTAGTATTGACATGGGGACACTTGAGCAAGTTTTAGAGATTTCATAGATTTTGAGATTTCTTCCTACATATGGGAGAGGCTTCATTAATACACCTTTGTTTTTGTTTCTTTCTAAGGGGAGGAATGTTGTTTTGCACTCATGGCAGAGTTTCTACATTGAGCCTTACGCATCTACCATAGGTGTAAATTCTACATTGGGGGAGGGGTTAATTTGTCTATCTTCCTCCTATTTTCTCTTATGGTGGGGGATCTTTTCATCACATGAGGTCTTCTCTCTCATTTTCTTTTATTATACTTATCTCTCTTTTTGGAGGGGGGTTTTTCCCATGTGGTTTTCCCTCTTTCACCACTTTATGAGAGATTGCATTGCATATCTTTTGCACATTCATTGTACATTTCCCTAAGTTTCACTTAGGGGGGGGGGGGGGGGGGTGTTGGTGTAAATAAGTATTTACTATTTACACTTTACTTAGTTTACTTAGGATAATGAATATCCATATGAGTTTTCATGTAGACACCTAGGAGTTTACATATTCACATGAGTTGTCATGTAGACAACATAGTAGTTTGCACTCCTATTGAGCACATGTTGTCTACTACATCTATTTATGAGATACACCTTTAAATTCTTATCCTCTCATTATTGCATGTACATTCATGCAAAATGGAGGATAATCTACTCTTGGTGGACATGTGCATAGTTGTTGCTTATCTCTTTGCATGACTCCTAGTCATATTGATTTCTTTTATATAGATGCACTTCTATGGTGTATTCATCCAATCATCTAATATCCATTTTCATTTGATCATATCTTGTCTCTCTTGTGCTATCTCTTGAGCTTCTAGATCTTGGCATTTCATTCTTTCCTTAGGAAAATTCTTACATGGTATCAAAACTATACCAAATTATTACAATAGCTAACTACAACTAATTACAACTAGACACAAAATATTTACATTAAATAGAAAAATAATCTTCTTAGTCATCATGGTAGAAGGCCATGATGCATATCCAACATCTTGTTTAGGTAGGCACAATCACTTGATTGATCTCATCACTCTACTAACATCTACTTGATATCTTCCTTTTCCTCTTCCAACTAGAGTTCATGAGAATCATTTAAAAACCTGGCATAGTTTTTCCTAAGATCCCATGCAACCATGTACATGTTGTTGATGATGTGAATTTGGTCTTCTTCCTCTAGAGAAAGATGTGGTTTTATAACTAGTTTTGACTCCTTCTGTGCTAGATGCTAATGCATTGGTAAACCCATCTTAGCACCTATAATTGGAATAAAATTCTACAGTTGGAAAATTGGCTAGAGAATGCAATTTGAAGTCATGCATGCAAAGAAAAATTTCAATGATGTATTAATAAAATAGTGGCATTGAATGAGCCATTAATTCAAAAATCTTGTCAAAAAAATTCCACATATGTTTGGCTTGTATTTGTACACCATTAATGTCTTTTCCAATTAAAACTTGCAAAATTCACTTTGTACTTTCCAAGATATCCTAATAATGGTCATATCTCCTTTTCAAATGCTTCTCTAGCTACCCCTTATAAAATTACAATGAACATTAATGTTATGGAATATTTTATACCATTTCAAGGTATATTGCAAACGTCACCCATGATTTGGAAAATAATCACCATTTCGTAGGGTACTTTGACTATGCCCCCCCAAATCTCAAAAATTGCTATATCGCGAGCACCTAGCATTAGTATGCATGAAGTTCCACAATTTTTTCATTTTTTAGGACACATTGTGTCTCTCTTCCAAAATCATGACTTCACACCACCTATATGAAACTCCTTCCAAAATAGTGAAAATTGCCTTTTTAGACTATGTATTGATTACCCTTTATGACCTAGAAATGTTTTGTTGTTTCACACCACCCTTCATAATGTGCTTGCAAATTTCCAAATTTTTGTTATTTTTCTAACCTCCCACATTTTATCTTCCAAAATAAAAAAAATCCTGAATGGATGATCTTTTAATGCCAAAATTTGGATAAAATTTGAGGGTTCCACCTCATTTTTTCTTGCAAATTGTCTTATAGCTAGTCTTCCATAAAACTGACATAACTTTGTGAAACCTTCATATTATTTTTCATGAACATGGATAGATTATGAAGGCATATCCAATAACATGAATGTAACCTTGTAGAACATAACACTACAACTATTGACCATGCTGACCAAAACTCTCCATGACATAACTAGAAAGTATATATATTGACATCAATGAAAAAATGAGTCATGAATGCAACACATGAGTACCTAATTATCTCTCCAAACATGCCAAAAAAATCCCCCCAAGGAATAATATCAACATTCCTAGTAACTATATTTTTTATATGATTGTTTAAATTTTGTGTATTCCTTATTCAATTTTAAAAAATGAAATTCAGATTTTATCCTCATTTGATACATTATATACACACACATGCATTTGTGCGTGTCTAAGTGTGGATAGAAAAAATATGCATTATCACAAGAGGATAGAAAAGATACGATCGCATTTAGTTAAGAGTACAAAATGTCACAATTGGACATTCAATACTAGGGACCACTCATGTTTTTGTTGTCACTGCATGGATGAAAATTTTGAGGAAATCATCAATAAGGAATGTGGGTTTGTACGTGTTAGCATGAATGCTGATGGTATTCCTTTGGGGGAGTATCCTAAGAATTGGAGAGTTCATTTGCATGATTAAAATATTGCATTCATGACTATATTTTTCATTAATGTCAATATAGTATTATTTTTGTAAAGTCTGACAGAGTAGGAAATAGAGAATGATGTTGTAAAAACTATGTATTGAGTATGGGGTTCAACATAGTTGAGGATATGTTCTATAATGTGTCTTGATGAAGTGGAAAAGTGTGCATTTAGTGAGGCTAATACATGTGAGAGTTATTCAAGAATTATAGGGGTCAATGTCATACATAACACTTAAGAAGTGGTTTTTGATGTCTAGATTGTATCTCTTAATAGAGATGGAATTATGATGAGAAAAGTTAAATAATGACAACAGAAAAACCATTGATGAAATCATCAAGTGCATGAGGGTAGAGGTCGCACAAGTGAGAAGTTGTATTTACTATGAATTGATAGTGATTTGTAATTGTGTAAAGATATAATAAATTTTAATATCTTAATGAGGTCCTATTATAATTATTTAAGAAAGAATCAAGGCTGACTCAAATAATTATTTTGAGGATATGATATAAATGAAGGTTATTTTACTTTTGATGAATGATGTGGATTTTATGTATGCAAAAGTGAGTAATTTGTGCAAGTGTAAATTGTACAAGTGATATGAAAAGTTTGTAAATACATGTAAGAGATCAAAGGGACTAGTGTGATGCAAGTTTGAATAACTGGTATCAAAATTTGAAGAGGTTTGGTCTAGTCAAGACGATATATAAGGAGATTGAGTTATTTTATTTCTATTATTCTTCATGGAATAATATAGAGATCAGTTGAACAATAAGTTCAGTGGTCTTACCCTTGAAGCTATTTGGATAGTGGGTCCATCTACCTTCTATAACTCCTAACTGGGTTGGAATCTCCTAATTGCCCTAATTCAAACTCTCCTAATAGGGATTGATATGTACTAAATTTAATTCATTGGATCCTAACAAAGTCCATCCTCTTATAATAAAATTTTATATTATTACATTATTTTGTGGGTATCATCCCTATCGAGGGTTTCTCTTTGATCAAGGGTTTCCCTAGTTAACATATTTGGTGTTATTGTATATGTGTATCTTCTCATAGTTTCTAATTATATTGTTCACATGATTAAGGTTTAATAAGGTTGATAAAATTTATATTTATGTGATAATTGATTTACCTTCTCTCTCAATTATCTTGGTGCAATTTACTTTCTAACAATTTGTATGAGAGCATCAGGTCCTTGAAAGAAAAGCTTAATAGTTTAAGGAGATAAATGGTGGGTCATTTCAAAAAAGAAAGTCCTAAGTTTTGTGGAGTCAACTATGATAGCTAGAAAGAAAAGATTAAGATTAATTTTCTATGTATGGGTCTAGGATATTGGCTAATGACAAAGAATGAAAAAAAGATTGTGGAAGAAATAAAACTTGAAGAATTCAGTAAAGTTAAAAGATATCTATTCATATGCAATAGGCTTGCTAGAGAAGAATTATTGTCAGATCTTCTTGAGAATGAATAAAATTAGGTAAAATCCTTAGAAAGATCTCATAAAATTTGGATTGCCTTGGAATCTACTTTTGAAGATGATAAGCATGCTAAGAGAATAAGATTATATAATTAGATATGTTTGTTTCAAGATGCTAAGGTGATGGAAGATGAATTTGAAAGAAGTTGTATTGGTAGAATATCAAGAATTTTTGCAAGAATTAAGTCTTGAAATATATCTAAAGATAAAGATGAGAGTATATGGAAGATATTGAAAACCCTAGCACCACCATTTAGGAAGACAACACAGATGATTGAGAAAGTGATACCTTGCACTGAAAAGTTTACCAGAGAAAATCTTCTTGGAAGATTGGAAGCAACATAAATGAGCTTAAAGTAGACTAGAGATTTTCTTAGAGTGGAAACTTCTTTTAGTGCATTAAGTGGTTTGCCTTCTGAAGAAGTTCAAGCACTCATGGAGACTATGCTAGTAGAAGAAGATCCATATATGAGGAGGATAGAATAATTAAAGAAGGAATTCCCTTGATTGTAAGGAGAGAACTAGATGACAAGAGAATTCTTAAATGTTGGACTTGTAATGAATTTGGTCATTATGCTTCTAAGTGTCCTAAAGAGAGAAAAATATAAAAATAATTTCAAGTCTAGAAGGCCTAGAGATTGTTTATCTACAAATGAAGATGATGAAAGAGTTTAGAGTGAAAGTGACGATGAGTTAGGATTTGTAGCTATTAAAGAAGAAGTTAGAGAAGAGAAAGCCCTAGTTTTGTAGGTTGAAAAGAAAGTTGATTGGATCATATATAGTGGTTGTTCACATCATATGAATAGTGAAATTTATAAATTTGTTAAGTTCAATAGTCATGATGGAGGAATTGTTAGAGTTGGTAACAATGCAGCTTATCATATCAAGGGAATATGATCTATTAATCTTGATGGAAAGACTAACAATAATGATGTTTATTTTGTTGATAGATTAAAATATAACCTATTGAGTTTTGGACAGTTGGTTGATAAGGGATATCAGTTATAATTTATAGAGAAGAGCTGCATTATCAAGGATAAGGATGGTAAGTTTATTGGCATTGGTACAAGATTTAGAGGTAATGTCTTTCAGTTAAACCCTATAGAGATGGCATGTTTGGTTGTACACGTGGATAAAAGTTGGTCATGGCATAGAAATTTTTTTCATGTATAAACTTTGATAATATTGTAAAGGCAATTAGTACATTTTATGTTAGAGATTTACCTAAAATTGTGAAGCCTACTAATGTTGTATGGCTAAAAAGAAGAAGAGCTTCTTTCCTAACAAGAAGTTCTCTTGATAAGTAGGGGATAAAACACAGTTGATTGTATGATGAGATTACTTAGACTCTACATTTCATGTATGCATGATGATTATTACATTATTTTTAGTTATTGATGATGATTAGTTAGATGGTTCATTATCACATGTGTTTTCTTATGGATACTTACCCCATAATTGCATGTGTATGGTGTGCATGTTTGTTCTCTTTATGTATGGCATTTCTAATGTGGTTAAGGGAGTCATAGTCACCTGTTAGTCAAGATCTACATGATGCACCACTTCCTACCATTTCCTGTTTAGCTTAGCATACATACATACATATATATATAGTATGTACATGCAAGGATTTTATGTAGGTTGTAGGTACCAGTTATCGACTTCCTTTAATTGCCAGGATGAGCGTACCCTATCACACTATCTCAATGGTAAGAGAGGGGAGATAAATTCTCAAGTCCAAATCCTAAACCCTTAAACCATTTTTCCTAGAAAGGTAGGACAAGTATCTGAGATGTTTTACCTTCTGAATGCATTAGATGACGTAATTCGTGATTTTAACCCCTTAGACTAATTTTGTATGGATTGTTGTATCATGGGTTTTCATATTTTATTTTGGAAGTCTATGGCGAATTTCCTATTAATTAAGTCTAAAATTAAAAAAATAAATTAATAATTTAATTATTTAGGAAAAATTAATATAATGTTATGATATTTTGATTTTAATTAATTAAATGAGAAATTAATTGAGTAAAAGAATTAAATAAAATAAATTAAAATTAATAATAATAAAAGTAATAATAAAATAATAAATAAATAATAATAATATTAATAATAAAAGAATTAATATAAAAGTTATAAGTCTACCTAGGAGTAAGCCCACCTTTTGATTGCACATATGTCTACAATGCAGGAGTTAGTGCACAAACTAAGCACATGGTGTCTACAACATGGTGACTCATTTAGAAGGTTGGAAAAAACTCGTGCTTAGTTGTCAATCCTTATCTCATCTTCTAGTTGTTTCTAGAGACATTCTAGGTGCTTCCTGAGAGTTCTTTATATTTAGGCACTCCTAGAAGCTCGGGGAGCATGTTTGGAGGACCCAGGAACATTGGAGAAGGAAGGAGCTTGCTCTATAGATTCTGGGGAGAAGTGATTTAGCATCAGTGTCCAGGTAGACACTCGTGATTTTTGCATAAGATATTTTGCTTCTTGCATTTCCTGTCTTCTTCATGTCTTCTGAATACTTTCTAAGGATTTCATGTGTAGAATATCTTGGTTTTATACATTCTTGTCATGGGTAGTTAAATTCCTACATGAGAAAATCCTACATGCGTAGATATGAGGAATCTATGGGACTAGGGCTTCAGATGCTTATGGACAAACCTATTAAAAGAATTAATATGTAAATCTAGAGAATGATCATTATAGGGAGAATTCCTAATTTATAAAATTGAAAAGCCCTATTTGTTTAAAAATTATGTTTATGTTCGCAGGTGTTATTGTAAATGTTTTCTTTTTAAACTATACATATATGTTTATAAATCTGCATATATACATATACATATACATACATACATACATATATATATATATATATATATATATATATATACATATATATACATATATACATATATACATATATACATATATACATATATAGGTCAATTGAAAAATGCTGCTTATAAAAATCACAGTGGAAAAACATTCATAAAAATCTGAATCGCATTTGAGAAAAGTGTTTTTTTTTAAATGTTAATTTTTTTTTTAATATAAAATAAGGGAGGGGCCGGTTATACCCCCTGTACCCCCATGCTCACCATTGTTAGGCCACGACACCGTACCTACAGTCGCAGGTACTGTGACAGCTGTCACAAGTACTGTGACAGCTGTCGCAGGCCCTGGGATGGTAGGTAGGGCTGCACGACCTACTTCTTAAGGGTTACAGCCTTTTAAAATAAATGCCAACTTTAACTTAGTTTAATTTTGTTTTTTAAATTTTTTTATGTTATGTTATATATGTTATGATATTAATTTTCATAATTAACATTATTAAATATTATTAAATTTTAAATATTAATTATTAAATATTTTATTATTAATAATTAATAATAATTATATTTATTATTAATAAAATTTAATTATTAGTTCTTTAATAGTTAGTTGTCTTTTAGTTTATTAATACAAACTTAATTATTTATTTGAATCTAATTTTGTTTTAGAATGAAGATAATAATATCATCAAGCATCTCATTTAGGATGACACCTTGAGCTTGGAGTACATTCCTACTGATGAGAAATTTGCAGACATCTTGACTAAACCTTTTGTATCCCCTTGATATTGATGCAGGAGCATCTAGTGGTGTAAGGGCAATCTTGTATCACCCAAAAATATGCTTAGAGATAGTCTTTGTTTAATGTGTTTTCATTTCTGGATACCCATTTGGGTCAAATAAAGGTTCCAACTCTCACAGTTCTACTATTAGCTTTTTAGGTTAGAGTTTTATTAGTTTTTAAGCACCTTGGGATACGTGCAAATGCCAAAAAAGTAGGACTATGTAATTGATCCATAATTATGGTGAATTAGAGGATGTAAATTGGAGGGAAGGTCATATTTGTAATTTAAAACACTCCAAAAAAAGAACCAGGTCAAAAGGCTTCACGGTTAGAAAGTTATTGCAATTTTTTAGTTCCTAAAGACCTCCTAAGAGCATTTCAAAATTAGACATGGGGCACTAAATGGTCTCGTATGGGGCCAAAAATGGGGGATGAGCAAAGCTATCCATAGGGTTGTAGAGTGCTTTGAGAGCTTTCTAGAAATGTAAACATTTTGTCAATTAGAGTTATGGTTCAAAAGTTATGCCTCTCAGAAGTTGGACTACCATTTTTAGATTCTTCTAATTTTACATTGACTTCTAACATGATTTCTAGAGACTTCTATTTTGGCGGTGGATTCCAACTAGCATATTCTAGAATGTTTTCCTAACCCTAAACCATTTTAAGAATATTTTTGGCATTGTAAAGGTAGCTCTTAGTGGAGTTAGAGAGAAGGTACTATGTGGCAGATTTCTTTCTCCAGAATCATACTGTTGTAAGCCCATAGGGCATTTTGCATTGATAATAATATTTCCTTTTTCCTATGTGTTCATTTTGGTCTTTGATTGTGTCTCCGTCAGATATCTTTAGCTATGTCTATGCTTGGGGTGAAGGAAGTTGTCCTTGGGGGCTCTAAGTGACTAGTCCTTCCTTCTTTCTTTTTCATGCTATCTCTTTTTGGAGTAGAGCTTTTCCCATTAGGTTTTCTCTATTTCTCCATTTCATAGAGATTTGGTTGTGATTGGGTACTTCATCAAGCCTTGTTACCGGGACCCAAGTTTGCTTTCAGCATTGCATTGTAGTTTCCTTGCTCTTTCTACATTGTTTGTAGTTGAATTATTGCTCATCTTAAGGGAGGGTGTTAGAGTAAATCATTTATTTTATTTTATTTATTAAATATGCTTCATTCCCTTCTTAATATTTCACTTGATGCACCTTTTTCATCCTCATTTAAATATTAATTAGTAAGTATTAAATAACATTTACCTTTTAGGTTACCCTTGTACCTTTTAGGTTACCTTTTTTGGGTTTCAATCTCCTTCTATAAGGATAGATCATTTGTAATTATCTTAAATCTTTTTTATTTCTGAGAATAAAATTTACATATTTTTAGAGAAAAACCCTTGCCTCCTCTAGTCTTTTTCTTTTGTGACCTATTTTTTACATGTAGGTATTCTTTGGGCTTTGTCGATTTGCATTGATCAAATTCTTCATACGGATGCCACTTAGATCAATCCATTTTATTTAACTCTTCTCATAAATGACAAATTGTTAAAAAATTCCATGATTGATTTAAGAGTAGGTGTAAATATTATGCCTATCAATGTGATGAAAATTTTAAATCTAGATGTTGATATTTCTTATGGTAAATGTTATGCTATGGACAACAAATCTATCCTTGTTGTGGAAATTATAAAAGATATTGATTTTAGATTTCTTTCTTATCTTGATTTTTTTTTTATAAAACTCATATTATAGTAGTGGAGGTTCCTACTATGTATGGTATTCTTTTGTCTAGATAATGGTCTATTTTGGTAGGAGGCAATATTTAATTGGATTATCTTATGCAACTATCCTAGTAAATAGTAGGAATATAAGGATAGATAGAGAACCTAGGTCATCATGTTTAATAGAATATGTCAATCTAGATCAAATGACTTATTTTTCCATACAAATATAGATAATTTTTAGGTAACTATTTCTAAGGAAGCCTTACAAAAAGTGGATCTTATCAGTGAATGTGTTTCCATAGACCATAATAATGTATGGAGGATGAATTTTGATGGCTCATGTTCCAAAGAAGGTAATGATGTAGGCATAGTATTTGTTTCTCATGAGTATAAAACTTTCAAATACTCATTCTTATCATCTTTTTAGTGTACTAGTAATAACATATCTGAATATGTGGCCTTGTTGCTAGGATTAAGTATAGCCAATAAATATGATATTAAAATTTTAAATGTTTTTGGTGATTTTGATTTGATTATTTTCCATGTTAGAAATAAATTTGCTACAACAAAGGTTAAAATAAAATAATACAAGAATGAAGAATGGTATACCACTAAACTTTTTGATGTATTTAACATAACTTGGATAGATAGATATGAAAATGCCTTGCAGAGTTTTTGGCTAATTTGGTAGTCATACAAGGTAGTATTCCTTATGCAGATATCACACAAGTTGGAATAAAAACTAGACCGAAAGTTCTTGATAATGTGTACAATTGGAAAGTTTTTGAAGATGATAGGGACATTATTAATTTTATAGCATGTGAAGGGAGGTATGAAAGTCAAATTATAGACCTTAATAATCATGTGAAAAATACTGATGGGAAAGAGATTTTATTTGGAAAAGGAGTCATTTAGTTAAAGACAAACAAAATTCCTAAGGGATTTGTAGCATTAGAAAGAGTTTTTGATAAAAAAGATGCTAAGGAAAAGGACTAGATTACTGTTAAAGATGAAAAGGATGTTGAAAGGATAAATTTATGGACATAATATGCTCCTAAAGAAGTGTTTATAGGGAAGAAGCTAACCTCTAAAATTAGACAACATATCATAAATTTGTTAAGGAAATATAGACATGTGTTTGCATGGTCATATGATCACCTCAAAGCTTATAGGGAAGACTTATTCCAACATGAAGTGTCATTGAAACTTGATGCTAAACCTTTTAGGAAAAGAAAGAGACCTATAAACCCTACTCTTGCTCCTAAAATGAAGGAGAAGTTAATAAAAATGAGGGATGCTAGATTTATCAAACCAATTAGACACTGAACATGGGTTTCTAATTTGGTCCTAGTAAGAAAAAAGAATGGGGATAGTAGACTATGTGTAGATTTTAGAAATTTGAATATCTCATCTCTCAAAGATAATTATGCCTTGCCTAACATGGAAGCATTATTGTAGGAGGTTACAAGGAATGAATTGTTATCCATGATGGATGGATTCTCAAGGTATAATCAGGTCAAGGTGAAAGAGGAGAAACAATACCAAACAACATTTACTACACAATGGGGAACCTATGTATGCAAGAATGCCTTTTGGGTTAACAAATGTAGGAGCTACTTTCCAAAGAGCTATAGATCTAGCTTTTGATGGTTTGATTCATTTATTATAGTAGTATATTAGGATGATCTCAGAATTTTTTCTATGAAAGAAGAGGACCATTGTAAAAATTTGGAAAAAATCTTTAAATGAGCTCTAAATTATGGAGTGGCTTTGAATCCTAAGAAGTGTCATTTTGTTATCACAAAAGGAAAGTTGCTTGGTCATTGTATCCAAGGAAGGGGTAAGGATTTTATCAGGGAGAGTTTTTGCCATAGATAAGATACAGGTTCCAAAAATTTTAAAGACAATTCAATCAGTCTTTGGAAAAATTAACTTTGTGAGAAGATTTGTTTCAAAATTTTTAGAATTAGTAAAGCCTATTTCTAAAATGATGAAAAAGAATGAAAAAATTTCTTGGAATGATGACGCATTGAAAGAATTTGGAGATATCAAAAATGCTATTAAAGAAACTCTTGTGTTAAAGTCTCCTCTCCTAACTTTTCTAAGCCTTTCCAATTATTTTATTTTTCATCATTCCATACTATAGCAACAATCCTATGAAAAAAGAATGAGGATGGTCCTGAAAACCCATTGCATTTTTTAGTAAAATTTTGCAAACATTGAACTATGATATCACTAAAAAAATAGGCTTATGCCCTAGTAAAGGCAGTGAAGTCTTTTAAGCCATATTTGGTAGGTGCATAAATAGTGGCATATGTTCCTAATGTTGTTGTTAAAGATATTTTTACGAAATCATAAATTACATGTAAGAGGTGCAAATGGATTAATCAGGTGCAATAATTCAACATAGATATGCAAATTACCTAAATGGTTAAAGGATAGGGATTGACTAAGTTAATGGAAAATTCAAATTTGGAGGCTAATCAAGTGAATCAAATAGAGGAGGATGATTGTTAGGTAAGGGTTGAAACATTTGTGTGGTACGTTGATATTTTTTTCTTCCTAAGAACTATGAGTTTTAAAGAAGGAAAGAAAGATAGTCAGAAAAGAACTATAAGATTATAGTCTAAAAAATACATTCTTATTAAGAGTGATCTTTACTAGAAAAATAAAGATGGTATATTACTTTTTTGTTTGGATCCCTATAGTCAAAACACATATTGTCAATGATGCATAAGGGGGTATGTGGAGGTCATTTCTCTACTAAAACCACTACACAGAATTTTAAGGGCTGGTTACTTTTGGCCAACAATTTTTAAGGATAGTTATGACTTTGTCAAAAGATGTGAGGAATGTCAAAAATTCTCTGGTATATTAAAATTTAATGGTATTTTACCCATGAGACCTATGCAATCAAAGGAACCATCTCAAATGCAAGGAATTGACTTCATAGGTGAAATTAAAGAAAAATCAAGTGGAGGACATAGATGAATTTTAGTTGCAATAGATTATTTTTCAAAATGGGTTAAAGCCATTCTAGTAAAATAGTCCACTCATAAGGTAGTTATGAAATTTTTGATGGAGAATATTATTTGTAGATTTGGAGTACCTCACAAGATTATTCTTGAAAATGCTATGTGTTTTAGAGAAAAAGAGCTCGTTGAGTTTTGTAAAACTTATGGTATCACTATATCTTACTCTACCCCTTATCATCCACAAGGGAATATGTGGGAATAATACAACAATAAGAACATTCTTAAGATCATCAAGAGACTTTTGAATAAGAATAAAAAGGTCTAGGATTCAAAGTTAAATTTAGCTATATGGGAAAACAGAATAACAATTAAGAGGTCCATTGGTTTTTCTCCTTTTGAGTTAGTAAATGGAAAACATGAAAGGATTCTAATATATAATTTATTTTTTATTTATAATTTCATAAATTAAGAAGGTTCAGAAGAATTAGATCCATTGGATGATAGGTTGAATGCATTAGTTGAACTTCAAGAGAATAGGAGGAAATCTCATGAGAAAAATATGAGGCGACAACATAAAGTAAAGATATTACATGACAAAAGCGAAGAATGTAGAAAATTTTAGGAAGGAGATTGTTTTCTAAAATAGAATGCAAAGGACCAAGGCAAAGGGAAACATGGAAAATTTGAACCTTTGTGGCTTGGTCCATATATTATCACTGGTAATAATGGTGAAGATTCTTATTACTTGTAGGATATTGATGGGTGTGATCAAAAGTTATCTACTCATGGCCAGTACTTAAAAATTTTCTTCTTTCACAATTAAAAATCAACTGTACTCTTAAACCTTCTTTCCCTTTTTTGTTTTATTTTCTTATGTTATTTTTTTTCCCTTCTTTTTCCAGAGATAACTAAATCCTCACTACACCCACAAGGGGTACATGTCTCCAACTAGAGCCACTGGTGGAGCTCAGTATTTTATAAATATTTTCTACCTTTTATTTTCTTTGATTATAAGTGGATCTTATTGACTTATTCTTTGTGTTGCAAATTAATTATCATCTTCATAGCCTAGGGTGATTATATGGTTATGATCAAATAAAGGAATTGCTTGCTTCTTTTCTTTGTGTTTGCAAGGAATCATAACTTACCATCTAAATCTAAGGTGCTTGTCTCAAAATGTATTCTTAGGGATTACTCATCACATGGAAATCCCTATCAATGGATCCTGGTTTTGTTTTTCTTGAAAATTTGTGAGATATGTGATTTTATCATATATCATTATAGCTACAACAATGAAGCATCAAGTATCAATATATACTGTAGTGATAACAATAAGGTCATTTTCAAAGTTGGGTGAGATATTGCTATCACATATAGCAATCAAGTTCATCACTAGGGTTATCACTATTGCTATAGTAATAAATTTGTAAAGTTAGGCAAAATTGCAATTTAGGGGCTATAGTGCCTACCCTAGTTTGCATTTCGCTATGATGGATTTACGTATTTTACTTTGTGCGTCCTTGGTGTATTTTCTATTAATTAGGTCTAATTAAAAGATTTAACTAATGACTTAATTAAATGGAAAATTAGTATGATATTTTATTATTTAATTTAATTTAGTTAATTGAAAAAATTAATTAAATAAAAGAATTACATTTGGAGATGAAAATTATAAGTTCAAAGTTGGAATGTGATAATGTTTATTTAACTTAATAATAATAAGTAAATGTTCATTTTTAAATAAATGTTAAATAATATGATTATTTAAGTTAATAAATATTTTATTAATTAAGATTCAAAAATAAATTTTAAAATGAAAAATAAATTAATTTATTAAAATGTCATGGATTGCATTATAGTGCATGAGATTTAGAAAATAAAATTAAAAAATATTAATTAATTAAAAAGGGGTCAGGTGAATATTAAATAAAGTAATGTGAATTATTTTAATAATTATTCACCTAGAAGTATGTGTACCTCCTTGATGCACGAGTTGTCTATGGCACAGGAGTTAGTATATTAGTTGGATAAGGGTCGTGCTTAGTTGTCAATGCTTATCTCTTGGTTACTTCTAGAGGATTCTAGGTGCTGCTTGAGGGGGTCTTTATCTTTAGGCACTTCGAGTAGCTTGGGGAGAGGGAGAAACTGGGAGAATTTTGATAGTGCTTTTGCATTTGGTAGAGTCAGGATGGATCATGCGGTAGCTGCCCATAACATAGATTTGATGACCATAAACGTGCTTTGTGCTTAACACATCCAGAAGTGCATGGTGACTTCACAATTCTGCTCAGCCTCATTAACTTTGGCTGCGAATTTTTACGCTCTTCTGTCTACAAGGTAGATTTCTCCCTTACCCCACATTTTACATTTCATTTTCTCTTTTATATTTTGGGTGTCTGGGGATTATATATATATATTTTTAATATCAACTATTCTTTTCAACTATATAGGATTTGAAGGATCTTTGTTTAATCATTTCTTTAGTAAATCCCCAGTTGCTCCCTTAAATTCTGTCGTTAATTACTTTATTTTTTTGGCAGCCTAGTCATGGGTATGAGTCACTTGTTGGCATCTGAGTACCTGCCTGCTTTTGAAATGAAGCCTATGCTTTCGGTTGGTAAAGTTTAATTGGGATTTGGTATAATGCACTACATTTTCTCTTGGCTATTCATCTAAATGGCTATGAATAAGAACATTCAATTAGCTTTCAATTTAGTTGAACTCCGGTCATTATTTTCTTTGATATGCCAAAAATCATGACTCGATACCTGATTTTTTCCATCATCGCATCACTGGGTTTTCTTATTTTCCCAACACACAGAGAGGTAGATTGCATTCGACTTTAGTTAGTATGAATGAAGATCTATAATCTGTTTGGCACGCATTTTTCAATGATCCACGATAAGCCTAATTTTAATTGTGTCTAATCTAATGCGAAATCTTATTCTTATAACTACCACCTTAGGATTGTTTGTAGATCTAATACTAACTTCTATGAATAACCAGTTCGTAGAATGGGGTCTGGGCATATTAGTTGCATTAAATTTGAGATATGAGTATGTAAATGTATAGAGGAAACAAATTCAACACTCATAGATAATTCTGATTTAGCCAGAAGTAATCCCAGTGTGGGAAAGTTTTATGCAACATTTTTCAGTATGTAATTGTATTAAGCCATGCTATGCAATTCTCACCATCACAATATTAGCGAAATATTAATTAAGAGAAATATAAATTATGTATTAAGATGTTGACAAATTATAAACAGCAGCTGGGAAATCGGTCTTGGTTTGCCTTATTGTGGAAAAACATGCTTTGATAGGGTTTCTTAGTTTTCAACTACAAACTCTACCTGTATAGTCTTACCAGTGTCATTGACAGAAAAATTTTGGGGCTTGTTCTAAGTTGTTTGGACTGGCCTTCCATACATTGTTGTAGAGAATATTGAATGTATCCAAAATATAGAGATTATCAACAAAATAACAGTCAATAGAGTAGAACAATTTGGGTAGAACAATTCACTGCAAATATATATATACATATCTATCCACGGCCTGACTATTACTGCCTGCAACAATTTTTCAATTGCTTTGCAAAGCTTATGTTTATTTTGTTATATATATATATATATATATTGTAAATGTTAATATTATAAAGTTTAATAATAGGTTCATATGATAATATATATAACAATTAAATATTTTACTTTTCCTCCCTATAATAGAATTGTATCATTTATTGGCACCATTAAGTCACATGCACACTGTAAGCTTGCATCCTGGTTTGTGCATCAACTCTTGTCACAATCCAGCAACTGTGCTCTATCTATAAATGGTAAATTAAATCAAAAGAGGATGAAAGAAGATATTAAAACTATAAGGATGTAGTGCAACTGCTGATAGTTTAGAAAATTACATAAGCATCAAATAATGTGAATTATTCTAGTCTGTAGACTATATGCCACATTATTTAAATTTCACAATTAACTTTTTATACATAAAATGGAATGCTAATGCACAAACATAAAAGGAAGCAAAATAGTCAGACTCACTGATTTATTGACTGCCTTATCTTATAATCCAAAGGCCAATTAAAGCAGGCATCTCTTTATCTTTTGCTGATGAGTTCTATTACTCTCATGAAGTATATGTTAAAGCATAATTTGTTATGGAAACTTCACCCAGTGAAGGATAAGAAGCATGGTCTAGAGTTTGTTTCACTCTTTTATTGTTCCTGCACGTCATAAAAAATGTCTTTTAATTGGAATGCAAGTTTAGATATGTCACAATTCTATGAATCTGTGGCTGTATATTATTAAAAGCATGCTGTTCCCATTTTCTGTGGCAACTTTGGATTAGTAATAATATTTCAAATATGCTTTAATACCCCACAAGAGATTATTAAATGCCAGTTCAATAATCGGCCCACACTCCAGTTACTGTCCACTGTGGCACTAAAACCACTATTCTATCTAGTAATTTTCTCAAACATCATTAACACCACCACTTTGCAATGTTTAGGCACGGTGATTAGCAAACATAAGAATATAATTGTGATGAAATATTTGAAGTGAAAACTTAAATCTCGAGTATTGCAGCCATGGCCCATTCTCACCAAACAAAGCTTCGATCAAATATTTATATTAAACACCCCGCCTGCATTAACCGAGTTCACAGGTACAAGATTCGTATTTGTTTCTTGGCTATCAAAGGTTTTTAACTATGTTAAAATATTATTTAATTTTAGTTAGTTAAATATATATTTAATATAGTTTATTTTAAGTATTATTTTTATAATAAAGTTATCAAGGGATAAAAAGGTTTTTGAGTTATAAAATTATTAAGTGATGTAAATATAGATGTCGAATTATTTAAAATAAATTAATAATTATTAATTATTGATTAGGTGATGTTAATGGAGATTGAAACCAATTTGAGTTAATGATGAATATTATTTTGTTAAGTAATCAATTATTATTATTTAATAATATAGTAATGATTGTTTTTAAGTTATGGTATGGTTTTATTTTGAAGGGTAAATTTGTGATTTTTGTCTACATGAAAGGCTTAAACTGAAATTGTAAAATTGAAACTTTTGGAAAATAAAATAAAATAATTAAGACTAGTTAATGGGATTTTGATTCACCTTAATAATGAAGATATTGACTCTGATAAAATTGAAGCTATTTTTGTTGGAAACACATACCGGAAAAGAAAATAAAACCACACATTATCTCAACAATATGACTCTAAACCTTAACCAAACTATAAGACTGCTTCGTTATTTATGTACTGTCTATACTCTAGAGAAATTGATTTAATTTGAATAAATGGATTGACGTGTTGATTAAACAAAGAATCTTATATACTTACAAAATATACTTGGAATGGAAACTAAAACCTCATACTTTACATCACCATGTGACTTCTAAAGCAAACTAAAACACGCATTTGCATATTGATTATTTTTTGAAAAATGAATGTGGTGAATATTGTGGATTATCATTTAATGCTTTTTAGTTGCTCATAAAGAACTGCTGTGGATAGTGTGGATTATCTTTGATGCTTTCTAGTTGTTTGTTTATGATTGAGGTGATTTATATGATTCTTGATTTGTGATTTCATAAGCGTACACCAGAGCATTTGTGAGATACCTTTTAACTATTAAGTGGCTGGATGTCATGATATGTCCTATGATTCAATTGGAAACTATATTTATGAGGTTTACTTTGTGGACCATTTATATTTAGTTGGATTGAAGTACCAGCTTGTTTTAGGTTGCCTGTTAAGGAATCGAGTTTGATTATTGTGAATGTTGTGGTATGGGACACAATTGTGTTTTATGTTCTTAAAAGAGGTTGTCTAGGTACATGTCTTTGGGAGTGGCTTGCAGTAGGGGTCTGGGACCCAAAGTGGTCAGTACTAGGGTAACCTATTGCAAGTTATGTAATAAATGATAATCTAGTAATTAATAATTTTGGGGAAACACATTAAAAAGATAAGTTAGGGATATTTGACCCGGCCATACCTTGAGTGCTTTTATAGACTAAGGATGGGAATGGGATGATTGCCTTGTCTTCATGAGAGGGCTTTTTGGTTCCACATGTGCCACATTGAGGGTCCGAGGTTCAGAGTAACTAGTCCAGGGTAACTCAACGCTTGAGGGTCTGAGGTCTATTGGGAGACCAGTCTAGGGTAACTCAAGCAACCATGTGATGGAACTCCCTAGAATGTAGCCTAAGTCTCCTCTATAGAGTTTGTGTTTACCTCTGGTGGTGTACTTATTTTTGGATGTGCTTATTGTGGTTATTTACTTTGATTGATGATGATTGGCAATTTTTGGATGATGTACTCTTGACATGTGGATTTTGACTTGAGCCTATCTCCTCCAGCGCATTCTTTGTTGGTGTTTACCTTGCTTCTATTCTTGGATCATTATGATGGATGCTATTTTCTAACATGATTCTTTATATTGATGATTAGCAAGTGATAGATGATGCTATTTACTTATAGAATCATCTTATGCTTTACCTTGCATGATTAGATTTCTTATGTATATGTTGTAGCATGGTAGTTTTCTTTCTGCATATGATGTAGTATGTTTTAGGAGTGACATTCCTACTATGATAATATTGATGATCTCTTTGATGACTTGGGATGTTATGCACGGAGGGATGGCTAGGGCCCACAATGGTCTAATGATGCTATTGCCGGTTGGGAGGAACCACACACTTAGATTAATTGCATTTTATGATGGATGGTTATCTTTTATGATGATTGTTATATCCTTATTGATGGATGGATGTATCATGTATGTTATTAGTTTCATTTACTTTATTGTACTTGTATCATAAATTTGATGAGGACAATGAATCTTTATTTTTACATATGTATATTCTTTTAAGCTTTTCATACTCTATGACATGAACAAGTGGATGATTGAGCATTTCAAATTTCATTTGCCAAGAGGCATTCAGAACAAATGTGTATTATGGACTTTGGACTATCTAATTATTCATGCATGTGGATGTGGTAGTTGTTAGACTTAGTATTAATTATATTAAATGTGACTCAACATCTTGAGATCCTTAAGGAATGTAACTTGTTATGTATTCTTTTAGATGATTATGTGTCATTGCTTCCGAAACTATATGTTTGATGTGTATGATGTTATCTTTCTTGTTTCAAAAAAAAAAATTCTTGGTAAAATTAGTAAAAACTTTAGGTTAATTCTTTTGGATCCCTTGGCGGGGCGTTATAGGGGCTGAGACATAGCGATCAAAGGTGTGTGTGTATTTTTTCCCAAAGTCCACAATGATTAAATATTTGAAAAATAATTTATGAAATGTCGAAGTAATGACAAGAAGTGTCTGCTAACAATTTGTGGTGTATTAGAATGATAAAAAACTTTATGGCTTTGATTCATGTGGGGAAATAAATGCACAAGCACACAAGGAATTTTTGTACTAAAGAGATAATCATTATTTATTCCAAACTTAGAGAATTTCATAAGAGTTGTAAGGTTTTCTCTTAGTGCATAGAGTTTATAGAAATTTGATTTAGAAAATAATTTTAGAGAAGTATGGAGAGTTCTAGTTCATTATCGAAGAGGAAAGTTGAGAAAGTGAGGAAGAGTAAAATTGAGAAGAAATAGAGAATAGAAGATGAAGTTCCTCCCAAAAAGCTAAATGAAGACTTGATTGAAAAGATGGATTTTACTGGGCCTAAATCTAGAAGGAGTAAGTTAGCCTCTCCTAAAAAATTGGAAGACAAATATAGTGAGGTAGGAGATGTTTGGACAAGGACACGAGGTTTTGATATTTTTTATACCATTATGTTAGAAGGAATCATAAAGCACCTATTTTTAATACATGGGAGATGAATTTAAGAAAATTAAATGTGTCCAACATATTCATGAATGTTTAATTGTTGAAGGTTGTCATCAGTAAGTATAATGCTGATGATAGGTGTATCTATGACAATGTGGGGGATAAATTTGTGGAAATTTCAATTGATTCCTTGAATGAGGTTTTCAAATTAATAGATGGTCTCACAAAGAAATTATCATTTACTAAGTTAAAGAATGAAGATGAGAGGTCAGATATATCCTATATGAAATGGAAGCTAATGTTACACAAGATTGTTAGGGAATCATTGACTACAATAGATAGACCTCCATTTAACATTAATATGTTCAAAACATACCTTGATATGACATATGTTAGAAACAATAGTTAGCCAAGATAACTAAGAAGGGGGGGGGGGAGAATGAGTTATCCAATTAAAATAATTATCAACCTTAATTAATCTTAACCATTTAATCAAACCATAACAAGATGCATATACAGAATTACACCAGATTTGTTAACTAGGGAAACCCTTGACTAGAAGGAAAACCCCTGTGGGAATGATGTCCACAAAGATATACTGATATATATTCCTTGTTAGAGGATGGAATCTAGTAGGAGTTTATAAACACATTTAGTACATAAGAGTCCTTGTTAGTAGATTCCAACCCTATTAGGAGTTGTAGAAGATAGAAGGACCCACTATCCAAACAACTTCTAGGGAAAGACCACTGAACTCACTGTCCATCTAATCTCTCAACTATTCCTTATAGAATAATTGTTCATATTATTCTTTAACCTCTTTCCTCTATCCTGTCAATTGGACCAATCACTATCAGACCTTGTAGACTAGGTCACAAACCTTGGATCCAAATATCAAATCTTAGATCTCACAATAAAATCTCAACAACAAAGTTCTCTCCAATTTCACTCTACTCTAATTATCTTTGCATTCCACTCTGTGTGCTTCTTTCAATCATTCCTATATACATACATAGAAAAGAAAAATGTCCTTTATTTATATCAAATCCATAAAACATTTCCTTGAGTCAACTATGGGACATTCTTAATTAATTATTATAAGACCTCATTAAGAACACATTACACTTAGCGATAACTTTCTGCATGTGTATTGTCATTATGGGGGAGCTTAGCCATGTCATCTCCAACATGTCTTCTACATGCCTTTAACCTTGCTTCTCAAAATAATAACTCTGCTAAGAGATATAACAAGTTTACTAGAACATGTTTATGCAAACTCTATCTCAAAATAGTCATCATCAAAAATTGCATAACTTCTTCTAGACTTAATGTATTATGCTTCTAAGGTTAGCTACATATACTAGAAACTTAGAAATATTTCCCTTTAACCTCACTTAGTGAAAGTACTTAACGATCTATCCATATCAACTTGATCTTTCTGCTATTCTTCTACTAGATACCACATAAAACTACTATATTGACATCAATGACTAAGACAGTCATGAATATAACCTATCATCATGATAATATCTAATCATGTTTCTACAATACCACCCCATAGAAGTATCATCAAAATTCATGCTTCCAACATTCTCCCCCTTTAGCATTGACAACAACATAGATGAAACACATCTAGATCCAAGAATAGCAACATTAAAAGATTATTATCCTTTCTTTTCAAATCCTTTTCATCAATCATTCTCCCCCATCAATATACATCAATGTGATCTATATCACCTGTAATCACTCCCTTCAATGTACTCTATATCAAGCTACTTTTCATGCTATAATCTCTCCCCCATTGACATCAATGTCAAAGGTTTCAACAACCATCTATCTCTGCAACAACTGCCTCTAACTTGCTCAAGTGTCCAACAAGGTAAACTTTAAGCAACTACCCTCAAAAAAGAGATATCAAAATATTGGCAAATCTTACATTATTTTGAAAAATAAAACTAATTTCTATTACTTAATTGGTGAATCTTACACTATTTAAATAGTTTTATAACTACATTTTATAAAAATGTGGCAATTTTAAATATTTTTAAGAACTAAATTATTAGTCAAAATTTCCTAAATTAGCCAATTAGCAAATATTAGCTACTAAAAAATATACTAGTGTCCAAAGACTCTATTCAAAACAACACCTATCAAGAGTCCTAGATGACTTTGTTCATCATAGATACTCCCCCATATAGGAGCATCAATATTTAGTCTAGACAAACAATAATGCTCTATAATACTAGACTGATGCACTCTTGCATCTTCTACTTTGATGTAGGTAGGGGCATGACCTCTAGTATACCTCGCAAATACTTGAAAATCTCTTTGGGAAGAGGCTTGGTTAAAATATCTACAATCGTCTCTTTGGTTCTTACATACTCCAATTTAATTTCCTTTTTTGCAACTTTCTCTCTCAACATGTCATATTTGATAGAAATGTGCTTAGTCTTAGAATACAATAATGGATTCTTTGACATATTCACTATGCTTGTGTTATCAAAATGTATGACAACAAGTTCACTAAATTCCACCCTTATATCCTTTAGCATCTGCTCATCCAAACAACTTGATTACAATTGTTTACTACTACAACATATTCTGCCTCTGCTATACTTTGTGAGGTACAGTCCTGCTTCTTACTTAACTAAGAAACCAACCTTCCTCCAAGAAAGAAGGCTTCAGCACTAGTGCTCTTTTTTTCATCCATATTGCCTACCCAATCAACATTAGTATAAGCATATAAAGTGAGATCATTAGATCTATCATACCACAATCCAAAATTTGGTATTCAATTAGATATCTAAATATCCTTTTAACTAGTGCATAATGTGCTTCTTTGTGATCATCTTGAAATCTTGTAACAATTCCAATTATATTTTCTATATTTCACCTTATTGCAATCCTCCAATCATAGATTTATACTTCCTCTCCTCAATAGTAGGTGTCTTATCCTTTGTAGCTAACTTGTGTCTAGTTACCATAGGTGTTCAACTAGTTTACATGTTTCCAAATCAAACCTTTTCAATAGATCTTTCAAATAATTAGGCTGAGAAATAAATATTCCTTCTTTATCATGCACAATTTGTAACCCTAAGAAGTATTGCATCTCTCTTGTCATACTCATTTCAAATTCTTTCTTCATTTCTTGTGCAAACTTGTCACTTTCATCATCATTTCCTTCAAATATGATATCATGAACAAATATTACCAAATTCATTAATCCATCATCTATCTCTTTCTAGTATAAATTATTGTCTAACATACCTTTGCTAAATCAAAGCTTTGTCAAATGCTTGTCCAACCTTGCATACCAGGTTCTAGGTGCTTGTTTTATGCCATACAATACTTTCTTCAATCTGCATACCATGTCTTTGTTATCTATTTAAGGAAAAACTTTAGGTTGTTCTATGTATATCTCTTCTTCAAGTTCTCCATTCAAAAATCCTAACTTGACATTCATCTGATACACTTTGAATTTCTTATGTGCTACATAGGATAAGAATAACCTTACTACTTCTATTCTTTCCATAGGAGCATAGGTTTTGTCATAGTCTATTCCTTCTTGTTGTGAGTAACCTTTACATAGAAATCTTGCTTTGTTCCTTTTAACTTCACCTTGTTCATTCATCTTGTTCTTCAATACCCATTTTGTTTCTATCACATTATTGTTTGTTGGTCTGGGGACCAATTCCCATGTCTCATTATTCACTATTTGATTCAATTCCTCATTCATAGCTTGCTTGCAATAGTCATCTTTACATGCCTCATCTAAATTTTTTGGTTCTACTTGAGATATTAGATATAATTCTTCATTGATTCTACTTCTTTCCATCGCACCTTTATCTTTTCTACCGATGATCTACTCGGGTGGATGATTCTTTGTCATATTCTTATCGGAAGTAGGAGTTGTTATCTCAACTCTTAGCTTAGTTCTAGGTTCCAAACTTTTTTCCTACCTTAGCTCTCCTTCATTCTACAAATATTGTTAGTCTCAAAGAATACTTCATCATTCCTTAGTTTAGTAACAACAAAATTCTCATCATTAGAATTGTAGTCAACTATTCTTTCTTGTATCTTGAATTTCTCATCAATTCTTACATTTTCACTTTCAATAATAGTTTCGAAGCCTATCTCTTCTACTTCTTCTTCTTCATTAACCAATTTAGGCTTGACATCACAATCATTCAAGAATCTTTCTATACTTTCTTTAGATTCTTCATCTTCATCAGAAAGTGAATTTTTCTAGTTTTCCTTACTCTTTTAAGACATCTAGTTGAAAAATGACCAAACTTTTTACATGTCCAACAAATAAAAAGTTTTCATATCTTCTGGATATATTTTTGTAAATAGATCAATACCTTCCTTTATCTTTACATCTTCTTCATATCTAGATTTATCTTTGCTTGTGCTTCTACTCTTTTGTATATAACATAAGGATTCTGGATCTAAAAACTCAATGCTCTATTCTTTACACAAATATGATAACTCACCAAGAATTTCCATTATCTAGGTGTCAAAATTTCCTCTATTTGACTTAGGACTATCCTTTCTAATTATGTTCTCCATGGATCTCCCAATGTTGTTAAAATTTATCTTCAAGGACCTATAGTCCACCAAGATAACTGAGAGGGGTGGGGGAAGGGGGTGAATCAGTTATCCAATTAAAACAATTATCAACCTTAATTAATCTTAACCATTCAATCAAAGAAAAAAAAAACTATAACAAGATGCACATACACAAATTAAACCAAATTTTTTAACCAGGGAAACCCTTGATCAAAGAGAAAACCCCAGTGCGAATGATGCCCACAAAGATATGTTGATATATATTCCTTGTTAGAGGACATACCCTATTAGGAGTCTATAAACACATTTGATGCATAAAAGTCCCTATTAGGAGACTTTTAATCCCTGTTAGGAGATTCCAACCCTATTAGAAGTTGTACCAACCCTATTAAGAGTTGTTCAAGATAAAAGGATCCATTGTCCAAATAGCTTCTAAGTCAAGACCATTGAACTCACTGTCCAACTAATCTCTCAACTATTCCTTTTAGAATAATTATTCATACTATGATTTAACCTCTTTCCTCTATCCTTTCAACTAGACCAATCACTATTAGACCTTATAGACCATGTCATAAATCTCAGATCCAAATATCAAACCTCAGATCTCACAATAAAACCTCAGAAACAAAGTTCTCTCTAGCTTCACTCTACGCTACTTATCTTTGCATTCCCCTCTTCATGATTCTTGAAATCATTTGTACATACATACATAAAAAATGAAAATTTCCTTCCTTTATATCAAATCTATAAAACATTTCCTTGAGTCGGCTATTACACCTCAATTAATTATTATAGGACCTCATTAAGAATGCATTACACTTAGTGATAACATTAATATATCGCCTTGTAACTTGAATAAATTTTTGTATGTGTACTATCATGATGAGAGAGCATAGCCACATCATCTCCAACATATATTCTACACACCTTTAACCTTTCTTCTCAAAATAACAACTCTGCTAAGAGATATGACAAGTTTACCAAAATATACTCTTGTAAACTCTATCTTAGAATAGTCATCACTAAAACTTGAATAACTTCTTCCAAACTTAATGTCTTCTATTTTTTAGGTTAGTTACATTTACTAGACACTTAGTAGTATCTCCATTTAACCTTTCTTACTATAAGTACTCAACAATTTGTCCATAACAACTTTATCTTTCTAATGTTCTTCTATCAGATACTATAGAAAATTTCTATGTTGACATCAATGAAAAACATAGTCATGAATGTAACATATCATCATGGTAATTATCTAATAATGTTTCTACAATAATCCCCCATAGAATTATCATCAATATTCATGCTTCCAACAACATATTAGTCTTGTGGGTAAATAGGAGAAATGAGAGTTCCATACGTAATGGAGATTGGACCCAAGGTGTTAGTATTTTATATTCAAATGTTGGATCCTAGGCCCTATGATTATGCTAAATATGTTGTTGACAATATTTATTATTTTTTCTTAATATCACTGATGTTGAATGCTCTACTTTCAAACATTATTCTTTACTCATGCATATGATTCTATATTATGTCCAATTAATTAATTTATGGCATACAAATTTGAAATTAAATGTATAGGAAACAAATGATGAGGAAAGGCTAGTTCAAATGTGGAATTCAATATTGGATTATAGATATAGTGCATTTTTCTACCTCATTTTTGAGGAGTATTTTGTCCAACCCCTATATACTTTTTTTGGGCATCAAGCTTTCCATTTTATCAACCCTGGCATAAAGATATTTTTGAGACCTAAAGATAATGGATTGGGGGAAAATATTAAGCACAATTGGGGCAATTTCTATGCATATGATTATTTACATGTATTAGAATTTTTGGATTTGAGGGTAATCCTTACAGATTGGTAGTCTCAATACCTGATAGGATTTTTTACATGGATATTGTAAGGCAAATATCAAAATCAAGCAAACAACATTTTGGAGGGAAACAAAGGAAGAAAACCTTTCTCCCAACCACTTTATCCTTTGGGGGTTTTACAATTTGTGCCAAAAAATCATATGACAAGATTGGGGAGAAAGTAAAGAATGAATATCATATGTACAATATGGATCCATGGACCCATTATGATCCAGAAGGTTATATCCATGCCTATAGGAAGTCACAAAGATTGGGTGATAATATCCATCATAGCATTGAAGATGAAGAGAATTAAAAAAATATGGAATGGTTAGAAGTTAAAAAAAAGTTGTAGTAGTAGAATAAAGAGCTTTAAGTGTAGAGATAACAAGAGTTGGAATAGTTTAGGAATGACACAGAATCTCTAGAGTCCCCTGATCCACTAACTAGAACTTTAGATAGACCAAACCTTCAAGCATTGGAATATGATGTTTGGATTCTTGATAGGGTAGATGCTAAAAAGGATGAAAGAATCCTTCAGTCTAACAAGTTTGCGAGTGATGATGACTTTGTTAAATCAAAAGAATTTATTTTTGTGTTATACAACTACAGAGGCAAGGTGTTGAGGCACATTGTTCAAAACATTATTCAAGAAAATGAAAAGAAGTTGGTGACCAACCTGAAAGAAGATATCAAAAAAGAAGTGGAGAATATGACTTTAGTAAGAGGGAGATAGTTTCTCAATGAAGCTAGAATCATGGTCTTACTAGGATGTGATTTGAGTGCATCCTATGTCTTTGATAGCCTAATCAAATCTAGAAAGGAAGACATGAAACTTGATGTATAGGTTGTGAAGAATGTGATCATTGGTTCTAGATTTGTGGAAGATGAAAGGTCTATGCTTTTATGGGCTCTCTATCCTCCACATAAGAGGCCATATATTAATGATATTGATCAAGCTTTTGGACACTTAATGAAATTGAGAGCAGGGTAATAGATCCTAATAAATCAACAACTATGCAAGTAGACATGGTTCTATTTAACAAGTCACAAATGAAATAGGTGACATTTGTTTTGGCTTGGTTTTCACCAAATAAAAATCCTTGAAATTATTTGTGAAAATTTGGCTTGTTCCATATATGTGATTAGGGTTTATTTTTCTCTTGATTAATCATGCCCTAGAAAATCCCTAATTATTATGCTCTAAATTTAGTTGTGCCCTAGGTTTCTTTTTAAATTGCTAATTGATCACACCTTTTGAATTAAGGTGGGAGATTTTAAAAAGGACCCTAATAATTTTTTTTAATCTTTATTTGAGGTTTTTCTATGATCATTTCAAAAATTCTTTAACAAATTTATCATTTTTCCCTAGCTTGTGACTATTTTCTAGCCCAGGTTTATGTTTTGGTTAGCTTGCACCTTGCATTTTCCTCATTTGTGACCCTTTTGATGAGTTACTATTTCAGCCATGGATTTACTTAAATATCATTGGGTGTCATATTCTTGCAACTTGAAGATGCAAAGATTTTAGCCAAAGTGAGAATGCATTAGAATGACACCTATCCTTATGGGTCCCCAATGCATGAAATGAGAAGAAATATCCCTAACCATTGATTGAATATCAAGGGATCTCATATTTTTGTAGATTTAAGATGTGAGATATTTAAAATGTGTGAAAATGTGACAAAATGACAAGTCTCCTTGTGGGCCCATTCTATGTTTCAAAATGTCCTGAAGAAAGTGCATCTTTGGAGACATTGATTTAGATCGAGAGAAATGATCATCATAATTTCATAAAACCAAAGTACTTAATTTTTAACCAAAGTGAGGTTTTGACATGTTGACATATGTAATTTGTGGGACTAGAATAAGCTATGAGTTGCCAAAGGCTGCTATCAGTGATTGGTACCAACTGGCATGTATTGGTTCACTTTGTGTAATGGGTGTAGCAAGTATTAATATTCTTTCCTATAAATTTTTAGGTGATCAATGAATACCACATTCTTGAATAAAGAAGATGTTCAAAGTTTACTTAAAGTGAGAATGCGAGAAATCACCACGTGTCCATGTGAGCCATATTGAACATATAACCATGGGTAGAAACCTTAACCATCCATCTATTGAAGATTGTCAGTAGTTATATTCTCTCAAGATGAGGATGCATGGTTTTTAACTAAAGTGAGAATGAGAGGTGGTGATGCATGTCTCAGTGGGACCAAGTCTTGAAATGAATGTAGCAACAACTAGGATCTTTCATGATCATAGGATATGAAGGGATCAACGGTGGTTGTATTCTCACATAATGAAAGTGATTGAGTTTTAGCCAAAGTGAGAATACAAGTTTTTGACATGTATCCAAAGTAAATAGGTGACACAATCATTAATTTTAAAACAAGACCATTCGATTGTGCCTATATCAATGGCTAGTTTTCAAATTTTTGGTGTAACATGCACAATTTAACTAATGGATAATTATTGGTGTATCAAAGAGAATTTGTGTGAGGTAAATCTACATAGAATCTATAATTAAATTCATAACCAATTACAAAGAAAAAGAGATTTGAAGCACAAAGAACCAGAGGTTATAATTTGAATTCACCAAATAGAGAATTATTATGAACAGATTGATTTACTAAAGTAAGAAATTTTTTGGGTAAGTACCTAAAACTTTTGTTGTCTAAAGAATTTCCTATCTTAATTTTATTGATAAAAATACCTCCATGAAGGGATTTTTTTAGAAAGGTAGAATAGCAACATAGGAATGTACATGATGATTTCTTGGAACAATTTACCTTCTCCACCAACGAAGTAGCTAAAGGAAAAGAATTGGTCCCCGAAAACCCTAGATTGTTGGTTAATGATGGTTTTTATGACAAAGAAAATTAGTTGAGAAATGCTAAGGTATCTATTGGTGGTTTAGAGTTGTTCAAAAAATGGTTCTAAGAGAGGAAACATGATACTCCATTAAGTAATGTGTGAGAATTTGATATTGGAAAGTTGATTGTTCTTGGTGTTTTCTTTGATGGTGACTTGTTGACAATGTTACCAAAGAGGTATAATCCTATGCTGAGGGTCGTGATGAATCATGGGGGTGGGGGGACCTCTTTAGGGTCACACTTGAAGTGATTAGGGAAGTGTCATGTTAAATCCTAACCATGCATTGCATGAGAAAATTGACCTAGATCGTTTGTAAGCATGATATGATGCTCAGAGGGTATATCTTTGAGGAGGGCCATTGCAAGAACATTTTGTAAGGATGAGACATCTACCATTAGTGATAACTCATACCCTAGATCCATTATTAAAGAAATATTTTAATCTTAGGGCATAAACACTTTACTTCTCCCTCTAAAAAATCTTTGCTATGGATGAGCAACATCACATCCATGGATCCCTAGTTTTTATTATTGCTCAGACATTGTAGTATGGTATGAGCTCAATATTTGATTTTACATTATATCTTTCAAAATAAATTCATAATAGATTAATTGGCATTAGTAAGGCAAATATTGAAAAACCTTTCTATTGGTATTCATTATTGATGTATATATTCTTGTACAAAAGAGTTTCCACTTTCTTAAAAGAAATGAAACTGGAATTGGAAAAGGATGAAGAGAAGCTACTAGTTCAGTTGGGGAGTGTTGACATGACATGGGAGGTTATAGATGCCAATTTTATTTTCTTTGACATATATTTTGCCTCAAAGTTAAGGATTCTATTGACTGGAGATAACCCTATGATACCTTGGCCCTTACTAGAGCTGATCATGCCTAAGGATCGTGCCAAAGGTTTGAAAGTAAGTTATAATTGGAGGAATATTATCCCTTACTTTGTATCTACTATCTTTAGAGTGTATGGTTTCTAGGGGAAAAATCATGCTCTTCCTTATGAGGTGCCTCTAAAAGTGGGAATTGTTGAGTTTCTATGGTAGATGAGAGGGCTTGAAGAAAGAGAACCGATGGGTAGATCTAGAGGAACAATCTTACCATATTTCACAGTGGTCCACAATTTTGTACTTATAAAAGGGGAATGGAGACATCTAGCTAAGTTTCTTGATAGTTACTAAATAACTTAGTACCATCCTCATTTTATTGACCTAGAAGGCTTTTATGACATGTTTAAAGATTGAACTAAAGCTAAATCTTATGAACACAGTGTTTACTTTCTTGAAGATATTATAAGAAATAAATATTCTTTACAAGAACAAGATGTAAAAAAGGAAAAATAGAAAGTAAATACTAGGGTCCTAGATTTTATTAATTCTTTAGATAATAAGTATGATCCCCTTGTTGATATTAAATACTAGGGAGATAATATTAATAAACTTATGACAAATTTTGTCATGTTTATGGAAACCCTTAATCAAAAGAAAGGGATTTTGATACAAGCATACCCTGTTCAAGCCATAGAAATTGAAAAGAGGTTGGCAAATAAGGTCATAATAATCCCAAGGAAATATACCTTAAAAAGAAGAGAAGGATATGTTGTAGCTAGAAATATAGAAATACAACTTGTTCCCCTATATAAAAGATAGTTTTTAGAGAGCCCACCCTCAACACTAGTAGCTGAAAGGTATAAATTGGAAAAAGGTTCCTCATCCAAAGCTGAATATTACTCCCCTTCACAAAATCCCATCCATATTAACAATAAAGAATCTCTAGGAGATCAATTGAAGTAGATGGGAGGTCAGGGTGACATTTTGATAACTGCATTAGAGGTGGAAGAGGGAGCACCTAAAGAGCCTCCAATGCCACTCCTAGCCCTTACTGCAGAAGATTTTAAAGGGAAGGAGATTGATCCTATTATGGAGCAAGAAATAAGGAAATTTTTGGATGATGAGAATTTTGTAAAGTCTAGGGCCTTCATCCAATTTTTTTGGAGGAGTAATATTGAAACCTTTGAGGCAAATGTAAGAAAATAAAAATAGAGAAACCTACTAGACAAGACTCAGACATAGAAGAGGAAGTAAAGGCCAATTTGATACAAGAGTTCAATTAGATAACCCCTACAAGGGGAAGACAATTGCTGAAAGAATTGGGATTAATGATACTATTACAAATAGGGAATACTAGGGGGGGGGGTGTGGGATGAATCAATATTCTATAAAATTTTATTGCCAACTAGTTATTATTAGTTACTTTAAATCATGCATAATAAATTAAACAAGTAATGTTGAACAATAATAATAACCATGCATAAAGAGAACTCATAACACCATATTTTGTTAACTAGGGAAACCTTGGCCAAGGGAAAACCCCAACAAGGATGATACCCAATAGATAATATATTGATATATATGTTCCTTATTAGAGAATGAACCTTGTTAGGAGTCAATGAGAAAATTCAATATAGAGAGTCCTTGTTAGGAGATTCCAACCCTGTTAAGAGTTGTAGTATAGTTGATGCAAGAAAATCTTACTGCCCAAACATGCACTTCCAATTACAAGAAGAGCTCACTTCCCAAACAAGTAATTAGTCCTTAAGTATATAGATGTTGTACCTTGTTCCTTGGCTGATCTCTAACTTTCATCTCAATCTTGGATCACAAAATCAGGTTCACAATAACTTCACATATATCACTTCACAAAAAGTTTGCATATCACTTCTCATATTACAATTGCACATTACTTAACATTGGTTCACATTACAAATGACTTCGTAAGATGTCTTTTCATAAATACCATGCCTTTTCACAAATTTATTCTAGGTCATCTTAGACCATAATATACTTTTTCAATTTATAGTAAACATCTAGAATGTCAGCCCTAATTGGTCAAGTAATTATTTTTAAACAAAATAACTCCTTTCCCTTTAATTTTTTTGTTCTTTTTCACTAGTAAATCATGAATATATCTTTTATGTACTATCTATACTGATGTTTAAGTTTATACACATCATAATCAACATGTATACTATCTCCATCTATCTTTGCTAGTCATATAATGACATCAGAAACATTTTACATGTTAAATAATGTACTGCTGTAAACCAATTTCATACTTGTTTTTATGTAGTGTTGTAAAACAATTACATCACTACATAAAGACAATTGTCAACAATCTCCCCCTTTGGCATTGATGACAACAAAGTAAGGAAAATTTTCTAAGTAGTGAGTATTGTGCATAAGGCATATGATGCAATCTCAATTGCATTAAGGTCAAAGAAGGTGAAGTTTACATAAGTGTCTTTTTCTTTGACACATTCTTCTAACTGTCTTTCAATGATTAATATCTTTAGAGTAATAGTCTCTCTAAATTTTGGCAGTCTTCTCAAAGTTAATTCTTTTTCAATTTCTAATTTCTCGATGTCAATGTGATCATCGACAATGTGTCCTTCCAATTCATCAACTCTATAAGAGAGTTGCTGTATCTAACTAGTTAGAGCTTCCAACTCACTTAGCTTCCATTGAATCTTTCTATCCAAATCTTTGGTCAAGTTATGAGATAAATTACATTTGATGTATAGTACCTTTCCAACTTGTTGACATCTTCAGAGTTCCTTGATACAAGTATCAAGACTCAACAAATCATTCCTAATATTTTGAAAAATGGTGCTAAAAAGATTAACATCATGTGAAATTTTATCCTTAGACTCAGCAACATTCAATAAATTTGTAAATTCATCATCAAATGATTTCACAACTACTTGGTGCTCTCTATTTGGGGTCTACTTTAGTATGTTTGGGTATGAGGGTGCTATGCAATCTACCAGTCACCTCCATTAATGCTCTCTATAAAATTTGACCCTTTTATTCTTCTCAAATATTTTTTTCAAGGATGAGATCTGATGCAAGAGCATCCTGGGTGTAAGGGAAATCTTGCATCACCCAAAAATATTTTATTTTTAGCTTTTTCTATTTTAATAAAGACTAGTAGACAATGTGGTTACTATTTATGGGAACTTACTATTTTTAGTAAGTTTGTCATACGAGCTAAGAATATTCTCATTTTTGACAAGAAGGTTCATTTTAGAGTTGTAATCCTACAATAAAAATCTTATTGCTTAAGCATTAGTATCAGAGAAGTTATTGCAGATTTTTGGTGGAAACATTTGTAGACAAATCTTTAGGCTCACTGTTGGAGGCCTTAGAGTGCCCGGATGAGGTCCAAAAACTTGACTAAAGGGTGCTAGCACCATTTCAAGCTTGTAGATCAGGAGCTGGCATTTTTGAAATATGGTTATAATAGCCAATTGGAGCAATGGTTTGTGAGTTATGGCCTTCAAAAGTTGGGCTACCAAAATTTCTAAAATAATTTGTCAAAGATGTATTTGGCTAACTCTATGTGTATTGTTAGGGTTTTTTAGCCCTAGGTATTAAGTTTAAGCATCTACAACCTTCCCAGGTGGCATAAAACTACCTATTTAAGAAAGGCCCAAAGATTATCTAGGACTCTAGGCGATAGTTTGTAGCACTATCTTGCAGAACACTGTAATGAAGGCACCCATTTGGGTTAGCATATTGTAATTAAGAATTATGTAATTCTGCATTTGTGGCAATAATAAGAAGTTCATATTTTGTTCTTGCATTTGTTGTTGTTTCTTTGTTTCTGTTATGAGTTATGGTATTAAGGGGAGTCCCCTACATCAAGATCATGTTAGATTGATCATTATCATCACTTGTGAGAGTAGCAAGAGATATAGAAGAGGATCTTGAAGAGGAGGCTTCTATGGAAAATGTTTTCACTATGGGGAAGAAGGGCATAGAGCATTTGAATGTACCCAATGCCAAAGAAGGATAGATCAAAGAATAGAAGGTAAGGTGCGAGTTGCACATGTTAATGAAGATGCTAGATCCTCACATTTTGAAGATGCTAAAAGAGGAGAAGTCCTAGTTAACAGAAGAGTCCTACTAAGTGGTGAGAAGGAACCTGATCAAAGAAGGAGTTTGTTTCTAACAAGGTGTAAATGTAAAGATAAGTGTTGTGATGTGGTCATTGATGGTGGTAGTACTAGCAATCTAGTCTTAGGAATGATGGTCACCAAGTTGAAGTTGAAGAGATAGAAACACCCGCACCCATACAATATCGCTTGGGTGCAGGATGACCACAAGGTTATGGTCAATTAGTAGTGCTAAGTGAAGTTCAAGATTAAGAGCTACCAAGATGAGGTACTATGTGATATCATACCTATCGACATATGTCATATGTTGTTGGGTAGGCCATGGTAGTTTTATAGGCATGTTGTACATGATGGGCAAGCAAATACCTACACTCTAACTAAGGATAGAGTGAAACATAAGTTGAAGCCGTTGAAGGATAAAGAAGAAAATGTATATAGTGCTACAAGAATATGTTTTTTTGATGGAAAAAAGTTTCTTAAAGGTATGAAACATAAGCATATGTGTTTTGCTACAATTCCTAAAGATAGTAAAGAAGAAGTAGAGGAGGTACCTACAGAAGTTTCAAATATGTTGGAAGAGTTTTCTGATATTGTATCAGATAATGTACTTGATGGATTGCCCCCAATGAGGAAGATCAATCACCATATGGATTTGGTTCTAGGAGCTAGTTTTCCAAACAAGGTAGCACACAGAATGACACCAATAGAAAGTGAAGAGTTAAATAGGCAAGTTCATGAGTTATTGCAAAAGGGGTTGATTTGAGAGTTTGAGTCCATGTGTTGTACCAGTAGTGTTAGTACCACAGAAGACTGGAGAATGGAGGATGTGCATAGATTCTCATGCTATCAATAAGATCACCATCAAGTATAGATTTCCTTTGCTGAGGATGGATGATATTATGGACTGTTTGAGTGGAGCTCAGTATTTCACAAAGATAGATATGAAGAGTGGGTACCATCAGATTTGTATCAAAGAAGGTGATGAGTGGAAGACTGCTTTCAAGACAAGGGAAGGACTATATGAGTGGTTAGTCATGCCTTTTGGGCTAACCAATGCATCAAGAACTTTCATGAGGCTCATGAATGAGGTACTAAAGGAGTTTCTAGGTAAGTTTTTCATTGTTTACGTAGATAATATATTGATCTTTAGTAAGACATTAAAGAACATTTGATTCATATTCGCAAGATGTTTGAAAAGTTGAGGGAAGAAAAGGTGTTGATAAACTTGAAGAAGTGCAGTTTTTTAAAGGATTTGGTGTACATGGGATTTGTAGTCTTAGGAGAAGGTCTAAAAATGGACCTAGAGAAAATGAAGGCTATCCTTGAATGGCCTACTCCAAGGAGTGTGATAGAGGTAAGATCTTTTCATGGACTTGGTACATTTTATAGAAAGTTCACAAGAAGTTTTAGTAGTATTTGCAGACCCTTGACTGAAACAATGAGAGGAGATAGGAAAGAGTTTAAGTGGACTATAGGAGTAGTTAAGAGTTTCAATATGTTGAAACAAAAATTTATTAAGAAGCCTGTTTTAGCACTTCTTGATTTTAACAAGGTGTTTCAAGTAGATTGTGATGCTAGTGGTACTACAATAGGAGCTATTTTGAGCCAAGATGGTAGACTTATTGCTTATTCAGTGAGAATTTGAATGATACAAAAAGAAAATATTTTGTTTATGATTAGGAATTTTATGCCATAGTTCAAGCACTAAAGAAGTGGAGATTCTATCTTCTTCCCAAGGAGTTTGTTTTGTATAATGATCATCAAGCTTTGCAATATTTGAATTGTTAAGAAAAATTGAAAGTTTCCAAGTATGTCAGATGGTGAAAGGAGTGAAATAAAATATAGGATTGTATCAGCCATTACCTATACTAGAGAAGCCCTAGGAGGATGTTAGCATGGATTTTGTTCTTTCATTACTGAGGACACAACGTGAGCATGATTCTATTTTTGTGGTGGCTGACAAGTTTTCAAAGATGGCACATTTTATTCCTTGCAAGAAGTCTAGTGATGTTGTTCATGTAGCAACGTTATGTTTCAAAGAGGTGGTGAGATTGCATGGTTTTCCAAAGAGTATAGTTTCAGATAGAGATACCAAATTTGTTGGGTATTTTTGGCATAAATTGTAGAAGAAGTTGAAGACAGATTTGTAGTTTAGCTCATTGATGTTATAGTAATGTATCAATGTTAATATTTAGTTGATAAATGTATATTTTTGCTTAGTCAAAATAAATTAGATATGTAAAATTGTGATATTGTTATACACTTCACCATGTCCAAGATGCTTGCAAATTTTTAGGTGAAGATATTTGGGAAGGATCAAGCTATATACAGTAGGTGCTCATGTCAACTCGAGAACTACATGAAAAAACTAAAGAAAATGACCACTCAACTTAAGTATGAACACAAATTTTTATGAATGATTGGTACATAGTTGATGGATTTTTTCTAGCAAATAAAACACATAGTTTTATCCTCTTTTGTTCCAGTCAATCCTATACATACGAATTGACAATTTTTGCTTTTTAATAAAGAATGCCATATATTCTACTCCTATTTTTTTAATAAGAGGACCACCATTACTTTACTTTCATATATACAAGTTGCAATAATTTTTAGGAATTTAGTCAAAAGTTCAATAGTTTAGGAAGTTAGTTTGGGGCTTATTTTAGAATTTCATAGTTGTAAGTAAAGACTTGATTTAAGACTTAGCATTAAAGCTTTGATAGTGGAGGAAATCATTTTGGACCTTATTAATGTCTTGGATGCATTAGAAATAGGAATTGTTCTACTCAAATGGATTCTGATGATAAGGTAGATTACATCATAACATTTTAAGATAGCTTGTTATTATGTTTAACATAAATAGTTTTCTTCTTTGTTTAAGTATGGAGCAATGTTAAAATAGGAATAGTATTTAAATGGATAATTTTCAATAGGTAAAGATATAGTAGAGTTGATAAGAACTATTTAGAATTGGACTATTTGTTCTAGATTAATTATAAGCATTTTCTCATTTGTTAACATCATTTATTTTCAGCAAAGTTTTTAATAGATTAGATAGAAACTTTGTTGTTGCTTTAGATTGATAAATAGGACAGAAACATGTTAGGAATCTCTTTTAGGTTTTATAATAGGAGTAAATCAAAACTTAGAAACTTAGTTAGGGAAGTTCCAAATTGCTCTCAATTAGTTTGATAATACAAGTTAACCACTATTTATAGTACAAAAACCCCCAATTAGTAAAGTTTCATTGAATGATCCTTATAGAAGAAAACCTTCTACACACCTTGGTCAATATTTAAATAAGAAATTGAATGATGCAAATTGACAAAATAAAAACTTTTCACATCATTTTTGGCATCATTGTTGGGGATTAACCATATGAATAGTTTAAAGTACCTTGCACATTTAGGTTACTAGTATTTATAATGATCTTGTGCTAAAATAGTTTGATGAGACAAAAAAAATCAACTAGAGATTAATTAGGATGCTATCTACCCCTTAGAAAAAATTTGGGGGAAGAAAACAATGACTTATTGAACAAGGAATACCAGGAAGAAAATATATTCAATAACAATATTGAAGTGAATATTCACAAAGAAATCAAGAACAAATTGGAAATAATCACAAAGTAAACATGGGTGATCACAATGGAGACAATCCACCTCTTGATAGGATATTTTGGTATCTAATAGATATAAATAGGGGGGACAATGAACCTCCTATAAAAAATATATAACCTGCTAATTTTCCAAATTTTTGTGGAAAGGCTTCTAAGGATCTTGATCAATTTATTTTTGAATTTAATGTCCTCTATCAAACTTATGAATATTTTAGCATGAATCTTGACGATACAACATTGGGGGAGTATCCTAAGCATTGGAGAGTATTGACATGTTGCATTCATGATTGAATTTGTCATTGATGTCAACATAGCAGTAAGTCTATGAAAACTGGCTAAGTAGAAAACATAGATCTTAGTGTTATGAACAAGGTTTTAATTTTCTAGTGATGCATGTTTATGGACATGTTTAGTATGGTATCCTAATGACAAGGATACATGAGCAAAGTCTAAGTTGAAGATGTACGAAAGTTGTACCTAATTTACAAAGAGCAATATAGAGATAGAGTACCTAAGAATAAGTCTCTAATGTTTGCATTATATCCTTTAACAGTGATATAATTTGGTGATGCATGGTCATCCAATGATAGAGGATAGTCTAATGGTGATGTCAGCAAGTGTATAGGTCCTGAATTCACACGTATGAGTTTTCATATATATTGTGAGTTGAAAATGCTATTATAATTGTGAATTAATTAATTATCTTATTATAATTAATTGGGAAAGCCTCAAACCTAACTCAAGGAATTATTTTGAAGATATGGTATAAAGGAAATATGTTTTCCTTATTTGTAAAGTGTATCAAATATTGTATTGAGTTCAAAGTGCAAAAAGGAGTAGAGTATTTACTGAATGCGAGTACGCAATCCAAAGGATTATTGGATGCGAGTTTTATGATCTGGTTACAAGATCAGAAGAAGCAAAAGTCTAGTTGAAAGGATAGAGAAAGAGGAAGGAAGTATAATTAATTTCTATTATTCTACAAGGAATAATACCAAGATCATTTGGATAGTGGGTTCACTGGCATTTCCCTTGAAGTTGTTTTCATAATAGGTCCAACTATCTTCCATATCTCCTAACATGATTGGCATATCTCCTAACATGATTGGCTCAATATGATCTGAGTCCATTTTTTTGTACCAAGTTCATGGTAATAATGATACTTGACTAAGTCTATGTCTTTCAAATGCTCATATCTAGACTTAATAGCCATATCATGATTGAAAACAATTTCCATATCTTTGTTCATAAAATCACTTCCAATGGTTTCAAACTTACTACATAGGTAGCTTCCTACATCTTCCAAGAAAAATACATTGTCCACAGTAATTGACAAATATGAATTAGGGTTTTCCTCTAGGGGTTTACAAGAACAACCTTTAATTTGGGTCTCTTAACATTTTCAACATTCAAAAGAACTGACATATCCACGATTACACCAAATATAAACTTATCAAAGAATTTCTCTGCATGGAATGATAAATACCTTTTTTAAAGTAGGATTTTTCTTGAAATCACTTTTTCAAAATTTTTTCTATGTGTTCTTAGCTTTTGAGATGATCACAATGTAGAAATAATCAAGTTTGTACTCTATTTATTTAGCTGGAACTTGCATTAATTACGTACTTCACTGAATTGAAATTACTATTTATTTTGTTCTGAAATCAAATATATGCTCAAAGATCATTTGTATAATCTTTGACTTCTATCCAAGGTTCACCATAGCTTCCTTAGATTATTACAATGCTCCACAAAACTTCACTTCATGAAATTTTCTATAGAAACACAGATTTCATCTTATGTCATCGAGTAAACTTTCTCTATTATAATAGTAACTATTATTTTCCTCATAAATTGCTTCAATAAGATCCAAATTCCAAAAAAATTGCATAGGGATTAATGATGAATGTCAAAAATCATAATCATCTCCTTAAATTACTCCTTGATCATTTAAGCATGCGTTAAGTAGGCTAAAAATGGTTTACCTCAGTGTTTGTGCAATTCCAAACAAATATGTTAATATTGGCTTGCTGGGCACATGAATAATCTAATGCTCGGTCATGACTAATCTCCATGCTCTCCCTCTACTTCTAAATGCTTAGTATTTATTGTATAAATTAGCATGAACTAGCTCTATATAGCTCAGAAAAAAAAAACTTATTTTTATTGTACTAGGTGCATATAGGCTTTAGTTTCACTTGGTGCATATAGAAGTACTTAGCAACCATGGACTTGCTTGACAAATAACATTTAATTGGCCTTAACTAAAATATGAACAAGTCTAAAGACATTTCTCTCCCGTCATTGGATGGATTGGTTGTAGTGATGTCCAACCAACTCTGCCAAATAGATAGCTAAGCATTTGACACTAATAGATAAAAGACTGGAGGGATCAACAATCTTCCCCTTTAACATTAGAATAAAAACACTTTGTCATGATTCAAAAATACATTCAAAATAGTACTCCCCCTTAGACTATGACTTTTCCTTCAAAATACTTTACTATATATAATATAAATACATGACTCACATACTCTAACTTTAAAATGAGTATTCATGATGTTATTTTCAAAGAGTCATACCTTTGATATCCATCTACATACTGTAAGGAAACTCAGGTGCGGAAACAGCTTCCTACACTAATCTCTTAAGAGAAGTATGGTGCAAATCCTATTAAAATCTTTTACACTTATAGATTCAATATCATGTAAATAACAATATTTTAGCCAAGCAAGCATAAAGAAAATAGACAGAGAAAGAAACATATAATGCAAAGATTTTTCGGTGGGGAAAAACCTTTCGGTAAAACAACCTCACCCCTTGAGAACCTACACAATGTATTATCTTCAACACAAGGTTACAATACACTTGCAATGCAAGTTCAATAGCGACTCCAGAAGACTCCAATAGCAACTCATAGTACCTACAATACACTTTCTCGCATACACCTCTTTGCAACCCTAAAAATGCTATAACATGCGCTTCACTTTTAGGGCTACTCCCAAAGGTAACCATATTAGGGTTTTACCATTCTTCGAGAAAATAGGAACCCCAAATTTTTTTTTGGGGATTCCCCAAACCCTATTATTTGGGTAGAGTGTATAGTACTCAAATTTATCAATTGCCACATGTCTTCATCTATCATTGAATCTTCCTAACATAGCTCTTACGTGTCATAAGAATCCGTCATAACCGTTTTAGCTATGATCTCCTTATACACAATTCAAGATGCCAATACATCAACATTATTTGCAAGAAATACATTTTACAAAATAAATTATAAGAATAGGAATTATCCAAGGTTGAGACACCTTATTCCTAACATTCTCCCACTTGTCAAACACCTTGTAAGAACAACAACAACATAATAGGAACTAACCGCTATAGGCCAAAAGGCCCATAGACTTCGAACACCATCTGAACTTCTTAGTGCCCACTGGTTTTGTTAATGCATCTGTAACATTCTTCACAGTATCTACCTTCTCCAAATTTTCCTTTCCATCTTCCACCATATTTCTCAAAAAGTGAAACTGCACATTAATGTGCTTTGTTCTGGCATGGAAAGTTGGATTCTTAGCAAGGCAAATAGCACTCTGACTATCACACCAAATAGTAATTTGTTCTGCATCAACACCAACATCAAAACACAATCTCTTAAGCCAAATGGCTTCCTTAAAAGCATGAGTAGCAACCATGTACTCAGCTTTTGTAGTGGACAAAGAAACCATAGGTTGTCGCTTGCTCATCCAACTGATGGCACCACCAAACATAGTGAACACATAAGCACTGGTGGATCTCCTACGATCAATATCACCTGCCCAATCTGAATCCACAAACCCATGAATACAAACTGAATGTGAAGATCCAGAAGAGTTACCATGATAACATATGGAGTAATCTAATGTACCCCTCAAATATCTGAATACTCACTTAATTGCATCCCAATGTACTCGTCCAGGATTAGCCATAAATTGACTCAGGACTCCTATTGCTTGGGAAATTTTTGGTCTAGTATAGACCTTAGCATACATAAGACTACCAACTATACTAGCATAAGGTACTCTACTCATGTCCTCCATCTCACTAGGAGATTTTGTACAATCATCTACAGATAACTTTTTCCCACAGGAATAGGAAGACATAGTGGTCTACAATCTGCCATGCTGAACCTGTCCAACACAGATTTCACATACTTACTTTGACTCAACCAAAGTTTTTTGTTAGACTTGTCTCTATTGATTTCCATACCCAAGATGTACCTAGCTGCCCCAAGATCTTTCATCTCAAACTATACTGACAATTGAGATTTAAAATCAGAAATCATACCCTTACCCTTCCCAAATAGCAACATATCATCAACATATAATGCAACAATAAGAAGGCGATCATTTTCAACTCTAAAATAAACACAATGATCTAATTTCGATCTTACAAATCCAATTGACAACTCAAAGGCATAAAACTTAAGGTATCACATCCTAGGAGATTGTTTCAAACCATATAGAGATTTCTTTAATCTACAAACTAAGGATTCTTTACCTTTATCAATGTAGTGCTCAGGCTGTGACATATAAATCTCTTCCTCCAAATCACCATGAAGGAAAGTTGTCTTCACATCCATCTATTCTATCTCTAAATCATATGATGCAACAAGAGATAACAAAAATCTAATGGATGTCAACTTTGCAATAGGAGAGAATATTTCATCATAATCTATTCCCTCTACCTGTTAATACCCCTTTGGAACCAATCTAGCTTTGTACCTTTCAACACTGCCATTTGCACAAAATTTCTTCTTAAACACCCATTTACAACCAACAGATTTTCTCCCTTTAGGCAAAGGTACAAGGTCTGAAGTTTTTTTTTTCTCTAATGAAGCCATCTCATCATCCATAGCTTCAATCCAAGAACCTGCATATTCCATGCCCAAAGCCTCTTTCACAAATCTAGGGTCATCAGTGTTAGTAATCAAAGCAAAAGCACAACTGGAATCTAACATAGAATAACCAAATCTTTCTAGTTGTTTTCTTTCTCTTGTGGATCTCCTCAAGGGTTTTGGTTGAGTTTGTTCTTCCTCTTCTTTAGAACTATCAGACCTGCTAGAGCTCTCCTCATCATTAGACCCAACATGCTCCCTCTATTTAGTCTTCTCAGGGGTAGGAGGCAACTGAACAACATCTTTTTCATCTAGTTGTAGCACAATGGGAGAAGATGTTAGCTCTCTAAAAATAACATTTCTACTATACAACACCTTACTAGTCATAGGATCCCAAACCTTGTATCCTTTTACACCAGCATTATACCTGATGAAAATACATTTAACAGCTTTGTTTTCCAACTTAGATCTTTTCTCCTTTGGAACATGTGCATAATCTTCACAAAAAAAAACATGAAGATGTCTAATTGAGGGCTTCTAACCAGACCACACCTCCATGGGTGTCTTACCAACAAGGGCTGATGTAGGAGATCTGTTAACCAGATAGCAAGCAGTGGCCATAGCTTCGGCCCAAAATCTTTGTTCTAAACTAGCTCCACTAAGCATACTCCTAGCCTTCTCCATCAGTGTCCTGTTCATTCTCTTTGCAACTCTATTTTTCTATGGGGTATAAGTATTTGTCTTATGCCTCTCGATACCTTGTTCTTTACAGAATTGTTCAAACTCTACTGAGAAAAACTCACCACCATTGTCAGTTCTCACACACTTAATCTTCTTACTAGTCTGATTCTCTACAAGGGCTTTAAATTCCTTGAATCGACTAAAGACTTGTGTCTTACTTTTAAGGAAATAAATCCATGTCCTTCTACTATAATCATCTATGAAAGATACAAAAAATACAGACTTGGAGATTGAAGGAACTTTTACAAGACCAAATACATCAGAATGAATAAGATCCAAAACATCAAAAGATTTGTGAGAACTAGAGTAAAAATGAACACGATTTTGTTTACCATAGACACAGTGTTCACAGAAGTCAAACTCAAGATTGCAATCATTTAACTCTTCAATGAGATTTTTATTTTTTAGGGTTCTGAGACCCTTTTCACCAATGTGACCAAATCTCATATGCCACAACATTTCCTTTTTCACAAGAAGCTTACCTTCCAAAGTGTTTGCATTGCCATTGGAACCAATAACCATAGAATTCTTCACTGCTCATTCAGATGGTGAGGATGAAGAACTATTACATAGAGGAATACATGCATCTAGCTGAAATAAGGTACCTCTCCTAGTACCCCTTGCAAGCACTATTGATCCTCTCATCATCTTGCATCCTTCTTTTAAAAAAACAACTTGCACACCTACATCATTCAGCATACTTACAGATAATAGGTTTCATGCCAAACCTGGAATGTGCATAACTCCATTGATTCCCTTTACTTGTCCATCAGGAAATTTGATAGTGACCCTTCTACGTCCAACTATCTTTAGGTGAGAATCATCACCCAATTATACCTTTCCACTATCGAACTCTTCATTATTTGAGAACTAGTTTCGATGAGAGGTCATGTGAAAAGATGCACTTGAGTCAACCAACCACACATCATCATATGCATGGGCTGCCAAAGCTACGATGAATGCATCGCCATCTTCTTGAGATCTTTTTGAGGCTAAAACTGAACCTTTCTTCTTCTTCTTTGACTCTTTGCAATCTTTACGAAAGTGCCTAGGTTTATCATAGTTCCAACATTTTTCCTTGGACTTATTGGAAGTCTTTGACTTTCCACAATATTTGGATCTACCCTTATTGTCAGACTTATTGTTGTTTTTCTTCCCTCTTTCTGTGGATCTCCCACGAATAGTAAGGGCTTCTTTTTCAAAAATGGAAGCCTTTCTCCGCATCTCCTCTGATAGTAGAGAAGACACCACATCATCCATTTTGAAAGTGACTAATGTGCTTTTGAGAGCCATCACAAGATGGTCCCATGAATATAGTAAAGAACACAAAAGTGTGTAGCAATGATCCTCCTCCTCTAACTTGACACTAGCTGATGTCAATTATGCAGCCAACAGATTAAATGCATTTAAATGATCTGTTAAGGATCTACCTTCCTCCATTCATAGAGAGTACAACTTCTTCCTTAAGAACAACTTGTTCACCAAATATTTTGCCTGATACATGGCCCCAAGTCTTTCCCACAAACTATATTCAATTTTCTCATCTAGAACATTCAGAAGAACTGCATCGGTTCAACAGAGTCTTATGAGATCCTTAGCTTTATGGTATTTGATATCCCAATCTTCTTAAGCTACATTTTTTGGTCTTATAACATTTGAAGTCACTTCCTATAGGTCATGATCTTCCAACATGTCTTCCATCTTAAGTTTCACAACTCGAAATTAGTGCCATTAAATTTCTCCACCTCCATTCTTCTAGATGATGAACTCGCCATCTCAATCTGCAAATAAGATTCAGGATGCTTTGCACAAGACTCCCACTCAACTTGACATTAGCTCAAAAAACCCTACCCAACAACTAGGATCAAAAGTTGATCAGGCTCTGATACCACTTGTAAGGAAACTTAGGTGCGGAAATAGCTTTCTACACTAATCTCTTAAGAGAAGTATGGTGCAAATCTTATTAAAATCTTTTACACTTATAGATTCAATATCATGTAAATAACAATATTTCAGCCAAGCAAGCATAGAGAAAATAGACAGAGAAAGAAACACATAACACAAAGATTTGTCAGTGGGGAAAAACCTTTTGGTAAAACAACCCCACCCCTCCAAAACTTGCACAATGTATTATCTTCAACACAAGGTTACAATACACTTGCAATGCAAGTTTAATAGTGACTATAGAAGATTCCAATAGCAACTTAGACTACCAACAATACACTTTCTCGCATACACCTCTTCACAACCCTAAAAATGCTTATAACATGCGCTTCACTTTTAGGGCTACTCCCAAAGGTAACCGTATTAGGGTTTTACCATTCTCTAAGAAAATAGGAACCCCAAACCCTACTATTGGGGTAGAGTGTACAGTACTCAAATTTATTAGTTGCCACATGTCTTCACCTATCATTGAATCTTCCTAACATAGCCCTTACGTGTCATAGGAATCGATCATAACCGTTTTAGCTATGATCTCCTTATACACAATTCAAGATGTCGACACATCAACATTATTTGCAACAAATACATTTTACAAAACAAATAATAAGAATAGAAATTATCCAAGGTTGAGACACCTTATTCCTAACACATACATTTCCCTTCTTATGACATATTTCCTCATGATAGACATTCCCCTATACATTTATATTTCCCTTTATTTTTGTCACTCATGGCTACTGGAGTGAAGTGGTCAAACCATACTTGTCCAAGAATGGTTTATGAATTTGTATAACCATAGAAAATTCATTATCCCAACTTGACCTAACAAAAATTTAAATGGAAATTATAATTTTTAGTTGAGCAGCTAGGTCAACTAGACTTTTTGTAGTAAAGAGATGAGAATCTCTATTTTAGATCTCCTTGGCAAGTGCTAACTCTCTTTGCATCACCTCCCAATCAGGTATCAAAATTGATTTAATAAAAATCAATTTATCTCTCATTCATCTATCTATGGCTTGTAATTTAGCTGATCTCCCTTGAGAAAAAATCAATCTTTAAAAATGAATAGAGCTTGAACTTGCATCCATGCTCAAAGAATGTCTTGTAGTCTTTAGATATAAGTTTAATTTTTCAATCTAATCTTATATATCTTGTGTGTAACTTGGTACATCACACAATTTTTTATGTAAAATTTGAATATTCTTCAACACTCCTTCTATATTAGTTACAAGATTAGAAAGTTCAACTTGCCTTATATTGATTTCTCTTGACACTTTCTCCAAAACTTTCTTCTCAAATTTCTGTTTAGACCAGTGCAATAATTTTTCATGTGCATCTATATCATTATTATCGATTGATGATTGGAAATTTCTCATCAACATCTTTAATATCACATGAATCAACAAAAATATCTTTTATTTCCTATAGTATTTGTCTTTTTTGATGTTCCCTTCTTAATTCTTCTTGTTTGGTCTTCCTAGTCAAAATATCTTGCAATATTTGTATTTTCTCATAAGTTATGTTATTAGTGTTATATTTTGGGAGTATGGTAATTTCATCCAACATTATAGGCTTTCTAGGTGTTCTTTCTTGCTTGTTCAATATTTTCTTCTTGGATGTATTGCTACTTGATAATGCTAACTGAATTGAGTGTGATGAAATGTCAACATTCACTCTCTTTAGTTCTTGTGTTCTACTAGCATCATTTCCTACTAAATCTAACTTCTTTTGAGTTATAATAATCTACTACTCAGGTGTATCACTTATCGTAGCTTTAGATTGTGTAGAAGGTACTACACTCAATCCACTCTCTTCCTTTGTTGCCTTCTTCTACTGACCTTGTTCCTTAGTCATTGCATCACTTTGAGTTTTTATATCCTTAATTTCCTCTGCAAGAGGTCTTTAGGCTAGTATTGGTATCTCACCAATAGAGGAATTATCTACTTATACATTCTTCTCATCAGTTTGACCCTCTGTGGTCTAATCTTCCTTAGTAGGGTATTCACCTCTCTTCTCTTCAACTACTGATCCAATATGTTTCTTAGCATCTATGACTAAGGTATTTTATTTCACTCATTACAAATTCTCATTGAATTCAACAATAACAATAGGCATTTCAATTATTGATATAGTTACTTTTTCTTCATTCTTTTCTCTCCAATATTTGGATATTCTTTGATTTAAACAATAATTAGACTGGGTGTATCAATCAAAGTATCTTTGATAGATTTTGGAGAATGCTCTCCTTTTTCTGACTTAGCTGGCACTATCTTTTCTGGCTCAGTTGACACTAGAGTCACATTGAGCATTGTATTCTTAGGAGTTTCATCCTCAATAATTACTGTCTTTATCTATTTTTCCTTTTCTTGAGCTATTTCCTCGATTGTCTCTACCAACTATTCTGCATCATTATACATATCCTTTGTATTATCTAGTTCAACTTGTTCATCTTCATTTTCATCTTCTATTGGGGTTGGCATTAACCCATATACTTTCTTCCATACAATTTTTCTTTCTTGTACTACCTCAATTTTTTTCCTCAAAATGCTGTATGCTCTAGTTTTAGGTATAAATTTCTTTGTGAAACATCTTAAGGCTATAGACATATGAGTCTTCCCTAAATCTGGCATTATTTCAGCTAGAGTTGTTTCCCTTATTTGTTTCTCAGTACATAATGCCCATTTCCATTTAGAATCCATTTTATTAACCTCAAAATTCTCTTGACCTTTGGATCAACAATTAAAACCTTCTTTCCTTAAGGTGCTTGAGACTCAAAAATTGCTAACTCTTTGCCTTTAGATTCATCTTATTCATCATCTTCATCACTCTCATGATCTTCCCCTTTACCTTTTGTTTAGGGGTGTCTCTCCAAGTTTTCCTTCTAAGTCTTCAATCATTTTCTTTCTCTTTTTGTCCAACTTTAGTACTTTTGTCTACATCAATATCTTGATCTTCATAGTTTCATATGTGCTAAATGGCTCAACATTTATGTCATTTTTTTAATAGTAAATTTATAACTGGTGTAGACACTTCATCAACCTTAACTTCCTATTGGATTAGTCTCAACCATGAAACTCTCAGCATAACACCCTAATCATAGGTGTAGTTAGTGTCCACCATGAAGCAAATGTGATTATAATAATGTTTCATAGCCAAATTAGGGATTCTCATCCTATTCTTCATTTTTCCTTTAAGTGCATCAAAATATCCATCCTAAATTGTCTCAAAATTCTCTCCTAATTGCTTGATACAACCATTTATCTGTTCGGTTATAGGTCTAGTCTTGTCCCATACTACTTCACCAATTATAGGAAATGAATTTTGTACATAAAACAATATGCATAATATGAGTGAGCCAAACTTACATGAAGTGTTCTTTATTTTGTAATGGTTCCCAGATTAACAACAAGTTGGATCAACTACAACTCAACCAAATCATAACTATGATCCTTATTTACAATTTTATAACACAAATCAATTAATACAAAAGGCATGATATTTAGTCAGGTCGATTGATAAAATTTGTGAGCAATCACTTGGACTACAAATTCAATAATTGGATCATCAATTTTATCAATTGATATTCCATAACCATTCCATTTTTCCTTTGTAAGTTCTTTAATCAAGATCCTAGCTTGGCATCACATAGTCTTTACTCAATCGAGGGTAGGGTATACAATGACTTGATGAATGATTGATTTGGTGATCTTCACTGGCCCATTTTCTATGCACAACTTCATGTCATGTAACCTTCTTAGAATGATCATGATTCACTCCACTTTGAAAACCTTAGGAAAGGCTAAGGTACGGGTAATCCCTTTCTCGATAACCACTTTGTTTTCTTCCTTAAAAACTTCATTCTTGCATAGCTTTTCATAAGCATTTCTCATCTTAAAATCTCTAATTTCACCAATCTTGTACATGTAGAAAGATCACAAATCATATACCATGATGAATCAGGGTGGAATAGATGATAATACATTAGATTCATCTCCAATCATTGTGATCCTAGGGTATGACCTAAATTTTAGCAAAGGGCACATGTTATTACACATAATTTGAGCCCAACTTTCCTTCAATACCTCCTTCTTTCCACTTCCAGATGTCATTTCAAACTAGAATTTTGAAACTTCAAATAAGTTCACAAAGTAAAAACTCAATTTCAACAAACTTCAAAAACTTACTTACTTTTGTCGATGACAGACACATGATCTATATAAAATATGCAAAAATTGCTCTAGAATTTCCTTTACATCTCTCTACAAACTCTAGATTGCTAGGTGAAATTAAGAAATGAACATCAAAATGAACATATACACTCAAACAATCAAAATATCCTTGCATTTAATGTTCCATACATATAGTGGTTAGATTCAAAATGTATTACAACTATCTCAACATCTATAAGACAACTTGATGTTCATACTCCATTCATTAGCTTGGTCATGACACCAACTTGGTTGCAATGATATATCAATCCTTAGTCACAAATTGATCTACACATGAGCTCAGTTCATACTATGACTTGGTCACAATTGACATATTTACTGAGAGTTGACATCAATGATGTTCTAACTCGATATATATGTGCCCTTTACTCGATTCACACTACATTACTATCTTAATACATCTCATCTCATGCAAATATGGCATTTTCTCCCTCACATGTTAGGACTTAATATATGATATAGAATTTGAAATATAATTCTTCACATATCTTCTTTTCCTAGTTTGAGGTAGTGTGCTCATGTGATCCATTAGATTGGGTGATCTTAGCTTCACAAGTTCCACTGTTGTTGCCTTCATCCTTCTTTCTTAATGTTTGATTCATCTCATTTGATGTTTTTCCTGCATCATCTTTTCCTTTTCCTTTGTTCTATTTATTTCTTGGTATTGGTGTATGGGTCCTACAGTTTCTACTCAAATGTCTAATCTTGTAATAATTATAGAAAACTATAATCTCATTCATCCAACTTTTGGATTTACCTCTAAAATGTGTCTTGATATAGTTTTCTACAATATGATCATATTCACCACAATAATGAAAATTGTACCATGTGTTGTAATCCCAATTGTAAGAGTTACCTTACTTAGGTCCATTTCTTTTTTCCCTAGTTATTCAATTAGGCTTTGTCTTTGATTTGCACTCTTGAGCTCTATGTCCATACTTCTGAGAGTTATAGCAATAACCTTCAAATCTAGGTGCAACTGGTGTATTGATGACTTTTCTTCTATAATCATGTGCTTGGTGTCCTTTCTTTAAACCATTAAAATAGTATCCATTGAATTTAGGCTTAGGGTTTTTCTTACCAATTTTTTTGTATGACCTAGTTTCCCATAGTGATAACATGTAAGTTTGTTATTCTTTTGATTTGCATTCCTATGTTCTCCACTCTTTTATGGGTTTCCTTCCTTGATAGAGGATAGATGCTTGACATAGCCTAGTCCACATGTGTCATCGGGTCTTCTTTATAATTTCATTATCTCTTCATAGTATCTCAAAATTTAGGCTTGTTCAACCTTTCAATCAATTTGTTTTTAGATCTCAACTCATTCCTCAGATGATCATTTTTAGATTTTAGATTTGCAATCTCCACATCTTTTCTGTTGAGTTCTTGATTTGCACATATCAATTGATTGAGCATATCAAATTTATTATCTTGAGTTTTTGCACATTACATATTATTTCAACAAGTTTTGTGGTCATTTTTCTCTCATCTTCATTAACCATTGTCTTGTCTTCTCCAACTTTATTTTTCTATTTAGTTACTTCACACAATCTTATTGATTGGATATCAGGCTCTTTCTTTAGTCCTGTTATCTCATCATTGAATGTATTATTCATTTTCTAAATATCTATTTTATTGCATCACTTTCATTGAAATTTTTATCATCAAGTAATTTTTTGTGTCTTCTTCTTGATATTGAGTGTCCTTTTGCTAGATTGCTAACTCCTTCCTTTTCTTTAAGGATTTCTTCAATTCCTCTCTTGCTACTTTAAGTTTCTATAGTGCAAGGTGTATATCAAGCTTTTAATTTTCAATGATCTTTCCCAACTAATAAGCCTCCATCACCAAGATCTTGACTTTGAAGTTGTTAGACTTCTGCTAAGGGAACTATGCTTTGATACAAACTATTGTAAGTCTATTGTGAAAGAAAGATACTAAGAGGGGGAGGCATGTGAATCAGGATCTATAAAAAAATTTTCCTTGGAAAAAATTATCAAACTAATATCTATCACCACTAACCCTTATCTCAACAACATCATAAATCACATAAAAGTATATTATGTAATAATGTATCAGATCTAATCCACTGATCACAACCATAAACATGAAAAAAAAAATCAACACATAACAAAAAGATTTGGTAACCTATAAATTCTCCAAGGTGAAGGTAAAATTGGGGTGGGGATGACACCCACAAATCTTCACTACTATAGCAATAAAGTTTTCCTATTAATGCTATAATTTTGATCACTTTTGATGATCTACCTTGTGAGGGGTATGCCCTATTAAGAGCTACAAGACTTATTCAGTCTACCTTGATTAAAGGATTTAAAACTTACAAGAAAGTAAGAACTTTGTCAAGATATTTGTATAGGCCTTTTAAGACAACTCCATTAAGAGATTTTCATTAATTCACTTTGTTAGAATGTATCAGTACTCGATCCTATAGCTAGCACTCTAATGCTTGATTATGGATCTCCTATTTCCAAATTTTGATCCTTTCTCTAATCTAATATAACTCTTCTTTACACTTCACTACTCTATTCAATCACTCTTTTTGATTCTCTTTCAAAACTTTGCTTCTCATGCATATTTCATTGAAATTTTTATCATCAAGTAGTTTTTCTATGTCTTCTTCTTGATATTGAGTGTCCTTTTGTTGGATTGCTAACTCCTTCCTAGATTTCTTCAATTCCTCTCTTGTTGCTTTAAGCTACTATAGTGCAAGGTGTATATCAAGCTTTTAATTTTCAATGATCTTTCCCAACTTATACACCACCATCACCAAGATCTTGACTTTGAAGTGGTTAGACTTCTGCTAAGGGAACTATGCTTTGATACAAATTATTGCAAGTCTTTTGTGAATGAAAAATACTAAGGGGAGGGGGGTGTGAATCAGGATCTAAAAAAAAATTGTCCTTGAAAAAATTTATCAAACTAATATCTATCATCACTAACCCTTATCTCAACAATATCATAAACCATACAAAATTATATTATGTAATGATGTATCAAATCTAATCTATTGATCACAACGAAAAACATGAAAATAAATAATCAACACATAACACAAAGATTTGGTAACCTATAAAGTCTCAAAGTTGAAGGTAAAATTGGGGTAGGGATGAAACCCACAAATCTTCACTACTATAGCAATAAAGTTTTCCTATTAGTGCTACAATTTTGATCACTTTTGATGATCTATCTTGTGAGGGGTATGCCTTGTTAAGAGCTATAAGACTTATTCAGTCTACCTTGATTAAAGGATTTAAAACTTACAAGAAAGTAAGAACTTTGTTAAGATATTTGTATAGGCCTTTTAAGACCACTCTATTAAGAGATTTTCCTTGATTCACTTTGTTAGAATGTATCAGTACTTGATCCTTCAACTAGCACTCTAATGCTTGATTATGGATCTCCTATTTCCAAACTTTGATCCTTTCTCTGATCTAATATAACTCTTCTTTTCACTTCACTACTCTATTTAGTCACTCTTTCTGATTCTCTTTCAAAACTTTGCTTCTCATGTGTTGATGATTTGACTAGAATGATGTGGGTGTTCTTTCTTAAATAGAAGTTTGAATCTTTTGAGAATTTTAATATATTTAAGAGTAGATTGGGAATGAATCTAGTGTTAAGATAAAATGTTTGAGATTAGATAGAGGAGGAGAATTCACCTCTAGAGATTTTAATACATTTTTTGAAGAGAATGGAATTAAAAGATAGTTATATTAACCTAGAACACTTGAATACAATGGGATTGGAGATAGAAGAAATTGATTAGTAGCAGAGGCAACAAGAGCAATGTTGTCTGAGAATGATGTATCAAAGAAATTTTGGAGAGAAATAGTCAATATAGAAATGTACACTATGAATAGAGTACAAATTAGAAAAAACATGAGCAAGACACCTTATGAAGTATGGTTTGGCCATTCACCATTAGTTAAGTATTTCAAAATATTTGGAAGCTAGTGTTATATCAAGAGAGATGATGATGTTGGTAAATTTGATCTAAGACATGATGAAGGTATGTTTCTTATCTGTTCATTGAAAAGAAAGGCATAAGAATGTTTTAATCATAGAACTAAGACAATAGTTGAGTGTGTAAATGTAAAGATTAGTGAAAATTTTGGAACTAAGGAAAAGATGTTAGATTACAATTTAGATGAAGAAGAAGATAATTTTGGAATTGTTAGACAAAATGTTGAAGTTTTCTTGGAGACTAATAATGATCTATAGAATGATGTACAAATTGTTGAGAAAAGAGGAGAGAAGAGGTCTAAACCTAGATATGAGATAAGAGTTGATATGTTAGTTCCTATCCCTAATATGAATTTGACAAAGAATCACCCTCTAGATTAGATAATTGGAAGCAAAGACAAAGGTGTAATGACAAGAAACAAAGTTAATGAGGAGATATGTTTGATTTCTCAAGTTGAACCTAAAAGTATATATGAAGCATCTAAAAATAATCATTGAATTCAAGAAATTAAGGAAGAATTATATTAGATTGTGAAGAATGAAACATGGGAGTTAGTTCCTAGACCTAAAGACAAGATTGTGATAGGAACCAAATAGGCATTTAGAAATAAGATGACCAAACAAGGAGAAGTTGTGAGAAATAAGACCAAACTTGTATACAAAGGTTACTCATAGAAATAAGACATAGATTATGAGTAAATTTATGCCCTTGTAGCTAGAATAGAAGTAGTAAGAATGTTCTTAGCTTATACGGTGAATAAGAAGTTCAAAGTATATCAAATGGATGTTAAATTAGCTTTCTTGAATGGAGAACTTGAAGAAGAGGTATATATTGAAAAGCCTAAAGGTTTTCCTCTAATAGATGACAAATATATGGTATGTAGACTAAAGAAAGCTCTATATGGTTTGAAGAAAGCACCTAGAACCTAGTGTACAAGGTTGGACATCTATTTGGAAAAAATTGGATTTGCTAAAGGTATGACAAATAGTAACTTGTATTTGAAAGAAATTGAGAATGGTTTGTTGATAATAGTAATAGTTGTTGATGACATCATATTTGGAGGTAATGATGAAGCAAGTGATAAGTTTTCTAAAGAGATGGAGCATGCATTTTAGATGAGCACGATAAGAGAAATGAATTTTTTTCTAGTATTGTAGATTATGTAGAACAGTGATGGTATTTTTATTTCACAAGCTAAGTACTAAAAAGACTTGTTGAAGAGATTTGAATTGGAAAGTTGTATACCTATTGTTACACTTGTGTTCACTAGTCACAAGTTATCTAGAAAGGATGAGAAATCTACAATTGAGTAGAAGAAGTACAAATCCATGATTGGAGGTTTGTAGTATTTGACTCACACCAAACCAAATATAGAAAATGAAGCTGAGATTATAGCTAGATTTCAAGTTGATCATAAGGAGTATAATTAGGAAGTAGTAAAGAGGATATTTAGATATTTGAAAGGAACATCTAATTATGGAACTTGGTATTGTAGATCGAGTGATTTAACTTTATGTGCATATACTAATGCAGATTGGTCAAGCAGTATGGATGGCAAAAAGATCAATAGTAGTGGAGTATTTTTTCTTGGAGAAAGATTGATTTCTTGAATAAGAAAGAAATAAGATAATATTTCACAAAGTATAGATAAGGTAGAATATGTTGTAGTAGAAAACAATTGTAATCAAGTGATGTGGTTGAAATAGATGCTAAAGGATATCAAGATTGAGTTTGCAGAACCTGTTATCATATACTATGATAACACAAGTACAATAATTATGTCTAAGAATCTTGTATTTTATTCTAAACTAAGCATATATCTATTAAGTATCATGTCTTGAGAGAGAAGGTAGGAAAAAATAGATTAGACTGGAATATGTGAGTACTAAAGATCATATTATAGATATCTTTATAAAGTTGTTACCTAAAGATAGATTTAAGTACTTGAGAGGTATGCTTGGGTTTACACCCTTGCCTACTTTTGAGTACATGATGTAGAGATTGCATTAGTCTAGTGGTATAGAGCACTATTATTAGACTAGACTGAATGTTGATGCTTCTTGTATGCGGGAGCATCTAAGATGAGCCGAGACTTTGAGTACTCTTGGTATTTGGTCTTGAATAGTGTCTTTGGACAATTGAGCTAGTTAAATACTTGGAGCAATAATTGACATAATGTAACCTTTTGACATTCATGTCAATGGGAGAGAGTATGCATGAAAAAAATCTCCTAAGTATGTATGGGGAGAGTGCATAGAAGTCTCTAATTTATTAGGGATATTTAGAAAGATTCATGTAAAGAAGGAGGAATATCTCTATGGGGGAGATATGTAACATAAGGAATTATGATGCATGGTGAGTTGTTTACTATGAAAAATTGTTGCCAATCCTAAAGAATAAGAAGAAAAGATTAGTATTCCAAAGGATTTTAGATTTGATTGATGAAGAGGATTTGAGAAGATGAGAACAATAGCAGCAGTAGAGCACCATTTGGTATTCTTGGAATTTAGATGTTTTTTCATCTATTTTTCCATCAATGACAAAGGGGGATATTGTTAGCATAAATGCTGATGAAACTAGACTAGGGAAGTATCCTAGGCATTGGAGAGTATTGACATGTTGCAGTCATGACTGTGTTTGTCATTGATGTCAACATAGTAGTAAGTCTGTGAAGAGTGGAAGATTAGTAGACAAAGATTTAGTTGTACATACAAGGTTTTGAGTGTCTAATGATGTGCATCCATGGACATGTTTAGTACAGTGTCTTAATGATGAGGTTACACTAGTAGAGTCTAATTCAAAGATGTACATAAGTTGTACTTGATTTACAAAGATAAGTATGGAGGAAGATTACCTGAGAAGCAATTTGTGATGTTTTCATTATATCCTTTGATAGTGATATAATTTGGTGATGCATGGTCAGCTAGTGATAGAGGATAGTTTGATGGTGATGTAAACAAGTGCACAGGTCCTGAATTTGTATGTGTGAATTTTTGTATATACTGTGAGTTGACAATGCTATTGTAATTGCAAATTAATTAATTATATTATTATAATTAATTGGGAAAGCCTCAAGGTTGACTCAAAGAATTATTTTGAAGATATAGTATAAAGGAAAGATGTTTTCCTTGTTTGTAAAGTGTATCAAGTATTGTATTGAGTGCAAAGTGAAAAAAGAAGCAAAGTGTTTATTGAGTGCAAGTAAGCAATCCGAGGGATTATTGGATGTGAGTTTTTGATCTGGTTACAAGATTAGAAGGAGTAGAAGTCTAGTTGACAAGATAGAGAAAGAGAAAAGAAGTACAATTCATTTCTATTATTCTACAAGGAATAATACAAAGATCATTTGGATAGTGGGTTCATTGGTCTTTCCCTTAAAGTTGTTTGGGCAATGGGTCTAGCTATCTTCCACAACTCCTAACAGGGTTGGAATATCTTAATAGGGATTCAAAGTCTCCTATCAAGGACTTATATGTACTAAATGTTTTTATATACTCCTAATAATGCCCATCCTCTAACAAAGAATTTTTATACTAGTACATCATCTTGTGGGTACCATCCCCACTAGAGTTTTGCCTCTGATCAAGGGTTTTCCTACTTAACATATCTAGTGTTATTGTGCATGAGTATCTTGTTGTAGTTTCTAATTATATTGCTCATATGGTTAAAGTTTAATAAGGTTGATAATTGTTATATTAGTTGTACAATTTATTCCCCCCCCCCCCCAAGTTATATTGGTGGACTATACATTCTAACATATTATACATTTGATAAGCAAAAGTTAAAAATTTTTCCTACAACATTAAAGGAACTTCCTTAAGATGGTTTATGGGTCTTCAATCTAGATCCATTTCAACTTGGGAAGAAATCAAAAATATATTTTTGGATAAATATCAGGATTATTGTAGGGTTAGGATAGAAAGGAAAAACTATTTTGAATGAGACAAATGGAAGATGCAAGTTTGGAAGATTATGCTCAAAGATTTCAATTTTTCCATCGAAGATGTGGGAATGATTTAATAGATGATATTAAAAATATCATTTTTCTTAAAGGAATTGATTATGACTCTAGAGATTCTTTGAATCTCATGGGTAAAGGAGACATCGATAAATAAAATTTGTAGGAGATTATTGATATATGTCATAACTATTCTAGAACCATACATGGAATAAGGGGTTCTAATAAAAATGGAGTAAAACCTGATGTTAGTCATGTAATGGAAGAAATAGTGAACCTTAAGAGATATACTTTTATTCATCTAAATGGACAATCAGATAGGAGGAGTTTTGAACCACTAGTTATGTACTTCTCAAATTATAGAGGACAACATTTGTTACGAGAATTCCCATTGGATACTACTGAATTTTGTGCTATATGTGATGGTTCACATGGTACAAAGACTTGTAAAATCCTCTCTAATATAAAAAAACAAGGTAGTAGAAATTGAACAAGATTTAAACTATGTTGGACAAAGGAACCAAAATTAGGGACCATATGGTGGAAAAAATGATTGGAATAATCAAAACCAATGGAATAATAAAAACTAATGGAATAATCCAAATGAATAAAATAACCCCATTTGGAACAATAAAAAAAATCAGCCCTCAAATATACCTTTGGGACAACAACCTCCTTGGCATCAAAATCAACCTTCTTGGAAAAACCCAAAAAATCAATGGCAACCCATTCAACATCATAATCAACAATAGAAAAATAATTAGAAATTTACTAAGAAATGAACACCAAATAAAAATCCCTTGTCAAATCAACCAAATGAGCAAGTAAATGAACCTCAAATACCTTCTCAACCTATGCCAAATCCAAGGAATAAACAAACCAATGTCATTGATAAAAATCTTCCTGGTCTTAACTTCATAGAGATAAATGACATACATTTAAGAAAGATAACTATTCCTATATCAAATTATGTCAAACCTTAGGAAAAAGGAAAAACATAAGAAGCCAATTTAACTAAGCCTAGGAAGATCAGATAGATCCTAGAAAGGTACCCTGCCATGAAAGGTTTAAAGATCAAGAAACATGAGATAATGCCAAAGAAGATCATGAAGATATATTGGACTCTTAGTTATTAAAATAATTGAAGAAAATTAATATTGAAATTCCATTTCTACAAGATATCAAGGATATTCCTGAGATCAAAAAATTGATTAAAACATTATGCATAAAAACTTCTAGAAGAAAGGAAAAATGCATTCCATAGTCCAAGTGGGAACTAACGTCACATATGTTTTATCTAGGAGACTTCTTCCACAAAAATGTAGTGATCCAAGGAAACCAATGATTAATTTGAAAATTGGACAATAGAAGTTGAGAATTTCTTGATTGATTTGGGAACAATAACTAATATAATTATATCTGACATAGAAAAATCCTTGGGACTTACAAACATACAACCCACATCTACTATATTGATGTAAGATATAATTCTACTACTCTACTAGAAGGAAGTCTAGAAGACATCATAGTGACTATAGAGACATGGGATTATCCTATTAAATTTTGGTTTTGAAAGAAAGAGGAAAAGATATGGGGTATCCCATAATTCTAGGGCATCCTTGGCTTGCAACAAAAACAACTTTGATAGATTGTCGATCAGGAAGCATGAAAATATCAAATGGATTAAAATAAAAGGAATTATCATTATTTCTATTAGAAAAACCTACACTTGTACAAAGTTCTCCCTGGTGGGTAGATGATGAGAAAGAAGAAGAAGATAACGTGGTAGTCCTTTTGGCAATGATAACATTGAAGGAACATTTTAGATAATTTCAAGGAATTATTCAAAATAATTTGAAAATAGAATGAGAAAGAAATGTTAATGAGAAAGAAGTTGAACAATCAAATATGATTTCACACCATCCTCATCAAGATATATATCCTCTAAAGTCATTGATATAAGAAGTTCAAGATGAGAGAAATGGAGCAAAACAAATTTACTTACAAAAAGGTAAGCCTTCCATAATCAATGCACATTTAAAATGGACTCAAGATAAGAAACTCAAATAAGTATTGGGACAACATGCTCAAGCATTTCCAAGGGATTATAATGATATTCATGTTATACATCTTAAGTTTGTATGCATCATATTTACACTACAAATGTTAAGCCAATTAGACAGGACAACAAAGGATAAATCCATCTTTAAGAGAATTTGTTAAAGAAAATATTGAAAAACTACTAAAGGTAGGGTTTATTTATCCAATTTCAAATAGCCAATGGGTGTCTCCATTGGTTATCATTCCAAAAAAGAATGGAAAATGGAGAGTATGGGTTGATTATAGAGAACTCAGTAAAGAAACTTAAAAAGACTACTTTCCATTACCCATCATTGATCAAGTTTTGGATAATCTTGTTGGGATCAATTACTTTTCCTTCTTGGATGGGTTTAGTGTCTACAATCAGCTCTAACTAGCACCAGATGATCAAGATAAAACTACATTTGCCTTCCCACGGGGTACTCATTCTTATAGAGTTTTACCAATTGGGTTATGTAATGCTCCAGCCACATTTCAAAGAGTAGTTCTGGTAATTTTTGCAAATCTTACAACTTCTTGTGTAGAGGTTTACATGGATGATTTTACAAATCATGGGAAAAACTTTGATGAAGCCTTGAAAAGTTTAGCCAAAGTACTAAAAAGATGTGAAGAGCATAGACTATCTCTTAATAATGATAAATTCTCTTTAATGATGCAAGAAGACATTGTGTTGGGACATCACATTTCAAAATAGGGAATAAAAGTTGATCCTAGTAAAATTGAGATAATTCAAAAAATTGTTATACTTGCAAATCAAATTGATGTAAGAAATTTTATGGGACGTGTAGGGTACTAGAGATGACTTATAGAAGGATTTAGAAAAAGGGCATGACCTTTGTTTAACTTACTAAAGAAAGAGTTAGTCTTTAAATGGACAGTGTCATGCCCAAAATATAGGGCAAAACACCTATTAAATAATTTTATTTTATTTTTAAATTAACTTTTAATTCACTAAGAAGATAAGTTCAAAAACAATTACAACTAAGTTACATTTCAAGGTGGGTACAAAATCTATTATCATACTTTTAGGACTGTGACTCAAATTGAAACACCATAAAGGGATAGGTTGATAATTTTAAACGTTCCTTGCCAAAATCAATTAATTAATTTAAATAAACTAAATTTAATTAATTAAGAGACCTATCACATGATTATTTATAATTAATTTAAATTCTATTAACATTATTCATTAAAACATCGATTAAGAAAATTATCATTTAACCTATAAGATTAATTGATTCGAATGTCCATTGAATTAATATAAATCTAGTTTAAACAATATTCTTCAAATCAATGCTAATATTAAATAATTGATATAGTTAATTAAAACATAATCAACAATTTCTCCATTTATTTAAATCGATTTCTTTTTCTTTATATTTAGTCAAGAAAAAAAAATACTAATACTATAAAACATAATATGTTATCCAAAATGATATTACTTAATAAATAATGCATTTAACTAAAAACTAATTCATACTCCAAGACATACAAATTAAATTTACTAACAACTAAAACTAACTATTATTATTTAATACCTAAACTAGCTAAATTTAAACTAACATAAATTTAACTAATCTTAAATTATAACTACTTAAATTTAAAAACTTACAATTAATAAAAAAAAAAACAACTAATCTAAAACCCTAACTAAACATTTTAATAAAATAAAATAAAAACTAATATAAATTTAAAAACACTTACATAATAATAAAAAAAAAACAACTAAACTAAAATTAAATTAAAGCTAATCTAATTTAATCCCCCCCCAAACCTAAACTCCCTAATCTCCCTTACCTTTTTCTTTCCCCCACGTTAGCACATAGGCCAACATTTGCCCATGTATAGACCTATCCCCCTCCCCACTCAAAGCATGAAAAAGCCTTATTAAAGGCTAGTTGCCGAAAAAGGTAAGATGGTTGGAAGATTTTTTTATTTTAAAAATAAGATAATTTTATATGCATTGGTTACCACAACGGCTTGCCTTTCCCTCCATACACCATTACAAGTGGTTGTCACATTAGCCCACTTCGATGGTATTAAAACCCTTTCCAACCTATAGTCCAATACCAAGCGCTTACTTAGGAGGGTAGTCATGATAAGGAGATAGGTGAGACTTTAGGGGTAGGTTAAGATAGATATTTAGATTTAAGATTTACATGCATCCTCCACCCTATGAGAAGCGCCACAAAATCTGCATGTGGGGTACACCCGGAGAGGTGTAAAAACTTAATTGCATCAGAGGTTAGATGTTAGGGATTACGCAAAGATTTAGAAGGGGAGAGAATTAAAGATTTAAAGTCTATTAGGTGAGTTCATAGCAAAGGGATATTTCTTAAATATAAATATTGCCTTTAAAACCATCTTTCTTTATTTATATATATATATATATATATATATATATATATATATATATATATATGAGGAATTTGAATAAAGTTTTTTTTTAAAAAAAGGAATCAAAAGGGGAATATGCTTTGTTGCCAATGGAATTTAATTTTGTATCCCCATAAAAACTTCAGAGAACAAATTGCTCCTAGGGGTGAACATTTTTTTTTTCAAAGCCTAATTTTCTAAGTGTTGATCTTTGAGTTTTATTGACTTTTCTTTTAAACTTGCATAAACTCTTTTTTTGAGACATGTTTTTTTAATTTGTCATACATTCTAATTCAAGGGTATATATATATATATATTCTCAATCTTTTCTCTTTTATTAATCAACCTAGTTCAAGGCTTCATCGAGAAAGAACCAATAAGAAAACCCGACATCCTTGCCACTATATCAAAATTTAAATTCTTTTTTTTTTACATAATGTTACAATACAATTTGAATTCTCTTCTAGGTTCTTCACAAGGGATTCTTTCCAACATATTCAATACAACAAGGGAATCATGGAGAAGATGAGAACTCACTCGGAGGTAATCCAAGCATAATATGAAGGACAAAACAAACATGCATCCCCATCCTAGTTTTGCACAATAGGTTCAACACTGAACCAAACTAGGGAGAAGGTGGATTTTATCAATAGGAGACATCGATCACCATACCATAATGTAGCTCTTTCGAGGCTAAAAACTCAAGAATTTTTGTTCTTTTACAAATGCCCTTTCGAGGTGAATACAACAAGGATTTTCATTCCTTCTCTTCTTCAAGAATTCAATTTTTTAAAACATGGTATGTGATGACAAGTAGTGTCCCATAACACCCTACCCTCTTTCCCTCTTCTCATAATGAGAAGAGACTCTACACTATTGAGGTCCAACTAAGGCCCTTTCCCCGTACATGGCCACTTCTTCCATATCCAAGGGTGAGTAATGCCAAAACAACCCCATACAATCCCCTCAAAATTCAAAGAAAAACATAAGAAAGACATCCAAGAAACAAGTTTAGATCCCTCCCAAGCAAACTCAACACACAAACAAGCAATACAATGAACAACACAATGCCTTATGCATGAATCAAAGCATGAACAATATGAAGAACATGAACAAAAGAGTGAAGAACCCCTGTATGCCTAAAATGAGAGCACACTTCTATGAATCATTATATTCAAAATTACTCAAGAATGAGGTCTCAAATGGCAACTCATAGCTCTCTAGTCATGGAGTGCAAGGGTTTTGCAATGACGGCCCTCAGTTTGACCTAGTTCATGCCCATGCAAGTACACCATGAAATGAGAGATTCAAAGATCCAAAATGCATGCAAATGGAGATGAAAACTAATTTATATGATAACAATGCAAGAACAATTCAAAATCTAATCTATGAAAGCAAGATCTAATCTTATGAAAGAAAATATGACTCTAAACTAACATGCAAATGCAATGATAAAAGCCCATGATGAAAGCCATGGGTGCAAGAGAGAATGAGACAAGAAGATAGAAGTTCTCCACAAAAAGTTTTAGCATTCAAAAACTCCTTCTTCAAAAATTGCTCTCCAAACCTGCAGCATAACAATAACATCATCCATGTCTAAAATGAGGAGAGGGCTCTCCCTTATAAAGGAAATTATGGAGGTGAGAGGCTTCTCACAACCAATATGGGATAATAGAGTTTGATCCATGTGAGACGAAATTCCACCAATGAGAAAAGAGGAGTGGTTGAGAAGAAAGTGAAAAGATAAGTCCCACTTAGAAATATGTGCATTTAAGTGTAGAAATTAAATAAAAGATTTTATTTTGTTTCCTTTTCATCAACAAGAGATATTTAAGTGGGATTTTTATTTAATTAAAAGGGAGCAAGTTATTTTAATTAAATAGGAGATATTTAATTAAATTAAAAGAGGGGTTTTTCTCTTAATTAATTAAATGCAGATGAATTATTTAATTAAAAGAGAGGTTTTCTTTTAATTAAATGGGGACTTATTTTATTTAATTAAAAGAGGAGATTTTATTTTAATTAAATAAGACTTAGGATAAAATGATCAACCTTAGAAATAAAATAATCAAATTTGATCAAGGAAATTGATTTGAATTGATTTAATAAAATATTACAAACCATTGATTCAAGAAATTTGATAAATTGATAAATTGAATAATGGGGGCCCATAGTCTAGGCGACCATTTTAGGGTGTATACATTTGCCCCTCTTTGACTAATGTGTGATCAATTTGGGAACACATGTAGTCAAAGAAAGAAATTGAATAAAAGATTGAAGTTAATAATTATTGCCCCCTCATGATCGAAATCGACATGAGATAGAGGAGAGACAACAAATTGATAAATTTGATCAAATCGAACAAAAGATAAGGTTCTTGATGTAAGATGAAAGATATAAGAATCATTGAACCAAGGTAGATCATCAAGCATGAAATATTATGCCCCAAAGGTGATTTTAGAAGAAAAGAAGTGGGGGATAAAGAAAATGGAAGATAGGAGTTTGAAAGATATGGAAAGAAAATAGAAAGAAGAAAAGAAAATGCCCCAAAATCAATCAACTATTTAAGATAAAAATTTTGATTGAGATCATGAAAGAAGATAAGGAAATGAAGATCAAAACATGACCATAGTTGATTAAAAGTCCATAATAAAGATGAAGGGAGAACCCTCTCAAACTCATAATGTAGCCTAAAAATGCAAACTAACATGAAGTCTAATAATGCAAGCTACATGAAAATGCAATGGTGTACTTGCAAAAGAGCAACTATAACATAGGATTTTGTGTTCATCATTCATTAGAGAATGTAAAGAACTTATTTTCATCATTGGGCCATTATTAATAGACATCAAAAAAATCACACAATCATCACTAGTCACAAGTGCAACTATGAAGATACCTTTCTCATTTAATTAAATAATTACGTTTAATTAATCAAGATAGGCATATTTATTAAAAGTGATTTAATTTAAGGATTGGTTTTGAAGTTGATGATACGAAGACCAATTGCTAAGCTTTTAAGGACTATCTCTAGAATAGAGCTTAATCCCAAGGAATCCAGGCAGAGCACCTAGATACCTAAGATTGAAAGCATTTAGAAGATTATCTCCAGAATGGAGCTTAACCTTCAAGGATCCAGAAAGAACACCTAGATACCTGAGATTGAAAGCATTTAGAAGATTATCTCCAGAATGGAGCTTAACCTTCAAGGATCCAGATAGAACACCTTGATACCTGAGATTGAAAGCATTTAGAAGATTATCTCCAGAATGGAGCTTAACCTTCAAGGATCCAGATAGAACACCTAGATACCTGAGATTGAAAGCATTTAGAAGATTATCTCTAGAATGGAGTTTAGCCTTCAAGGATCTAGATAGAACACCTAGATACCTGAGATTGAAAGCATTTAGAAGATTATCTCCAGAACAGAGCTTAACCTTCAAGGATCTAGATAGAACACCTAGATACCTGAGATTGAAAGTATTTAGAAAATTATCTCCAGAACGGAGCTTAACCTTCAAGGATCCAGATAGAACACCTAGATACCTGATATTGCTAAAAGATAACAAAGTCTAATCATGAGTCATAGGATCATCCCTAGAATGAGGCTTGATCCTCAGGAGTCGGGGTTTAGACTGTCCCAATACCTGTCCATCAAACTCTGAGAGGAGCTATTATAAGGTTGATCAATTGATGAAAAGATAAGATAGATAACAAAGATGCCAGATAGAAGGGAACAAGATGCCCCGAGTGATGAGATGCCCCAAGTGACGAGGACATAAGATGGGAACGAGATGCCCTGAGCAATAAGTATTCAAGGATGTAATCATCCTAGCCCCTCAGGAGCGAAATCGAAAGATTACACACCAAAAATATGATGTGAAGCAATATATCAATTTTGAGATTTAACAGAATGTAGAAGAAATTAGAACAATCTAAAGAAAAGATGAGGAGATCAGAATGATCAGAAGAAATTGAAGAGATCAGAATGATCTAAAGAAAAGATGAGGAGATCAGAATGATCAGAAGAAATTGAAGAGATTAGAAAAATCTAAAGAAAAGATGAGGAGATCAGGATGATCAAAAGAAATTGAAGAGATCAGAATGATCTGAAGAAAAGATGAGGAGATTAGAATGATCCGAAGAAATTGAAGAGATCAGAACGATCTAAAGAAAAGATGAGGAGATTAGAATGATTAGAAGAAATTGAAGAGATCAGAATGATCTGAAGAAATGTGGAAGTTGATCCGAAGTGATTTTGAGGTCCAAAAGTCCAAGTTTGATTTGAAAAGATTCCAAGAATCGCAAAGTATCAAAAGAATTTGGATTGCCCAAAATTCTAAAATGCATTTTTGAGCCACTTAAGTGTGTCAGATTTCGAATTCGATCCTAAAAAAAATGGCTTCTAAGCAGCCAAAGTAGCCAAAAGAGTGATTAATCGATCATTTGTGCAGTCGTGAAGAACATGATACTTTGAAGAGATCAACAATCCCTCATCAGAGAAGGTGAAAGTAGATTCGCAATTGAAGCACATGCTTATACAAGTGAAGTATGCAATGCGAGACTATGTTAAATGCAACCCTAGGTCTGGTTACCAAGCCTCAATATTTAATCATCACTGGATATAGAATAAATCTTGTAGGTCATACAATTCCCACTGACATTGCAATCATGGAAATATGAATATAACTTTGTTGGGATTAAATGTAAGCATTCGAGGCACAAGAAGCCAAAATGACCAGAACATTTGTCCCTTCTAATGTAGCAAGTTAACATAAGCATCAAAGCATAAATGCTAGGATGAACAGAATGTTGCTTGCATGACAGGCACACCAAACACACAGGAGATCCCTCTTATGCTAACCATTCAGTATTCATTCTATCCACAACAACTCTTGCATTCGTAACCTGAGACAGAAGTGTGCTAGATATACTCGCAGTGACCCATACATTCACTTAGCAGGATGAGTATTAGTATTTACTGTAGCATGAAGAGTTCACTCCAACAAATAAGGAGAAGCACCAACATTATTGACATATTCTTATAAAAGGAGTTGAGGTACACACGGCCATCCAATACGAGATGGAGGCTCTTATAGTGGACACCCCTTTTATAGGAGTAGATCAACTTATTGGAACTAAATTGCAAACAGCAAGCAAAGAAAAAGATCATGCCCCCAGTCATTACTTCTCTAGTCAAAGATGACATCATCGAGTTGCTCAAGGAGATATGATAAAGCAAAACAAAGAAAACAAAGAAAATGCTCAGCATATCCAAACAAGTATATTAGTTTTGAGTTCAATGTTTTGGGATTGATGTCAAGTGCTAATGTCCAGAATACATTTGAAAGAAATCTCTTTAGTAGGGTGACAATAGTAGGTAGACACAATCAGAATGACTAGTGACTGATGCAAAGATGAATCTTCATGATGAAGAACCTAAAGAGGACTGGGCGACAGTAGACAGACACAGCCAGAATGATCAGTGACTGATGCAATAGAGATCTTCCATAAATGAAGCTGGAGACGTGACCTAAGCAACAATAGGTAGACATAGCTGAAACAACTGGTGACTATTGTGAAAGAGATTCTATGAGGAGAATCTCGAAAAGTGTGACACTAGCAATAGTAAGCAAATGCAGTTTGAAACAACTGGCGACTATCATGAAAGAGATTCTATGAGGAGAACCTCGAAAAGAGTGACACTAAGGGGGGATGCCCCCATGCTGGGACAAGACTCAATCCATGGATACATGAGCAAGAAAAGAAAAAAAGCAAAAGCGTGAAAGTGACTGTATAGAATAGCCGAAAGATGAGCTGCAAGATGGAGCATTGGGAACAAGAGGTCCTTGTTTACTAGGTTTTCACCTTCTTGGCAAGATTTTCTTTTTTTTGCTACAATGATGCCTGTTTCCAGGTTTTCACCAATGGCACTTTTCTATTTTTCATTTTTTTTTGTATTTTTCTCTTTTTTTTGATTTTTTTGTATTTTTTGAGATCTTTCAATTTTTTTGGTGTTACCAAGGTGCCTATTGCTAGGTTTTCACTAGGATAACTAATTTTTTTTTTTTTTCAGGACTTTTTATGATTTTTAGGATTTTTTAAGAGATTACTAGCTCTCAAGAAGAATCACCTTGATTTTTTTCCAGTGTCTAGCAAGGTGTAGGACGAGATGTAGTAGCAAGCTGGTGGATAAGCAGAGATGGAAAGACAAGGAGTATGAAGCGGTGAATGTTACCCTCAAGGAAAGTCTTCACAAGATTACCCAAGCTAGGGAAAAGGATAACAATATAAGCTCATGGTGTAGTGAAGGGTGTCGTGTAGGTAATCCAAGAAAGTGACCATGTCAAGAGATTGCTAAGAATTGAATTTTCTTCTTTCTTTCGTTGATCAAGACCAAAGGGCTAACCGAATAGGATAGCAAAATTTGTTATGGAGGTTATGAGTGAGTGACTTCAGGAATGAGGACATTTGAAGGATAAGCAAGGTCTTGATAGGATGTCATGGATGGAAGAATTACGCATGATGCCTGTTTGCCAGGTTTTCATCATGGTACTTGTCCAAGGTGCCACAAGAAGTGGTTTTCATCATAGGACAGATTTATTTTTCTTTACTTTTGCTACCAAGGTGCCACAAGAAGTGGTTTTCACCAAGGCACTTTTTCATTTTTTGTTTTTTTTGGATTTTTAGAGTTTTTGGAAAGAATTCAAGCCTTCTTCAATTTGAATAGTGCTCCTATAAGAAAGATAAGTTATGATAAGCCAAGACCATAGCAAGGTATGCTCAAAGATGCTGATAAGGTAATGGAGGGAGATAGGAAAATGAGAGGTAGATGGAGGATACGGTTGTTGGTTTTGGAAGAGATAAATGGGATGGAAGGATAAAAGGGGGAGTATAGAAGGTGGAGTGGATAGGGTATTGAAAGGGATGTGCAAGGGGAGAAGAAAAAGTGGGCAAGATCAACATTGACACACACCTTGAAGGGTAGTGGAATGATGGAGGAAATATGGATGGAATAGATTGAGGCTTAGATATATGAGGTAGCAAACCCATTTTGGAGGAAGGTGGAGTAGAAGGTTTTGACACCTTTTTAGGAAGATGTTGGGAAGAAGATGGAGTGGAAGCCTTTGGAAACTTGAATGTCAACTTTGATTTGTTTTCAATATTCAAGTCCTTCAAAAGAGACTTCAGAATCCATATAGCTTTTTATTTTTCATTAGATGCTTTGGAATGTATTTCTTCAAGAACAAATTTAAGAACCCACATTGTTTTTGGTTGAGCTCTTTGAATAGTGGACCTTTGTGGTATTTTTTTTCTTTTTTCCTTCTTGACATTCACACGTTGATTAGAGGAGACATAGTGAACTTTTGAGGATGGATTCATGCACTTGTGTTTGAGTTGATCATCCAAATTGCTTCCAAAGGACTTGGGACTTGTGGATGAATGAGGCCAATATGGCTGGTTTGGATGGAAAGGTGAATGTGAAGAGTTCAAGTATGTGTATCTTTGTTGATCTTAGGGTAGGGTAGGAAGAACGTGTAATGAGCTAGTAGTGGCAATATGAGATAGAGGAACATAAGGTCCCAATATGGATGGAAGACTTGAATGTTTTAGCTTGGATGGGTAGGGACCAAGGATAGATTTAGAAGATGTGAATGGAACATGAGTAGGGACATCAACATCTTTAGAGTGAGCAATACGACCAAAGTCATCAATAGATTTATGAATAATTTTTATAGGAGCAATACCTTTGACGGGAGTATTTAAATGTTGAGCATAGTTTGGAAGTGAATGTAGCGAGGTAGAATAGGAGAGCGAGGGAACACTTTTCTCTTCAAAAGGAATTTTGGGTAACATAGGAAAAGTATCCTTCTCTTGGTCTTTTGTAATCTCCTTAAGGATGGTGGAAGGAACATCTTGATCTTGCTTAGTAGAGGTGCATGACATGGGAGATGGAGGACTATGTGGCTCTTGAGATGGAGGCACGAGATCTTGGAAGATATGAAAGGGGATGAAGGAATCTTTTTCTTGATCAACACTTGTTTCTTCATCATTTAAGTGGTCCTCTTGACGTGAAACCAAATCCAAGGATGAGGGAGTATCTGAATCTGTATTCAAATATATTTCTAGAGTCTCCATAACAGGCTCTTGAAGGGACAATGGAGGAATAGTTGGATTGGGGATAATAAGAGGAGCAACACATGGAGGTTTTGGATCTTTGCTTTTTGTAGTATGGGAGAGGTTTGCAGCTAAGTTAAAATTAGCTTGAGTTTCCTTTAAAGGTAGTCCTTGAGGGTACACATAGTCAACTGGGGGAGTAGTGAGTTCTTTTGGTGAATATGTGTTGGAAAGATTGGACAATTGAGAAAGTGGATGTATGTTGGAGGAAGTAGAAGTTGTGTTTGAACCGTTATTAGACATGGTTTCATGAGGTTGATCCTTCTTGAGAGCATAATCTTTAGTAGTTGAGAGCTTAGATTTTTGAATTATACCATTGTCAAAGAGATCTTGGATCTTTTTTTTCAGCTCCTTACAATGGGAAGTTTTATGTAAATTATGTCTATGATAGACACAATAGTTACTCATAAAGGAAACTCCCACCAAAGTGAGCTTAGGTAAAGTAATGAGTTTTTCTTCAAGAAGTTCTTCCAAGATTAATTCATAAGATTTTCTCAAAGGTGTGAAATCACGCTTTGGTTTAGGTTCCAAAGGTTTGTTTTCAAAGATATTCCTAGATTTCTTGGGTGTATGTGAGGTGTTCTCAGATGTCTTGGATTCAAGATCACAAGAATGTGATTTTTGGTTGTCATACGAGAAAGGGAAAATTTTTCTCAAAGAGAATTTGTTTGATGATATGTTTTCCTCTTCTTTTAGTATTTGAAGTTGAGCACTTATCATTTCAATTTGTTTCTTCATGTTTGTAATTAGAATCCCTTCTTCCTCACTAGGAATATTGGATTTAGCACATTTTTTGTTAGCCATTTTGATGTACTATGTTTCAAGTAGTGACAACCAAGTTTTAGAACATAAGTCAAGTTTCCACAGTCATAGACAATGACAAAAAGCAGAAGCTTAGACAAGGACCACACTAGAACTTAGTCTCAATGGGACAAGATAAGATTGTTGTATACTAAGGCATGAATAGTCTGATTTGAAGGCTAGAACAACCAAAGATTATGACTATCATAACACAGAGTACAACAAGCACTAAAGGACAAGAACAAGATAACTGAGAGACAAGACTAGTTAAAGTATGGATCACAAGTCATTAGCTAAGAAGGATGCCACTGTTTGAGACTATTTTAAGATAGAGAAGCAGTAAACTGATGCAAGAAACAAACTTGGTATAGAGCACAAATAGCTCTAACAGACTAACTTGACAGTTCAGACTCAAGATCTCACGTGAAGATCCTGTAAAAGGCACATGAGAAAGTACATAGGGCCATGCAAAGACTCTAAATAGCATAAAGATTTCACATGAGGATGTGATGTAGGCCATGCAAAGTAGTGCAAGGTTAACTTGGATAGCATAAAGATCTCACATGGAGATGTGCAACTGTTTGCATGAGAACTTGGACAAAGCTGCGTGAAGAAGTAGTAGGACAACAAGTATTCATGCAAAATTTTGCAAACTATGTGCAAAAATGGAAACCAGACTGACAACTAAACTAGATTTTGAAAAGACTTTGAAGATTTTAGATAGTTTTGGACAGATTGTTGATTCATTTTAGTAAACAGGCACATAGAACAACAAGCAGGTGATATCAAGCACGTTTGAAAATAATGAGCAAGGGCAAAAGAAACCTTGCACATGAACAATCAAGTGACTTAGTTTGTGCTAATCCCTAAAAGAGCTAATTGTGTATGTTTTCAAAGAGTTTTGCAATCATTGCACACACTCCTAGAAAATGAAAAAGTTTGGTCTCTCTAAGGTTTTTAGTAATGGTTTGACTCTGCAACTTTTATGACTCACAGTGGTGACCTCCAATCCTGGCGCACTGAGGTTTTAACATAGTCCAAGAACTTAATCTTCAAGAGCTACTAGGGAGATCTAACAACCCACAATGAATCACACCCGTGGAGATTTCTTCCACAAGGACATTTATATAGCGGTTGTCACTACCATGGCAAAAATGGCTATTACCGCTTGAGGTTTCGTCAATGCAGTTTGCCTTGTAGAGGGATTGTCTGCTATGGTTAACCCTCTCTAAAGGTGATCGACTCACAATAGTGTACCACAAGGGGACTTAGCTTCCAGATCCAAGGTTTTGACACCTTTTCACTTTTAGCCCAATCAAAGCAGACAGATTAATTTGACACGCTAAACTAAGAGTATCTCTTAAAGATCTATGATATCAACTCCCAGTGATCTATCAACCTCTCTGAAGAAAGGATGCCTTAATCAAGTTGAAGATTCATCTATCTATGATATGCTCAAAGTATCCTCCCCACCTACAAGGAATCCGTCGTAGAGAGGAGTTTCACTAGGAACCCACTCGCTCAAGATCCACGAATAGTTTTCATGAGGCCTAATTACTATGTGTATAGATGTTAATTCCCAAAAGAAAATCTATCCAAAAGAAACCAAAGAGTACAAGGTGGTACACTTAATGCTTTAACTAATGCGAGGTGAGTCCAAAGATGTGGAACATTTAACCCCTCACACAAGCCAAAACGAGTCCACAACTCAAAAGCTAGTAAGTTCTAAAAAGCACAAAAGGGTTGCCTATTGGAACATTTAACGCTTTTGTCCTGTAGACCTCTCCCCGTTTAACATGGTGCTCAGCTTGCAACCACAGGGTGGAATGAGGGGCTGGTGGATTAGTGAGTCCAATAACTAAAGATAGCTAATTAGATCTATCACAAGTAACTAAGCCTACTAAATGGAAACTAATGGAGATCACAACCTAGTATCAAATTATGCATGTGTTGTAAAATGAGAACATGAAAGGAAATACACACACAAGCTTGACGCAAGAGATGTTCATTTTAGCTCCAAATGAAGTGTTATCAGTAAAAAAAAAATTACCTGGTAATCCTTGCAATTCGTCTTTTCTTTGTTGTACCTTTTGTTTACACTTGATCGCTCGCTCACAACGAACAAAGCAACAAACTCATGAATGCAATATATGTCAACTCATGCAAAATCAAGATTAGATCTGAAAATATAATTTTTAAGAGTGATGATAATCAACAAGTAACCCAAATGAAAGCCCACATTATGCATTGATTCATTGCAAAAATGAAATGCAAACTATTCATTCAATGCCTTTTTTTTTTAAAATTGATTTTTGACTTAGTCATAAAGATAGGATCTACATGATATGAATTCAGATCCAAAACTCAAAATATAGAAAAGTAACCCCTATCAAAAATTAGAGAGCTTTCCAAAAATGCAAAAAATTTGAAAAGATCTTTTAATTTGTGCCCTAGGGAGTTGTTTTGTCAAAACAAACTATTTTTTGCAAATCAAATTATTGACCCATAATATGACCTCTAAAATTGAAACACAAAGAACCAACTCTATTTAAAATTCCAAGAGCTTTTCGAAACTATAAATTTTTCCAAAAAAGTGCTGATTTATGCTTGAAAATGATTTTTTATGAAAAATGAAGAAAATATCATAAAAGCTCGAATTTTTTTTGGAAAAGTCTGAAAATTGGACCAAAGCTTCTTGGATATATCACCGCCTTGCACAAAAAATTTCAGATCAAAATACACATCCGTTTGAAAGATATGAGAAAATATTTCAAATCTAGGGTTTCTTTGAGTCTACAAACATATTTGTACAAAAACCAACAAGCAAAGGTGGGTTGCTCCATGGTGGGTGCCAAAAATGTATGCCTAAAATGTGAGTACACTTCTATGAATCATTATATTCAAGATTACTCAAGAATGAGGTCTCAAATGGTGACTCATAGCTCTCTAGTCATGGAGTGCAAGGGTTTTGCAATGGAGGCCCTCAGTTTGACCTAGTTCATGCCCATGCAAGTACACCATGAAATGAGAGATTCAAAGATCCAAAATGCATGCAAATGGAGATGAAAACTAATCTATATGATAACAATGCAAAAACAATGCAAAATCTAATCTATGAAAGCAAGATCTAATCTTATGAAAGCAAATATGACTCTAAACTAACATGCAAATGCAATGATAAAAGCCCATGATGAAAGCCATGGGTGCAAGAGAGAATGGGACAAGAAGATAGAAGTTCTCCACAAAAAGCTTTAGCATTCAAAAAATCATTCTTCAAAAATTGCTCTCCAAACCTTCTGCATAACAATAACATCATTCGTGTCTAAAATGAGGAGAGGACTCTCTCTTATAAAGGAAATTATGGAGGTGAGAGGCTTCTCACAACCAATATGGGATAATAGAGTTTGATCCATCTGAGACGAAATTCCACCAATGAGAAAAGAGGAGTGGTTGAGAAGAAAGTGAAAAGATAAGTCCCACTTAGAAATATGTGCATTTAAGTGTAGAAATTAAATAAAAGAATTTATTTTATTTTCCTTTCATCAACAAGAGATATTTAAGTGGGATTTTTATTTAATTAAAAGGGAGCAAGTTATTTTAATTAAATAGGAGATATTTAATTAAATTAAAAGAGGGGTTTTTCTCTTAATTAATTAAATGCAAATGAATTATTTAATTAAAAGAGAGGTTTTCTTTTAATTAAATGGGGACTTATTTTATTTAATTAAAAGAGGAGATTTTCTTTTAATTAAATAAGACTTAGGATAAAATGATCAACCTTAGAAATAAAATAATCAAATTTGATCAAGGAAATTGATTTGAATTGATTTAATAAAATATTACAAACCATTGATTCAAGAAATTTGATAAATTGATAAATTGAATAATGGGGGCCCATAGTCTAGGCGACCATTTTAGGGTGTATACAACCCCTACCTTCACAATAAGGTTATGGTAAAATGAAGAAGTTGAGAAGAGCTTTTCCTTCCTTTCCTTCAATCTTGAAAACTTCTCTCTAAAAACTAGAGATTGGGTAACAACCCAAAACTTCTCCAAAAATACATCTAAATATGATCCTAACTCAACTAGACTCTAAGTAAACCTCAAGGTGGAGTTTGAGTCACCAACTCATGAAGGAGGTAATCAACCAAAAGTAGAGTTTTTGAGTGACCCTAAAAGTCAACCAAAGAGGCTAGGGGAGTGGAAGATATCCCAACCCATACCCTTACCCCTAGGGTACTTAGATTTAATGTTTTTAGGCCTTAAAGACTTAATAGGAACCTATCAAATGCTAGGATAATAGTAAGACCAAATAAAAATCTTCAAAGAAAGATAATGCAAATTAGCACAAATTAGCAAGGGGTTCAGTTTCATTTTTCCATTAGATTTTTTGGTTAAATATCCTGCACACTAATTGCACACATTAGTAATTCAAGAAATCACATGCATATATGTAAATTACATATTAGGAAAATCATATAAATTTAAAACATCCATCTTTCTAATAATCAATTGTTTATCTCATTCTACTCATATTTTCAACCATTAAAATTGCATAATCACAGTGTTAGTTTTGCATTCATTTACTTCATCATTATACATGTTCATATAGCATTAACTAAAAAAATCAAATATCTGAAAGTAAAGCATCACACATCATAAAATAACATAATAATGTTCAGTGCATCAAATAGTGTCCTGACATATTGAGTCATGAGTATCAAAATAATAATGTATCAACTATGCTATGATGGGTCGGGGTGAGGCCTCACAGACAGATGCTTGTCAAAAAGCTTTTGAAAATATTAAACAATCTCTAATAATTTCTCTAGTTATTAAAGGACCAAATAGGGATGGACCTTTTTATATTCACATAGATGCATCAAATTATGCAGTTGGAGAAGTCCTAGGAGAAAAAGACGAGGAAGACAACACGTATGCAATATATTACATTAGAAAAAAATTAAGCCCACTTGAGAAAAAAATATACAATTGAAAAAGAGTTTTGTTTTATGGTATACACTATAAATAAATTTAGACATTACATAATAGGATATAAGGTGTTAATTTAGAGTGATCATTCTGCTATAAAATATTTGATGAACAAAGAAGTTGTGGCAAGAAGAATTATAAGATGGCTATTGTTATTACAAGAATTTGATATAACCATTATTAATAAAGCATGAAAGGATAATGTTGTTGTAGATTTCCTCTCATGGATGGTTTTGTAGGGGAAAAATGAACCAATTAATCACATATTCCCAAATGACCATTTTTTTCTATTTCTATGTATTCACCTTGGTTTGCATATCTTTTTAACTATCTAGTAATAGAAAAATGTCTAGCACATTTTAAAACACTACAAAAAGGAAGCTAATTAGGGAAAACTCTAAGTATGTATGGATTGAAGGACTTTCATGTGAACATTTCCCTAATCACGTACTTTGAAGATGTGAACAGGAAATAAAAATGATATGACATCACATATGCTTGTCACAATACTCCAGAAGTAGGTTGTTACTCAGTTATCCAAATAATCCACAAGATTTTTGGATTAGGATATTTTTGACCTACAATGACCATAGATGTCTAATCCTATATAAAGCACTATGATGAATGTCAGAGAATGGGAAGACCCAATTCCATGATGGAAATACCCTTGCAACCTTAGATAGCTTTGGAGCCATTTAAGAAATGGGGGAATGATCTTATTGTCCCAATCACTCCACCTTCAAAAGTGAATCATCATATTCTAGTAATTATAGGTTACATGATAAAATGGGAAAAAGTCAAAGCACTTCCAACAATACATGAGGAAAAAATTGTAAATTTTATGTACAAAAACATATTTCAGAGATTCAGAGCACCAAAAATAATTGTTTATGATCAAGGATCTCAATTCATGAAAATAATGATAAATTTATTTATGAAGAAATATCAAATAACTCATATTAAATCATCTCCCTAGCATCCACAGGCTAATCATCAAGTTGAGGTAACAAATAGGGAATTAGAAAATATTATGACTAAATTAGTAGAAATAAATAAACAAGATTGGTCAGATGGACTGGATGAAGTAGTATGGTCTTATAATATAGCATCAAAGATAACTATTGGATTTACATCATATGAACTATTCTATGGAAAAACACCAATCATGCCCATAGAATTCCAATACCAAACATTGACAATGGTGAGAAAATTAGGAATTTCATTAACTCAAGAAGAGAAGGAAATAATTCAACAATTAAATAGGTTGGGTGAAATGTGAATAGAATCATTGCTACACATAGAGATAATTTAGAAACAAAGAAAAAAATTGGCATGATAAGCATATCAAAACCAGAAATTTTCAACAAGGATATTGGGTGTTGTTGTATGACTCAAAGTTTCAAGAATTTAAGGGAAAACTTCATACAAGATGGATGGCGCCATACCAAGTGGAAACAATATACTCTAATAGTGTTGTAAAATTGACTCCTATAAATGGTGAAAAGAAAACCATGTTGATAAATGGCCACAGATTGAAACTTTACCATAAGCCAATATCAAAAATTAAATTCCTAGTAGTATTGTAATCTTGTATAGAATTTTTTATTATGGAATTCATGTCTTCCATATTGATTAATTCAACATAAATTTAAAGAGGAGGAATAAAGAGAACAAATTGAAAACCAAAATGTTAGTTTGTTCTCCAAAAAAGACCTAAAAAAATAAAAAATAAAAAATAAAGGGGATGAATTGAAAACTAGAAATGGCAATTCACCAGAAGGAAAATTGACAATAAATTTTTTTTTGCAGACTTTCAATTATAAAAATATCAAATCACTCCTACTAGTTCTAGATTACCAATGAAAAATAGGTGTTTTCAAAGGTTCTAAGTTCAATACCTCAACTCTCTAATGACATTTGTCAAAATTTTATTTGACAAGTGTCATACATGTGAAGAAAAGACAAACTAAAAATCTGAAAGGAAAAAGGAATGCATTCATTTGATCAAACTCTTCATTATTAATTTTTAATTATTAGCTTTTAAAGCAATAATATAAGGAATGTGTGTCTTAGTACTATTAGTTATGCATGATTAATTATTCTTCAATGAGTTTTAAGGGAAATTGAAACTAATAAGATGTAATAAATGCCCCAATCTTGTCAAAGATATGAAAAAGAAAAAATTCACATCATAAGTACATTAGAAAGGTTCCACCAATTTCAAGGCAAATATTTCAAAGATATTTTTATGATTTGTTCCATTCGACTTAAGACAAGAATGCTCTATTAATTAGAGAGTTCATTATTACAAGTACTAGTGTTAACTAAAAATAATAAAGAGCCTCCAATCTATCTAGATTTGATAATCAACATCTTGCCATTTCCATCTATTTTTCTTTTGAAGAATTTTGTAAGTGAAGAAAATCAGATGGGTTAAAAAGGAAATCAAAGCCAAAAAGGTTGGAGTTAAGTGTAGAATTGGGTAGGGTGGTTAAATTTGCTCAAAATGTATGAAGGTTTTGATGAAGGATTGATAGATGAATTTGTTCAGAAATTTCATGTGAATATTACCAAATTCCATGGATGAATCATTCATGTCACCACAAATATTATAAGTAAGCTCTCTAGTATACCAGTTGATGTGAACTAATGACTGAATGAACCATGAATTTGGAAGAACTAGTTGATCAGTATACTCAGGAAGATGATAAGAGACCATAATTGGTCAAAAGTAATGGTAACACCAAAGGGGTGAACACATTATCATTTTCAAAACCATGGCACCTCTAGTGGTAATACAAATGAAATATTTCACTTGCAAAGGATAGTATGGAATGATATTTGGGCCTAGTCTAAAAATGTTGTGTCACATATGATATGGTGAACAAAGGCTTGAATTGAAGGTGAATTTTCTAGAATTTATCTTTCATCGTTTATCAACCATGATCACTAAGGCCAAGATGAAGCAAAAAGAGGTAAGACATCAAGCCCTCATACATTTAATTATAAATCATCATTTAATAACAGATGGTATGGGGGAAGCATATTGGTATAATTTCTTGATAGGGGAAGTTAGAAGTACTACTTTTGAGGTTAAAAAGATTAACAAAATTTAGGAGGGAACCTAAAGTTCAATCTACACAAAAACCTTGGGTTCAATAGAAATAAAAACTTAGGACTTGGGAGAAACATAAATCTAGAATTGAAAGAGTGAAGAAGGAAATGCCTACCATGACTCAGCATTCTCCAAGCTTTTCTTTAACTTGAGAAAAACTTGCAACACTAGATACTTGATTAAAAAGGAAATCAAAAGTTTCTGGGAAACATGGGATTGTGACAGATAGGGTCGAGCAACAAAAAAAAGAAACTAAAAATTTTGATCACAACGATACAACTATAGGTCAACCTAATGAAATAGTGGGAGACACACAAGAACCTCCTACTATGGAAAATATTCTTGAAACAAAATATTCAAAAGAGGGCCAATCAAAGGAATCTTCTCAAGAATCTTCAAAAGTAGTTGAAAATATTTGCATGAATCCATAAGAACCATCTTAAGATGAAGGACACAAAAATCTTTAGATGAATCCATAAGAACCATCTATGAATAAAATATTAAAAATACAAGAGGATAATTGGGAACCCTCCAACTCTATCCATAATATTCCCAAAGATGAACAATTGATTTATGATGGAAAAAAGGTGGATGAAGAATTTGAAGCACCAAATGAAAAGGAAAATGAAGAAATATTTCAACAAAGAGAGGTTAAGGCAATATTACAAGGTGAAGAAACATACCAAATGCCAGTAAAAAGATTTTTCAATAAATAAGAAATGTAGTTAAGAGAAGCTTTGCTTCTCTCATAGATTGAAAACGAAATTGAAGAAGAAAGAAGAATGAGAGATAACATAATACTCAATGCTTGAAAAAGAACATCACCTCCAAAAGAAAATTGAAAATTTGGAAAATAAAAATAGGCTAAAAGATGAACAATTGAATACATTAAAGGAAGGAGTTTCTATTATCAAGCATAAACTTACAAATGTCAAGATCAACTATGAAGATCAAATAGAAGTTTTACAATAGGAATTGCAAACTACAAAGGAACTAATTGATCAACAACCATCCACCTCCACAACTCCATCCAGAGACAGACATCAAATTGGTAACTTCCAACAACAATTGGAACATGCCATCAAAGAAAGAAATGAAATTGAAACAAGGGTAGAACAACTAATATGAATTTCTTTGAAAATAAGTTGTTTAAACAAACCCTCAAGAGTGTATGTTGTTTTTCTCAAAGAAAAATTCTTTTTGTGATAGATTAATCAAATTAGCCTAAAAAGAAAATTGGATTATGAAGATGATTTTGAGTTTTGGCTGACTATGTTGAAAGTGCTCCAAAAGTACACAATTCTATGTACAAATTTTACTTCCATGGATTCTAGGTTATCATTGGTTTTCTTTTCTTAATTTTTATGTTGGTGAGTTACAACTATGAGCATTTATTTCTTTTATAAAGAATCAAAAAGATAAGAATAATAAAAATGATAAATTTCTTGAGATGCAAGAAAGAATATATTATTCCATATGGCATGAATAGCCAAAGATACTCCCATTCAAAATGGATGTCAATACACTTTCTCAAAGTGGAGATACAACTAAAGTATACAAGCTTAATTTACAACAATATCTCTAAGATTACAGAACTACAATAAGCCTCCTTACATTTAAAGCATTTAGTAACATAAGAGAAAGATATAATTCTATTCCACCTTATATTAGAAGGAGAGAACCAATGTCCCCACAAAACTTCATTTGGTCACAAACCAGGGAAAGGGAGATCTTGTCAATTTACAACAATATGTCTAAGATTACAGAACTACAATAAGCCTCCTTACATTTAAAGCATTTAGTAGCATAAGAGAAAGACATAATTCTATTCCACCTTATATTAGAAGGAGAGAACCAATGTCCCCACACAACTTCATTTGGTCATGAAATAGAAAGGGAGATTTGTTATATTATTGAGGCACAACAGGGAAGATGGATAGGGATGAGGTTCAAACTTCCATTCATCATTTCCTCAATTCCACGATTTAATTCTTCAAATACATTAGAGGGATAAAAATTAAGAGATTGGAGGCATGACATTATCATCACCAATGGATATCATCATTAGAGAGCATATTTGGCCTACAATTTTGGGGAAGTTTGTCTGAATGATCATATGTAAGAAGAAAAGAGGGATCCACCAAATCCACCATGATGAGGACATTCTTTCAATTAGGGAGGGGAGAAATGATGGGAATCATGTAATACATTTTTTTATTCCTATTTTTAATAACCAAAAAGACATTTTGAAAGTCAATATATGTAAATAATAGCAATTATATGTATTTGTACTTAGGTTATTGACTTTTAGAGTTAATTTTGAACTAATGGACTAATGTTAACATTTGGTTGATAAATGTATATTTTTCCTTAGCCAAAACTAAATTGGATATATAAAAATATGATATTGATATACACTTTACCATGTTTAAGATGCTCGTAGATTTTTAGGTAGAGATATTTGGGAAGGATCAAGCTATATACACTAGTTGATCTAGTCAACTCGAGAACTACATGATAGAACTAAAGAAAATGACCAGTCAACTAAAGTATGAATGCACATTTTTATGAATGATTGGCACATAATTGATGGATTCATTCTACCAAATAGAACTCATTTTTTTCCTCTTTTCTTCCAGTCAATCCGATACATGTGGATTGACTATTTTGCTTTTTGAATAAGGAATACTATATATTACACTCCTATTTTGTTTGTAAGGGGATGACCATTATTTTACTTTGATATATGTAAGTTGTAATAGTTTTTAGGAAGTTAGTTTGGGACTTGTTTTAACATTTCATAGTTGTAAGGAAAGACTTGATGTAAGTCTCAGCATTGAAGCTTTGATAATGGAGGAAATAATTTTGGACATTATTCACGTCTTGGATGCATTGGAAATAGGAATTATTCTATGTAGTGCTTGCCCTCATTTACATTTTTCTAGATACATTGTTGCTATCATGGTTGAACTCTATTAGACTAGTTTTGTGTGGATGGTTAGTAGCATTGTTTTGAGACTATCATATATTGTGCTATGGAATTCAGTTGATGTATGATGAGATTACTTAGACTCTACATTTCATGTATGCATGATGATTATTACATTATTTTCAGTTATTGATGATGATTAGTTAGATAGTTTATTATCACATGTGTTTTCTTATGAATACTTACCCCATACTTGCATGTGTATGGTGTGCATTTTTGTTCTCTTTATGTATGGTGTTTCTAATGTGGTTAAGGGAGTTGTAGTCACCTGCTAGTCAAGATCTACATGATGCACCACTTCCTTCCATTGCCTGTTTAGCTTAGCATATATATATATATATATATATGGTATGTACATGCAGGAATTTTATGTAGGTTGCAGGTACCAGGTATCAACTTTCTTGAATTGCCAGGATGAGTGTACCCTATCGCACTATCTCAATGGTAAGAGAGGGGAGATAAATTCTCAAGTCCAAATCCTAAACCCTTAAACCATTTGTCCTAGAAAGGTAGGACAAGTATCTAAGATGTTTTACCTTTTGAATGTGTTGGATGATGTAATTTGTGATTTTAACCCCTTAGATTGATTTTGCATGGATTGTTGTATGATGGGTTTTTATATTTTATTTTGGAAGTCTATGGTGAATTTCCTATTAATTAAGTCTAAAATTAAAAGATTTAATTAATAATTTACTTATTTAGGAAAAATGAATATAATGTTATGATATTTTGATATTTTGATTTAAATTAATTAAATAAGAAATTAATTGAGTAAAAGAATTAAATAAAAGAAATTAAAATTAATAATAATAAAGTAATAATTAAAAAAAAAATAATAATAATAATAAAAGAATTAATATAAAAGTTATAAATCTACCTAGGAGTAAGCACACCTTTTGATTGCACATATGTCTACAACGCAGGAGTTAGCGCACAAACTAAACACATGGTGTCTACAACCTGGTGACTCATCTAGAAGATTGGTAAAAACTCATGCTTAGTTGTCAACGCTTATCTCATCTTGTGGTTGTTTCTAGAGACATTCTAGGTGCTTCCTGAGAGTTCTTTATATTCAGGCACTCTTAGAATCTCGGGGAGCATTTTTGGAGGACCCAGGAATGTTGGAGAAGGAAGGAGCTTGCTCTGCAGATTATGAAGAGAAGTGATTTAGCATCAGTGTCCAAGTAGACACTCATGATTTTTGCATAAGATATTTCTCTTCTTGCACTTCCTATCTTCTTCATGTCTTCTAAATACTTTTTGAGGATTTCATGTGTAGAATATCTTGGTTGTATGCACTATTGTCAGGGGTAGTTAAATTCCTATATGAGAAAATCCTACATGCATAGATCTGAGGAATCTATGGGACTAGGGCTTTAGATGCTTATGGACAAACCTATTAAAAGAATTAATAGGTAAATCTAGAGAACGATCATTATAGGGAGAATTCTTAATTTATAAAATTGAAAAACCCTATTTGTTTAAAAATTATGTTTATGTTCGTAGGCATTATTGTAAATATTTTCTTTTTAAAATATACATATATGTTTATAAATCTACATATATACATATACATACACACACACACACACACACATATATATGTATGTATATATATGTGTATATATATGTATATAAGTGTGTATATATATACATATATATGTATATATATGTATATATATACACACTTATATACATATATATGTATATATATACACACATATATACATATATATACATATATACATATATGCATATATAGGTCAATTGAAAATGCTGCTTATAAAAATCACAGTGGAAAAACATTTATAAATATCTGAATCGCATTTGAGAAAAGTGTTTTTTTAAAACGTTTAAAAAAAAATTATATAAAGTAAGGGAGGGGCGGGTTATACCCCCCCATACCCCCATGCTCACCATTGTCAAGCCATGACATCATACCTGCAGTCGCAAGCCTTGCGACGACAGGCAGGGCTGCACAACCTGCTTCTTAAAGGCAGGGCCTTTTAAAATAAACGCCAGCTTTAACATAGTTTAATTTTATTTTTAAATTTTTTTTATGTTATGTTATATATATTATGAAATCAATTTTTTGAATAATTTGATTTTCATAATTAACATTATTAAATATTATTAAATTTTAAATATTAAATATTATATATTTTATTATTAATAATTAATAATTATTATATTTATTATTAATAAAATTTAATTATTAGTTTTTTATTCTTTAATAGTTAATTGTCTTTTAGTTTATTAATATAAACTTAATTGTTTATTTGAATCTAATATTGTTTTAGAATGAAAGATAATAATGAGGAGAAGTTTTTAATCATTCATGTTTAATTTGAGCTCGATGGGGGAATATTGCCCAAATACATCTTTATCCTATAGGCACTTTAGAAAATTGAATTCTAAGAGTCATGGGAAAAACTTTAACTTATTAAAACTATTACATGGGTTAGTTATAAGGAAGTTGAACAATGTTCCTTCTTTTGATACGCAACTCTTAAACAAAAACTAAAACCTCCACACTTAATTCAACTATGCAATTTTAGCGAACCCAAACATGTGCTTGCATTTTGTGTTTTCTCTGTGCTATCTATTTTGGATTTTGGGTTGACTAGATTGTTGACCAGTTATAGGACATCTTCTAGAGGCGCAGGGGTTATGAACTGTGATGTCATGATGATGTTTTTTGATTTTGATCTTTATTAGCCCAACCATGGTTATGAGATGGTATGCTGATTGATGTTGTTTTGAGTCTTCTTGTGTAAGCAGTGATATACGTAACTTTTTATGAGTTATCAATCAGTTGTATTTGTATTACTTTCTAATCACTTTGAGAGGACTGAAGTGTTTATCTGATCTTGATGATGTCATGATGTGACATGTATGACTGGACCATTTTGGAGTCTTCGATCAGTATTGCTTTGAGACACTTTGTGGTTGCTTGTTGAGAACCAATGGATATTGTGATTATCATTGATACCTTCAGTTGCCAATAGAGAACTGTTGTGGTCATGATTATCAATGGATGTTTTTCAGTTGCTCATGGAGATTTGATGCTCTTATTGTGGATTATCTTTTTGTATTTTTCTAGTCGCTTGTATAGGACTATGGTGATTTTATGATTTATGATTCCATGAGCTTAGGGTAGGTTATCTAATTGTAGTGTCAGGAACTGGCTTGCAATGGGGGTTGGGTCCCTAAGAGGCTACTAGGGTAACTCATTTTAATTTGTTTAATAAGTGAAAACATTACACCAAATACTGACTTAAATGAACATAATAAGATAATTGTTTGTTCTTGCCCATGCCTCAAGTGCTAGTATAGACTAGGATGGGAGTAGAGATAATGCTTGGTTGTGACCTTTCATTTCATAGTATGCCTCATCAATATGAGAGGATACTAGTGGCCACATAGGGATCTCTAGGGGGCTAGGGTCTATAGAGAGACTACCAGGGTAACTCTAGCATGATCTGTGCGATGACACTTTCTTGCTTGCATAGTAGGTTTCCTACATGTCTTTGTGTGCCTCTGGGATTAGATGTCGAATTTTGTTGGAACCTTTGAGTTAGTATACTTTTAGGATTCCTAGACTTAGAGAGAGTATTTTTGCTATGTGATTTGATATCCTCTTTGGGACTTGAGATTATCTCCTTAGCGTGGTGGGAGTGGACCATTTAGGTTCCACACGGTCAGGTGGTAGTGCTTATTCACTCTTATCATTTGAGATCCATCTGAGATACCATGGCTGATGCATTCTTTGTTGGCATCTATCTTCATTCTATTCATGGATTATGATGATGGAAACATATCCTTATATAGATGATTAGCATATGTTAGATGATGTTATTTACTTATCTTATGCTTTGTTTTGCATGATTAGATTTTTTATGCATATGTTGTAGCATGTTAGATTTCTTTCTACATATGGTGTAGTATGTTTTAGAAGTGACATTCCTACTATGATAATACTGATGATCTCTTCAATGACTTGGGATGTTATGCACAGAGGGATGGCTAGGGCCCACGATGGTCTAATGATGCTATTTATGGTTGGGAGGAACCGTGCACTTAAATAATTATGTGTTGTGTTTATGATTTATGGCTATCTTTTACGATGGATGTTTATATCCTCTATGATGATGTATCATGTATGGTATTCGGTTTCATTTACTTTATTTCACTTGCATCATGGATTAGAATAGGATGAAGTACTTTATTTTCATACATGTATATTCTTTTATGTCTTTCATACCCTGTGGCATGTACTGTGGATGATTGAGCATTCTAAAATGTAACTTACTAAGGAACATTTGGAACGAAGTTTATTGTATAAGAACATTAGACTTTTCATTATTATTTTATGTGGATGAGGTATTAGATAGAATTAATATTAGTTGATTTAATTATGATTCAATGTTAAGGGATCCTTAAGGAATGCAACCTGTTATGTATGTTTATGTATACTTTTAGTGGAATGTTGTTATTGCTTCTACTGCTATGTGTATGATTTAAATGGTTTGACTTTCATGGTTTTTAAAGAAAATAAAAATACTACCAAACATAGAAAAGCTTTAGGTTAATTCTTTTGGATCCCTTGGCGGGGCATTACATTTGGTATTAGAGCCCGAGTTTCTACATTGGGAGCTCTGGGTATTTTGGAACAAAACAAGGACTTTAAACTATCATGTGTATCTCTTTGAAACTGAAACTTGAAACTAAGTAAGCTGAAATAGAATTTAAAACTGTTACTTGCATATGTTTCACACTACAACACTTACCTTTCAAAACTGAAAATTCTACTTAAACTTAAACATAGGAAAAACTGAAATTGAACTTTGTTTATTTGTAAAACATGTGCCTTTTTGCTATACAGTAGTGTGCTTTATGGTTGTAATAGTATTTTGTATCTTGGATATTGTTGTAGGATGCTATCTAGGACAAGGTCTTCTATTAGAGGCCATGGTAGAGGCTGTGGAAGAGGCTGTGGACATGGCATAGCTACCATTTTCCGTGAGTCAACTTGTGGAGGGCCTACTCATGAAGAGAGTGGGGGAGAGCACATTAGTGCGCAATAGGAAGAGAGCCTTAGAGGGAACCAAGCTAAGTCTAAGGAGGTTAACTTGAGACAGATGATGTAGACTATTCTTGATCGCCTACTTCTTGTTCATGATCAACATAGAGCACATTAGTCAGAACATGAGCATAGATCTAGGTCTAAGAGCCCTTGAAGGGATCAATAGAGATCCATTATATCTACTTAGATGAAGGACCTTTCAAGATCCAAGGTCAAGCCCTTTAATGGGCAAGGTTTTAGTTATGTAGCCAAATAGTGGCTTATTGCCCTTGACAAGATTTTTTCCATGCAAGACTTTGACAGTAATGTTAAGGCAATATTTTTCATTACCAACCTAGAGAATGTTGGGGCCACTTGGTAGACAATTGAGGAAAAGAAGTTGGGCATAGATATGAATAGTGTTACTTGGGAGCTATTCTTAGAGAGTTTTCACGAGTGATTCCTACTAGAGGAATGGAAGTAGCAAAAGGTAGATGAATTCTATAATCTCAAGAAATATTCTATGAATGTAATAGAGTATGAGCACAAATTCTATGAGCTAATGTCCTTTTCAAGATTCAGTGACAACTCGGCTTAGTTGACACAACACTTTATTAGAGGTTTGAACAACCATATAATTGGGGGTGTCAAGGTATTTGAGCCTAAAACCCTCAAGGATGTGGTACAATGAGCCATCCTTGTAGAATAAAGTGTCAACCTTGGTTAGGGAGGTTTTGTGGGAGCGCCTACAACATCAAGATCTAAGGGCAACCACAACTCATGTGGGAATAGGAAGCCTCCTTTTTTTAAGGGGAAATAGTATCAGCAACAGTCTCAGCAAACTCAGTAGCAGAAGGGATTGTACCCTCAGGTTCAAGGTGGTGGTGGAGGTTCTAATTCCAAGAACAATCACAATGCTTGATGCAATAAATGAAATCAGCCCCCTCAGCCTGCTCAGAGCAGTCAGTCTTTTGTTAGTAGAGATAGCCGTCAACAGTCAAATGCACCACCTATAGTGAGATGATCTAGTAGAAGTACAAGATGTTTTAAATGTGGGTAGGTTGGACATTTTTCAACTCACTGTCCATAGCGAGCATGTCAGTATTTAGGCCCTAGGCCAACAACATCAAAGCCTATAGTTGGAGATGTAGGGAGAGCTCATAGAGTGTTTGTAGTGGTAGATCACCATCAGGAAAACCATCAGGGAACAATGGTTGAAACTATAGGAACTATTCTACGTACACCTCTTTCAATGTTGTTTGATTCAAGTGCTATAGATTCTTTTATTTCTCCATCTCTAGTTGCTAAGTGTAAGCTAGATGCAGTGAAGTGAGATCATGGTTGGCAAGTGGAACTAGCTTCAAGCATTAAGGTCTCCACAGACTCTGTAGTTCATAAGTATAGGCTTAGCATAGGAGGATTTGATATTGTAGTTGACCTTTAGGTTATACCTCTTGGATCTTATGATGTGATTTTAGGTATGGATTGGCTTGGCTCTCATAGAGCTAGTATAGACTATAGGAAGAAGATTATTATGTGTCAGGATGACCAAGGGAATCATGTGAAGATTTTTGGGATACCAAGGCCTATATCTCTATGGATGGTTTTTGCTATGCAATTGAAGCAAAGTTTTTGTAAGGGATGTTGGATATTTGCAGTTACGATAAATGAGCTTGATGAGGAAGATCCTGTGAGGAAGATTTTAGATCACTCAATTTTATAGGATTATGCAGATGTTTTTTCAAGTGAGATTCTGGGCATGCCCTCGAAAAGGGACATCGATTTCAGCATTGATCTTATTCCAGGAGCGAAGCCTACCTCTAAAGCTCCTTATCATATGACTACACAAGAATTGGTTGAGTTGCATCTTCAGCTAGAGGAAATTTGTGCTAAAGGGAGCATTTGACCTAGTGTGTCACCATGGGGAGCTCTAGTGCTCTTTGTGAAAAAGAAAGATGGTTCTTTGCACCTTTGTATTGATTACAGATAGCTAAATAAAGTGACAATAAAGAACACGTATCCTCTACCAAGGATTGATGACTTATTTGATCAGATCAAGGGAGCTACAATATTCTCCAAGATTGACCTTAAGTCAGGATACCACCAGCTTTGCATAAAGGAAGTTGGCATTCACAAGACAGCCTTTCAGACTTGCTATGGGCACTATGAGTTCACAGTGGTACCTTTTGGGCTGACTAATGCTCCATCAATTTTCATGAGTTTGATGAATGGGGTGTTTCGATATTATCTTAACTAGTTTTTCCTTGTGTTCCTTGATGATATATTGATATATTCTAAGTCTCAAAAGGAGCATGAGGAACACTTGCGATTGGTCTTACAGTGCTCGAGAGATAATTAGCTTTATCCAAATGCACCTAAGTGTGAATTCTTCAAATTATAGATTCAGTATTTAGGGCATGTCATTTTAGGTGATGGTATTTTTGTAGACCTTGCAAAGATCCAGGCAATAGTAGATTGGCCTACACTGACTAATGTGTCAGAGATTCATAGTTTCATTGGTCTAGCTAGTTATTATTGCAGATTTGTCCAAAACTTCTCCAGGATAGTGCATCCTATCACTTCCATCTAGAGGAAAGGAAAGAAGTTTTTGTGGATGGAGAAATGCGAGGAAGAATTTCAGAAGCTCAAGGAACTTTTGACCAGTGCATCGATCTTAGTAGTACCTGATCTAGAAGGTGATTGCATAGTGTATACAGATGCTTCCCTAGAAGGGATTAGAGCGGTTTTGATGTAGAATGGATGGGTGATTGCATATGAATCATGCAAGCTCAAGGATCATGAGCTAAATTATCCTACACATGATCTTGAGTTAGCAGCGGTAGTTCATGCTTTGACAAGGTGGAGACATTTCTTGTTGGGGCATAGATTTGAGCTACATAGTGATCATTGCAGTCTTCAGTACATTTTCACGTAGCCTAATTTGAATGCTTGCCAAAGGTGATGGATGGAATTTTTGTGAGTATGACTTTGAAGTAAAGTACATTCAGGGAAAGGAGAATGTGGTGGTAGATGCTTTGAGTCATAGAAGACATGTGTTATCATCTATGACTCTTAGTGTTGGTTTGAGGAGTCATATTCTTCAAGCACTTCCTATAGATTCTTGGTACCAGGAGGTGTGTAGAGAAATAGATTCAGGAAGACCTTTGGAGGGTAAGTTTTTAGGCTATTTCCTAGAGTTAGATGGTCTTTTGAGGCATTTAGGAAGGATTTATGTGCCTCTACTGGATGAGCTTCGTACCTTGATTCTAGCAGAGGCTCATTGTGCACCTTACTCAGCACATCTAGGTGTCAAGAAGATGCATGCTGATTTGTGACGTTTATTCTATTGGTCTGGGATAAAGTGTCACATTTATGATTATGTGGCTAGGTGTCTTGAGTGTCTGAGAGTCAAGGTAGAACACCAGCATCTGAGAGGACTCTTGCAACCAAATCTCATTCCTTTATGGAAGTGGGACATCATCTCTATGGACTTCATAGTAGGATTATCTATGACTATTCATCGTCATGATGCTATCATGGTCACTGCTGATCGATTGACTAAGGTGGCACATTTTTTACCAATCAAGTCTTCCTACATGATAGCTTCTGTAGCTAATATCTTCATACATGAGATTGTGAGACTACATGGTATTACCCAAAAGATCATTTCAGATAGGGACCCTGTGTTTACATCTACATTTTGGACATCGCTACAACATGAGCTTGGAGCACAGTTGAATTTTAGTTTGGCATATCACCCAGAGATAGATGGTTAGACAGAGAGAGTGAATCAGGTTCTAGAAGATATATTAAGGATGTATGTGATGGATAGGCAAACATATTGGGAGGACTATCTTTTCCTATTGGAGTTTTCTTACAACAATGGGTATCACAATTATATTGGCATGGCACCATTTCAGGTTTTATATGGATGTCCTTGTCATACACCTTTGAGTTGGGACAGTCTTGAGGATTGCATCCTATTTGGTCTTGAGATGCTTCATGATATGGAGCAACAGGTAGTATGTATCCACAAGCACTTGACTATGGTACAGGATAGGCAGAAAAAGTATGTTGATGCACATAGGACAAATAAGTAGTTTGCTGTGGGAGACAAGGTATTCTTGAGAATGCATCCGTGGAAGAGTCTGATACGATATGAAAAGGGTTCAAAGATAGCACCTCACTTTGTGGGTACATTCAAGATTCTTGAGAGGATTGGCCCAGTTGCTTATCACCTTGCTTTACTGCCAAACCTAGCTTGCATTCATGATGTTTTTCATGTTTTAGTACTTAGGCAATATATCCTTGATGTAGTACATGTTTTTGATTGGAATGCATTGCAAGTAGAGGATGGGTAGCTAGCTTTGGACCAATTTGTATTCTGGAGTAGCAAGAGTTGACCCTCAGGGGTCGAACCATAGAGCAGGTAAGGGTCCAATGGGACCCTACTGACGATTCTCCAGCTATATGGGAGGATGCAGCTAGATTATAGGATTTATATCCCTAATTGTTTGTAGGCTTCTAGGAGTAAGCCTAATCCTAGGCGAGGTGGATGTAGTGCCTGCCCTCATTTAAATTTTTCTAGATACATTGTTGCTATCATGGTCGAACTCTATTGGACTAGTTTTATGTGGATGGTTAGTAGCATTATTTTGAGACTACCAGATATTGTGCTATGGAATTTAGTTGATGTATGATAAGATTACTTAGACTCTACATTTCATGTATGCATGATGATTATTACATTATTTTGAGTTATTGATGATGATTAGTTAGATGGTTCATTATCACATGTGTTTTCTTATGAATACTTACCCCATACTTGCATGTGTATAGTGTGCGTGTTTGTTCTCTTTATGTATGACATTTCTAATGTGGTTAAGGAAGGGAGTCATGGTCACCTGCTAGTCAGGATCTACATGATGCACCACTTCCTACCATTTACTGTTTAGCTTAGCACATATATATATTGTATGTACATGCAGGGATTTTATGCAGGTTGCAAGTACTGGGTATTGACTTCTCTGAATTGCCAGGATGAGCATACCCTATCGCACTATCTCAATGGTAAGAGAGGGGAGATAAATTCTCAAGTTCAAATCCTAAACCCTTAAACCATTTGTCCTAGAAAGGTAGGACAAGTATTTGAGATGTTTTACCTTCCAAATGCGTCAGATGACGTAATTCATGATTTTAACCCCTTAGACTGATTTTGTATGGATTGTTGTATGATGGGTTTTC